>JAGQAX010000012.1:31011616-31476770 GCA_019142605.1 Cephalopholis sonnerati | reverse complement strand
AATAAAGGTTCACATTTAAATTAAAACAATAAAATAAAATAAATTAAGAAATAATAGAAATTAAGTGTCTGATCATTGAAGAAAAAACATTGTTTATTATTTAAATTCACGTAAACATAAGAAACTATATAAAAAAAACCCTTAATATAATTAAACTGAATTATTTGCAGCATAATAATAATAATAATAATAATAATAATAATAATAATGATAATGAAGATTGTAAATTATATGTATTGGTGCATTTGCCGCACACTGTGTCCCCTGCCTGTCCTGTGGTCGGCCACACTAATAGCATCAATAATACTCACAATAAATAAACAACTGAATAATTAAAAATAACACGCCGGTTTTTTTTTCGGGAGCGCACGTGCAGCAGGGAAGGCGGGGTGTTGGGATCGTGGGGAATGAACGGCAAGTGAAAATATGATTGAGGCCCCTTTAAGAGTTTTTTTGGCCACTAAACTGTAGCGACACCAGCGTTGGTGCGTAAAGAGCATCCCTCCTGGATTTCTTCTGATATTCCTCCAGGCTGCTGCTGATTGGACACCACATGCCTCAAGTCTGAGAGATTACAAGCAATAATAATTACCAAAAAAAAAAATGTGTAGGAAAAGTGGAACTGGAAAATCTATCTTTTAGTGTTAAATAAAAATGACATAAAAAGAGATCAAATAAAATAAAGACACATTGTGCTATAGGTCGTCTTATTTTAATTGGATGCTGTGTTCGTCATTCATATTAAACATGCACAGCCTATAGGCCTTCTGGCGATATGTTTGCCATTATTATTCTGGGTGAATATTTTGTTTTGCACTGAAGAGTTGTAAATTAGCTTCACTGCTCAAAACACAATAGTTAAAATAATATTCTAATATTAAATGTAGTCGCATCTGTGCTGCTTTACTTTTTATTTTCACTGTTTAATGAAAATGTTTTTGGTTTCTGCTCATGTCCTCATATCCAACACTGATACATTTTAAATTACGCACTAAAATAACTGAACAAATAAAGATAAATGATCTTTTCCAGAGTCCAGAGTTGGGTGGCACATGCAGACGCCGTGCGTAAAAGTTCGCCATTTCCCTTAATTTTACTTTTATGAAGCCCCTGTTGGTGGATTATTTCGTTACACGCACGTGCGCCCTTTTGTAAACGCCACTTTTATTGTGTGTGTGTGTGGGGGGGTGATATCGAGGCACACGACTGGGAGCGCAGATTTGCGTCTTAAAGAGGATTTAGGTCTATTAACAACAAAAAAGGCGCAGTTCGTGGCACGAGGGAGAGACCTCGACTTGTGCGTCAGCCGCAGTGATGTGAAGCGGGGCTCACTGATAAATGGAGAGACATCAAACCGAGTCATTAGAGAGCTGAGATATGAGACTTTCACAGTGGCGGGCCGCTCAGGGCGGCAGACCCAGGGGATCACACTCCTCTCCCGGCCTTTTGTGTTTGTGTGCTGGACTGATGAACGACTTAGATAACGTTAAGCCATTATGGGCTCACTTATTCCCATGAAAAATCCTGTAAATAGAGGGAACATTTTTTTTATCTCTCCACTGCTGATATCTATTGATTTGTAGCCTCATATTTGTAACCGGAAACCACAAAGGATTACAAGTGAATACTCAAAAGGGAGCCGAATTTATAGGAGCAAAATATTAATTACACATTATCCAATGATCAGATATGTGTTGCTGTTAAATGCTGGCTACTTTTCCTCATGATTTCCAGTTTATTAGATTTATTTAAAATATTTAAAGAAGGCAGAGAGAGGTAAAAAATAACTTTAAAATGGCAAAACATTAGAATTTAAATGCGCTAAAAATTGTCAAAAAATATGTTTAGTGCCTAATTAAATTTTACTGATATCAGCTGCAGGTAATTAAAGTGTGTTGGGATGTTTAAAAAATATTCAAGTTGAATAAGTATATATTTTTCAATTAATTAAATTAAATTATAATTTCACATCAGAGTTTTTAGACTTTAAAATGAACCCCACATTAGTGAAGTCCACTCAGCTGATACAGCAGAGGTTATAGGTGCCTCATATGAGCCACACATGAGCGCTCACACACATTTATCAACTCAACAAACAACGTGGAAAAAAAAAATCACGGGGCAATCCCACAAACCCAGCAATTCTATCTCCTAATCGCGTTAATTAAATTTTCGCCGAATTAATTAGACATAACAGCCATATACAGCCTCCTCGCAGGAGAGAGCCACCGTAGGCATTTTAATGACCCCGTAATTCAATTAACCGCCTCCATCAGCTCCATCATTGATTTGTGGAGGAAGAAGAAGAAGAAGAAGAAAAAAAGCTGCTGAAAGTTGAATTCTGCAAAGTCGAGCCGGCCTGTAATTGCTCAAGACACAGAGATCGGAGGGAAGAGGGGGTGGGGGGGCTGGGCTGAGGTGGCCGTGTATAAATAGTGTGCTCTCAAATACACAGTCACAACAGCAGGAGTGATCTCACCTCCTCTCCACCCCTTCTATCTATCGCTGCTGCCAGCCTCCCAAAAAGAGCGTATCCGTGAGCAGTGCTGGTGCTATATAGAGACGGTAAGGTATACACTGACAATTCACGGTGGATTTCCTTGACCGGGACCACTACTGAGCGCTCAGAGCCGACCATGGAAGAACTTACGGCATTCGTGTCGAAATCTTTCGATCAGAAAACCAAGGAGAGCAGCAAAGAGAGTATCACGTACAGGGAAGTTTTGGAGAGCGGCTTGACACGGGCGAGGGAGCTGGGCAGCCCGGAGACAAACCTGCAGGACATAACGGAGGGCTGCCCGGTGCATCTGTTCAAGGACCACGTCGAGCTGGAAAAGGAGAAACTCAAGGACTTTAATGTTTCGAGAGCGACTGAGGGTAAGATTTATTCTAATTTTGAAGGACAAAATGCTCCGTATTGTGTCGGGGAAAATGTCTCAAGTTCAGTTTGGTATCGAGAGCGACGCTTTTCTTTCTTTCTCTCTGTTTCTGTTTTGTTTTGCTTTCACAAATCCACGCGTAAAAACGAGTTTACGCGACAGTGCGCGTTTAGTTGGAGTAGATTTAGAAAGTTAACATATTATTGTGTTGTTATAATGATTATTTAACATAGCAGGAGGCGGGCCCTTCGTCTGATGGTCGTTTTAACTGTTTGATGATTGTTGTCAGACATTCACTCGGTGCCCAAACGAAAACACACTTATTATATTTTTAACAATATAATTTAATCACATCTGTAACGTTTAATACAGATTTTTAATGTTAATTTAACATTTTGTACCAACAGGAAAATATTTGCTTCTTTAATAATCCTACAGGATGTAACATAAAGTGTATATACTCCACTTTATTTTATCTGTTTTATGAATTCTGGGGGACATTTTATATTAAATGTGCCATTATTTAAAAGCTTAGCAGTGATACTATTGTGATGTGGTGTCCCCTTTAAAATCTACACCCTGTCTGGATTACTATTTTGGATTATGCACTCCAAAAAAATCACACTTTCATGTGTTAAATTCCTGCAAATTAAAAAATCTGCCACTTCCAAAAATGGATCTCCCTTTTTAAAAAGCCTGTTATTTACTAATTGTCTAAAAGGTGCAGCAGGACAGGCCTATTTTCACTCAGCAGCCAGGCTCAGTGCTCAGAAGTTTAAACATTTAGGAGTAATTTTAGCTACTTTCTATATTTATCCTGCAGCCAGAGTGAAAAAGAATCAGCATTATAAGCGGTGTTATTCTGCCTCATACTTCAAAATGAATGCAAGCTAACAGAGGAAGACTCCATCTCTGTGTGTGGGGTTAATTTGATGAGCATTTTATGTACATTTATACATAATATTAAATGATTTCCAGGTGTTGGGAGACACATTTTCACGTCATAACTACAAACAGGCCAGCAGCTTGTTACTAACACACCAACACACTGATAACACCAACAGTACAGTGTGGGTGAAGGAGAATATTGGCAGTGTGTGTCAGTGTGTGGAATAAAGACATTATAAGGAAATGAAATGTTAAGACTGAGCATTTTTTATTTATAGCCTGAAATAACCTCAGTCTGTTTTACGGAGGCGAGTAATTAGGCCTAAATCTGCTCCGTTTAGCCGGGGCTTAATTCTCTGCTCTTTAAATCGCCTCGACCCTTATTAGGCTTACATGGCATGTATTGACTGATTTACTTTCCCTGACATTACACTGACTTATGGAGGCTGGAAATGCAGCCACAGGCCTCCTTCTCCCTTGAAGAAATAGGCTGTGTAATGTGTGTGTTGCTGCCAAATTGCCAGGCCTTAGGCCCCTGACAGGGCCCGGTGTAAAGGCTATGGGGTGGGGGGGCAGTAATGTGAGATAGACATGTTTATGTTGCTGCTCCAGGAGGGCGTAAAGTCCAGAATGTAAACGCATCTTTTCTTCTTTGTTTTTATTTATTTATTTATTTATTTTAAACCGTGGGCCGTTTAACAGGGATTTACGAGTGTAAGGAGAAAAAGGAGGACGTGAAGTCGGAGGACGAGGATGCACAGGGCAAACTGAAGCAGCGGAGGAGTCGCACTAACTTCACCTTGGAGCAGCTCAACGAGCTGGAGCGGCTCTTCGACGAGACGCACTACCCGGACGCTTTCATGAGAGAGGAGCTGAGCCAGCGGCTGGGACTGTCCGAGGCCAGAGTGCAGGTGAGGATCTGCTCCTCTTCTTCATCCTCCTCCTCCTCCTCCTCCTCTTCCTCTTCTTCTTCTCTCCAACTTATCTGAGTCAAAATGGCAAACAGCGGGGCTGCTGTGTGAGCAGGAAACAATGTTTTCCTCCTGGTATTCTTACAGGAACTGGCAGTGTGTCAGTGTGACAATATTGTCGGTGTTATGAAGTGATGTTAGGAGTGTTTCAGCAGGTGTGGGTGAAATGTGGATCTAATCAGTCCTCGATTTAAGCTGCGATCACTGCGATATTTATTAAAAAATGTGTGCCACATGAAAAAAATCATGGATTTATCTTGAAATTATTTGCATCTAAAACAATTAACACACCCAATAAACACAATTTATTATTAGCTCTTTTTCATTTTTCCTTTTTTTTATTTAAAAAATAATCCATCTTTAATAATCCAGTTTGCAGTGTGACCTCATGCTGATTGTGTTTTCCAGCTTTTAAAAATTTTTAAATCAAAGAGTTTTTCTTTCATGATGCAAAGAGATCCTTGTGTGTGTCCTGCAACATTACAATAAAAAATTAAATAATTAAAAATATCAGTAGCTCATTAGTGTACATGCAGGATTAATTTACAATTCTGGGAGATAAATGATGCAAACTTTGTTGTAAAAAAGTCTAAAACAATCTTATAATATTCCTATTTGGATTTTTTAAGTGTCTGCAGCACTCAGTAGTGTAATTTTATCACAATCTGCTTTTTTAAAATCATCTTTGTGTCGCAGTAATGCTACAGGGAGTTACACCTTCACTGTTACAGTTGTATAAAATCCTGCAAAAATTGCCTGCACGATTAATTTGGATCTATCAGGATTTATAGGCTCGCACATTGAAATTAATTCACATTTTGACTCAGTGTTTAACACGTGTCTGCGCCTTCTGTGGTGTAATCAACATACAGTAACGAAAACATTCAGGAAAAATGTGTATAATTTTACAGGCTGTGTTGGCAGCATGAGTCGATGATATCAAACACGTGTGCTGCTGTAAATGATCCGGGATGCAACAACCTACTGGAGCTGCAGCAGTAGGCCTGCAGAGCCAGCAGCCCTACGATCTACGATCCGAGCAGCCTTAGGGGAGCACAAAAAAAAAAAAATCCCACCAATGATTAAAATGAATGAAGAGCCTGAATGGCTGCTTCAGGGGACGCGCTCTTATGTCAACTCGTATCTCTCCTCATTTTCTTTGTAATATCTGCCATTGGCTTGATGTAGTGTCCCCATAAAAACAGATTAGAAATAACTCAATTCTGGCCCAACTCTGCTGCTGTTCAGCTATCTAATCGGATGAATAAAACCCATCATGGAGCTTTATAAGCCCACCGACTACCATTTTGAGCTCGGGCTTGGCTGACAGAATAATACGGGATAACACTGCAGTTACCACTAATAAAGTTTAACGCGTTTAAATAATCTGTGGCGTGAATATGCTTCATAAAGTCTGTGTGTGTTTCTGTGATCAGACAGCATTGATGGTGTCTGCTTGGAAAAATAAAGCATTTTAAGGTGCTTTTTGGGGGGCACGAGGACACGTTGTCTCCAGATTTAGTGCGCGTGAATTGCAGCGAGGGCTGTTGCAGGCTGTGAACCTGCGCTCCGAGCAGCTGTCAATGAATCTAATTGAAAGTTATGAGAGCTTGGTGAGGAGCAGGCAGTAATTCGGTTAGGACTAATATCTTTGGGTTTCTGGCGCGCTGCTAAATTAAATGTCATTATTCACTGTCTCTAATAAAAAATCAAAAAGGAAATGAGATTAGGGTATTTGTGAAGCGCATCATTGAGTGGCCCTTAATGAAGAAATAACTGTCTGAACCAGTGTAGTTCACTTTGCTTAACATACTGGCGCGTAATTGGAATTGATCCCGGGCCCGTCTAATATTAGCCTTGATTTATCTGAGGGATTACTGTGCGTCTATGCAAAATCACCTGGGATTTTCATAAACACCTTTTTCTACCATCATTTAACGCTGCAGAGCTGGTAACACACCGCCTGTACATCCATGACCATTTACAGTGTGTGCTTTTATTTATTATTATTAATAATAATAATGAAAATAACAGCAATAATGATAGGAATAATAATTAAAACAATGTCATTTTATTAGTAAAAAATAAAAAAAACACCTCACATTAATGCAACTTACAATCTCACGCTATTAAAAAAATCTAAAATATTAAAACATTTATTTAAAATATGTTTACACGATTATTATTTACAGAATAAAACAGTGTATATACATATTTACATTCTCGGCTCATCTGCCGCTTGTCTCAGTTATTGTAGTCCCATCGACACGGGGCTGAACGCCGATGCACGCAGCTCAAAATGGCTCCACGGCACCTTGAGTCATCATCATCACCATCACCATCATCCTCATCATCATCATCAGTCTGCGCCCTTTGTGGTCCCGCGACCAGCCGCTAATTTCGCATCTGTAAATGATAATCATTGCGGGGGTCGAAGGGGAGGGGAGATAATGTTATTCACCGAGCAAATTAGGTTGATGATGATTAACAATAGGCCGTAGCCTGCAGCCTGCAGCTTCAAAGACAGACAGCTAATTGGAAGGTGCTTAACGAAGGCTTTTATTATTATTATTATTATTGTATCTTTTTAAAGATATCTTGACAGACTTATCTTTGTAGCATCTTTATAGTGTATATGAGACTGTAATAGTTTACTTAGTGCTGATTTTGTTGCATTTTACTATCTAACATTAAGGCTAAATATCACTTTAATACCATCTTTATTTTTTGATTCAGGATTTTCTGTGTTGTTTTTTCTTTATTTCAACATGCACACATTTTTAATAAATTCCGGCCTGTATATGTCCGATGAATCTTTATTTTTTATTACAAAAAAGTACAGTTATTTTTTTGTACAAGCAGCTACTAAGATTTAATTTGCTCACATGTAACCTGCCCAAATTTTCTTTATACTTGTTACAAATAAAGGGCCTGTCCATAAATTATAATATTATTAAAATAACATTTGATATGATTTTTTTTCAAAAGGACGCCATTTACATTTTTGTTAAAAGCTGTATTTGTTTTTAATTTTTAGTCTTTTTCTCGTAGATAATTTACTTATTTTTTCATTACAGGTCTGGTTTCAGAACAGAAGAGCAAAATGTCGAAAACAAGAAAACCAGATGCACAAAGGTAAATGTCGCTTTTTTTTTTTTTTAAATCACTTTTTGAATGATGTTATTTATATTTTTCCTTTTTTGGGGGTGGTTATTTAAGTTTTGCAATTTGACACTTTTTTAACTGCATGTGGAAAAAAAAATTTGACCTGCTCATCTCACATAACAACAACTGTCTGGCTGTCTGACAGACATCTTTCCCTTCTCTCCAGGTGTTATTCTGGGCAGCGGCAGTCACCTTGACGCATGCAGAGTAGCGCCCTATGTCAATATGGGTGCCCTCCGGATGCCCTTCCAACAGGTAGGCCGTGTTCTTTTATTAGAGCTGACAAACATTTAGAAAACATCCAATCAGGAGGCACGGGTAGAGTAAATGTAGAAAAGTTAAAAACGCAGGAAAGCGCAGAGAAAAAAAAGATGATTAGTCAGCATGTTGTTATGGAGGAGGTGAAGATGGTGGTCAGTGTGAGTGTAAGCTGGAGCTACATGTGTGTGTTTTCCTGTGGTGGAATCTGTGTCAAAGCGCAAGCCTTCTATATTTGTATGCTCACAAGAATCTATAGGCCATGTGCAGCTATTAGATGTGAGTGATGAGAGACTGTGTGTGTGTGTGTGTGTGTGTGTGTGTGTGTGTGTGTTGGAGGGGGGGGAGGGAGCGAGCTCAGACCTCAGTGCACCTTTCACCTCCTGGCTGTGTGGAGAGAGGTTGAGCTGTAACAGGGAGAGGGAGAGGTGGACAGACATTTTGATCTGCTGATATCTGCTCTCGCGTCCTGGCTGCTGTGTTGTCTGCTTGACCCCTCGTGAAAAAAAGCGGCGGCCTAATTAAGCCAACAGTGCGGCAGGCGCGAGCACATAAAAGAGATGATGAAAGCGGGGAATGGAGTGGGCTCTGATGGATATTGGCGTTGAGCTGCACTGGCAGGGGTGGAGGCTTGGGGCCTGCATACCGAGATAGGCTCGCTGTTTGAGGTTGAAATGGGCGTTGGGCAGCGTGTACTGATATTACAATGCAGCATATGCATATAAAACAAGTGAATGGTGAGCGGTGTGGTTGGGTAAGGTGCATGACTTGTAACTGTGAGGTCTGAGGGTCGAATCTGGCTCCTTCTCGTCCTTTTTTCAGTCTCAGCCAACAAGCATAGTGTGATGAAGGGTATACACAGGTACACGGGGTGTACCCACCTCTTTCTCTGGCTAGTATCCACCCCTATCAGCCAGAAAGGAATATAGAGGAGAGATATACAGGAGAGAATACACTCTTTGTCCTCTGTAACCTACCCACCTCATCAACTGCTCCAACACCACTGCCAACAAGTGACGAAAAACTGCCAAAGTCATCCTAATAAACAAAATACTATGCAAGCTGTGAGTGTGTACGTGTGTGACAAACTTATACGCACATGTATGGAGATACATGTGCGTCAAACGTCCACTATCTGGCCCGTCAGGGACGGATCCCTCTCTGTCACATCCCCCCAAAACGCTCCACAAACCCAAGTCTCAAGAAGTTAATTTCCATCAGTGCTCATACATTTTAATCAGATGTTTTCACACTGTACATTTGGAAATTATCAGTCGCAGCTGCAGTTTGTTACCCCGATTGTTAGCGTGTGGAAACGCTTGTTGTTTGCAGGAGGTTTTGTTTGGATGCCATCGCGGCACTGCGACACATCTGTGGTTCAAATTAATGTTCCCTTTCATTTAACAACTTAAGTCGTTTTCAGTCATTTTAGGGCCAATATGAAAGGGAGCGGAGTGGGGAGAAAAAAAATATTTAGTCGAGTTAAAACTTTGACTTTATATCGTTCTATTTTGGTTGGAGAAGAAAGCACGAAATACTTTAGTTTTCCCCACTTCTTCCTGTGGTGTTTGAAACACATGAGAAATGGCAACAGGCTCAGCTCTCTCCCTCTGAAGTGAGTGGATGCTTAATTTTCACCTACTTCTTATAAAATAATTGCCAAGAATGTGAAAACTGATATTCTATGCTCCTTATGGTTCCTTTTTTTCCCTTGACTCAGGAATATGTCTGGATAAATATTTATAACTCCAAATATGTGAATATCTTTTTAGTGCAAAATTGTTTATTTATGCAATTGAATACATAATCAGGGTAACAAGACTGCATATTTCCAAGGGTATAACCGAGTCCTCAGTCTGAATTAAACAAATCTGTTCTGGGTCCTAGAAAGACTTTGATTCTAGACGATTAAATTGGATGTGGTGTCTGAGAGCAATGTATGATTCATTAACTTTTAGAATAGCTGACATGAAAAAAGGGCTGAAGCGCAGGGTGCAGCCCTTAACTATTTTCTTAGAAAACACACTGTAAGCAACAGCTTTGAGGGGGTAAAATTTGAGGGGGAATTTAATAGTGTCAGACTGTGAAACCTAAATCCTCACCCCTCTTCTCACACACACACACACACACACACACACACACACACACACACACATGGCCTGAGGCACCCGTGCTGACTAACTTTGTGTTCTGCCGTTCTGCAGGTCCAAGCCCAGCTCCAGTTGGACGGCGTCGCCCACTCCCACCCCCACCTGCACCCTCACCTGGCTGCTCACGCTCCCTACCTGATGTTCCCGCCTCCACCGTTCGGACTACCTATCGCATCGCTCGCCGACTCGGCCTCTGCAGCGGCGGCGGTGGCGGCAGCTGCCAAAAGCAACAGCAAGAACTCGAGCATCGCCGACCTGCGACTCAAGGCAAGAAAACACGCCGAGGCTCTGGGACTCTGACCCCACCGGGCTGCCCCTCCGCTCGCCTGATGCCCATAATCGCCTCTCACACAAGACTGAGCCTGTGAAAGGGCCGTGACACTCACAGCTAAAACTAAACTAAACAAAAACACTGAGTGAGAATGAAAGAGAGGAACACATACAGAGAGGGGGGAGAGAGAGTGTGTGTGAGAGAGAAAGAGGGGAGAACAGTGGAGGAGGAAAATAAAAAAAAAAAGGAGGGAGCGAGAAAATTGTCACAAAACCAGCTGCCAAAACAAACCACTTGTAGAGAACGGTAATTAAATACCAATGAAATCACCTTTTACTTTTCGCCCCAACAGGCAGGACTTCTGCGGGGCCAGTGGCTCAGTCCACTCCAGGCACAGATCACATCCCAAGGACCGTACAAACACATGTGGATGTCTGTCTGAGGGCCAGGCCGGGGCCCGTCAGACCAGAAGACGTTAGAACAAAGCAAACTGGCAGGCAGCAGCAGGGCCAAAAGCAGAGCCTCGCTGACGCTGGCTGCCGCCATGTTGACAATGCAGAGGGGTTGAGCATGGGGGGAAAACAGACCCACCTCACCGAGGCATTGGAACGGCTCTCACCTTTACACCCTCCCCCACCCTCACTAGAAAAACGAAGAAAAAACATTTAAAAAAGGCCATATTTGTCTCCAACCACTGTGTTCCCTGCTGCTGCCAAGTGCATGAGCTCTAATGGAGGACCGTTCTGGGACTGGCCTCCATCCACACCTGACATAAACGCTCGACAACTGTTTTTAACACTGCCATTCAACACGCCCCCCCCCCACACCTACAAAGGTCTCCATTATGGTTTGATATCCTTCTTCTTCTGGACTTGTGCTGTAACAAAAGCAACAACTCATGTTTCCTTTGCTGCAGAGGGGAGAGATGTTTCTCTGTGTTGCTGGGCATGTGTCGGCGAGGTTTGCATTTCTCCTCACAGCGTGCTCCCTCTCTCTCTCTGTCTTTATTTCTTTCTGTTTGTTGTGTTGTATCCTGGGTAAAGAAGTGAAGATAGCCTTTGCACTTCAGGTCTTGTATGTGGGTGTTTACAAACGGCACTACAAGCAGATACTACTTTACTAATTAAAAGGGGGACGGGGGGGATTTGATATTGTCATGTGATCAGCAAAAAGGACATTATCTTGGATAAAGGGTATACATTTTTTTTTCTCCTTTTCTTTTTTTTGTAATTCTGAAAATATGAAGAAAGCATCAGTCAAACTGAAATGCAATGGTGTGCAGTTTAAGTGCAATACTGTAAATAGCAAAAAAGTAAAAACAGCTAGCAGTTAATCCTCAACGATAAAGAGACCCGATGATTTTTTTTTCCCTGTTGGAGTGTTGAATATCTTTGCCAAACACACCAGTTTTTCTACAGCAGTGTATATTTTGTTAAGTTCGAGGAAAGTCGCTCATTACCAGGTGCCATATCCCACGTATGTATCCAAGCAGTTTTGTATACATCCGGTGCAGTTTGTCACTTGTTGAGGAAAACACGAGCACACACGCTGCAGATTCGGGTTCTAGATGATTAAATAAAATCACTTCGCTTCTCCTAATCCATTTACTTTAGGAAATGTTTGGAAAATGTTCACAATAAAATCAACAAATTAGCATTCTAACCCAAACCGAGCAGTTGTTTACAATATGATTAGCTTAATTCTGCATGTTCTAGGTGACTTTTCATCATTAATTTCCCGACAACTCAAACAGTATTTCACAAATTGCTCCAGACAAAAACTTTTTAGATTGTTTTGACAACCTTTTTAAACACTGCTGTCAGAGCTGCGCTAAACATGTGGATCACTTTGAGATCTACGTACCTCTAACAGTCTCCAAAAAAAGCATTTTTCTCTGTTAACAGACCTCCATTTAGAATTGTTTATCTATGTCTCCATTTTAAATTAAACATATGGGTGTTTTATTTATTATTTTTTGTCTGAAAGTTTATGAGAGATGAAATCGTTGAACTACAAGTGTACATTTTTACATGGCTTTGCATTTATTTTTGTATGTTTTTTTAAGTGTTAAATTTGAATTAGGAGGTGTGGCTGTAGTGCATTGTTTGCCTAAAAAAACAAAAAAAATGTAGCGTGTCCGAGTTTACAAACATTTCAGGGATGGTTGAATTGAAACAATACTCCATGGAATTTGTTGTACCCATTAAAAATGATTATCATTTCATATGCAAGCATGCCTAAACATGAATCATCGTACGGTTTGTTTTTCCCCTTTTGATTCGCAAAATATGAATGTACATCTTGTACAAGTAAACTATCAATAAAGTTATAAATATTTGTACTTGAGTTTTAAAGTACTTACACACCAGGAGCTTTGAGTTTTACACACTGTGGAAACTAGAGTTGTCAACTATTTAATTAAATGGAAACTAATTTGATAATCGATTAATTGGTTTGAGAAAAAAGGAAAAAAAAGTCGAAATTCTCTCATTCCATTTTCTTAAATATTATTATTTTCTGTTTTATTTACTCCTCTGTGACAGTAACCCAAATATATTTAATTTGAGGACAAAACAAGACATGAGGACGTCATCTTGGGCTTTGGGAAACTGCCATTTTTCACCATTTCTTGACATTTTATTGCCCAAATAACTTTTCAAATAATCGAGAAAATAATCAGCAACGAAAATAATTGCTAGTTGCAGCCCGAGTGGAAACATACTTTGTTACTCAGGAACATAAACAAGATGATAGTCCTGGTCTATTACAGAATTAAAGACAGAATAAAGCACATCTTCATGATCGTAACAGCTGTAATGTCCGCAGTATTTACGTCCTGCTACAGATTCACGCTCTCTCAGACCGTGTTGATGCTCAGCAACTCTCTCAACCTGTGGATCAATATCAATATCAGTCCAGAGTTGACATTCACGTATAGACTCCATGTTCGCCAACCCAGCTCATCACATCCAATCTGAGCCGCACACCAGCACGGAAAATTGAGCTGCTATAAAATCCAGATGCAACCCTAATCTGGAGCCCCCCTACATGGTACATCTCTCCGCCTGTGTTCGTCAAAATGACACAGATAGGATTGGTATGGAAAGTGGGGCTGTAGCGTCGTCAAATAGAAGCAAGATGGCTGTAACCGGAGCGGGAAGCCTATAAGTGTCGGGGGAAAATAGAAGGCAAGCCAGAGATTTGAGGGATACTGTATGTATGACATGTAATCTTCTTTGAGCTCGGTGCTCAAAGAGGATCTTTTCTCCTTGTTTCGACGGCAATGATTAACTTTGAGCAGATGACATGGGAAGGTCAAGAGTTGCCGTATGTTCATCAGCATCTGCATTTGAAGTCCACCGCCACACATGCATGCGTGCGCAAACACACTTGCATGTTCCCTCCACTTGTTCTTCCCACACATACTAAATTTTGCACATCTAAAATGCTTGGCCTTTTTTTCAAGTGTATTAGCTTCCTCTGGGAGCTTAATTCCAGATGTGTGTACACAAAGTAATTACACCATGTGGTATAGTGGCCTATTGTCTGAACCCCATGCAGGAATTAGCCCAAATGGCGTCCTGTTGAGTGCCGTACCCCCTAGAAGGTCGCCGCGCGTTTAATTTGTACCTCGTTGCTCATACATCAAGATTGAGTGATATAGTCGCAGACTGATGGCTCCGTATTTACCCAGTGACCCCTCCGGCTGGGACCTGCTGGGGCCAGGTCTGGAAATAACAGCATCCTTTTATGTGTACTAATAATTAGCATGGCACACACGGCCATCCATCAACCACCAATGAGCCATGGCTGCTTTGTCAACATGTTCGAGCACATAACGCTATTTATGTTGGCCGCAAGTGAGAAATACACAATAATATATTAATAGTGGAGTGTGTCTGAGTGTGTGTGTGTGTGTGTGTGTGTGTGTGTGTGTGTGTGTGTGTGTGTGTGTGGGGTGATATTTAGCGAATTGCTATGCTTGATATTACATCTGGCTTTATCAGCCCTGGCCCTACTCACTAAGCCATACAAGCAGCTGCTTAGGGCCCCTCTGGTTTCTTGGGGCCCCCTAGTAGAGGGTTTCCACTCCTGTCCCATCTCACTCCCACGAAAAAACTCCTGTCCCAATCACATGACAGAGTGAAATGAAAAACAAATCCTGTCCCGTCCAAATCCTGGAAGAATGACTCGTCACCTCCTGTTCCCGTGTTGTTTTTAAATGATATAGATAATAGTGTTTGTTTATATTTAAATTGCACACTGATGTAAAATCTAAGCATGTTCAATCAACTATACTTTAGCATAATGCTGAAATAACTCCTAACGTAACAGCTGAAACAGCGATATTGAACATATTCATCATATTTTTTAAAGTACGATTTATTTTTATTGTATTTATTCTACTTTAAATTTATGTTATTTTCTGTTGCCGTACTTTGCCTTTAATTTCATTTCTTCTAAACATGTTCATCAGATGCATTAAACACCAAGGCAAATTCCTCATTCTGATTTTAACTGCAACAACCATTTGGCGAATAACTAGCACTTATTCAGTTAGCTTGTTGCTAACATATAATGGGAATTACCATTAACATGTTAACGGAATTTAGCGTTGTGTTATTATCTTTTTAACAGTCCATTTTACTTCACTTTCTTAACATAAAATGACGAACTCATACTTACAGTCGTATATTTCCTCTGTGGACGTGAACTAATATCTGCTGACGTTAGCTTAATATTGTTAAATGATTCCCGTCCTGCCCGCTCCTGTTGACCTTTTTCCTGTTCCGTCCCAGTCACGTGATGAAAAGTGACATTGACTTCAATTTCGCGGAATCCCACAGAAATTCCATGACCCACAGGATTCCCGAAAAAATGTCAGCCTCTACCCTTAGGAAGGATTTTTTTTAACATGAACACGAGACAATAACGAAATGCTAAATGGACCTTTGTAGTCCTCCGACCACTCAAAGCGCTTTTAACACTACAAGTCACACTCACCCATTCACACACACACGTGTCCACACACTGGTGTCCGAGGCTACCGTACAAGGTGCCACCTGTTACTCAGTTGTTTAGACGTTCACATTGACGGAGCATCCATCTGTGCAATTTGGGGTTCAGTATCTTGCCGAAGGATACTTTGACACGCAGACTGGAGCAGCCAGGGAACAAATCGCTGATCTTCGGATTAGTAGACGACCTGCTCTACATCTTGAGCCATAGCTGCACCCAAAAATAAAAAATTGAACTTTCTAAAAAGAAATTGATGACATTTTGTGCCATTTTGCTAACAAATAGTGACAAAATAATTTGGTCAGAGAAGGGCCAAAAGGACAGTTTAGGTAGGCTAGGTAATTTATCTTCTGTTGCCTATTAAACAAGCACTCCCAGGATTATATGGTTACAAAAAAAAAACATTTTCTAGTTGTATTAGATATGATAAGTTGAACAAAATGAACGAACAAGACAAGCACGAACTATCCTCACATGCTTTTTCTGAACACTTTGCCAGCGCTGTAGCTCATAATTAAAGATAAATAAATTAGATTTGGAGGTTGGTTTAAGACAAACATTCATAGTTGTAGGGGGTTATAGGCAAATATTGTATTTACTGATGCTGTGAAAAGGTCTGACATTAGTCTTCACATGCTTATTTGTAATTTATGTGCACTTAAACTAATATTTACAACACACACGTTGGTTCAGTGCCATGTTAAGTGGCAACATGTTACAGTGAGCAGGGCCCCCTAAACCAAATCCTGCTTAGGACCCTTCAAAAGTCAAGGTTGGGCCCTTGGTTTTATTGCTGAGGAGCTTTTTATTTTTTGTTTTTGAGTGTGTTTGTTTTTAGGAGAGACTCAGATCACTTATTGTCCCGACTTCTGTTGAATTGTCTGATTCTCTGAAACATAAACTACCTGATGTGCTCCACTCCTGGATGAACTAATGAATGCCTGTGTGTGTTAAATATTAGAGACTTCTGCTTCTAATATTTTTTCTTTTTGTTTACTCTGACCACCTCAACCTCACCGTCAAGGTCGTCCACCTCTGAATCTTTGCACAACATGCGAGTCCCTGAAGTTATGGTGCTACGCCGCGCTACCCTATCAGAGGTCAAGTGCTCAGGGGTCACGTGAAAATAGTTTTTATCACAGTTCATTCTCGTAATCCTCTTTGAAATGTCACACACAACTATGATCAGACGGAATGTGAGCTGTCGTAGCCTCGCCGTAAAGCTGGCGGTGGTGTGAAGTGACAGAGCGTACAGCTACAGGCCTGAGAAGACGGTGAATGTTCAGCACACAGACGTGAAGTTAAAGCTTTTGTCATCCTATATCACAATAACTCCGGAGGCTACTTGCAACAACTCTGAAAATAAGCGTCTACTTGGTTTAGCTGAGAGTTTTTTTTTTTTTTCCTGTGAGCCAACTTTGTGGTTCTTAAATCCCAAGTAAATCCTGTTCCGGCAGTTTCAGTTGTAGCTTGAAGTGAAGCCACCCAGAGAAACCTCAGCTGAAAACAATCGAGCTGAAGTGCTGAAGTCACTACGGTCGGCCAGGGATCAAAGGCCGCCTTTCATCCCAGTTTGTTTGGGCTAGACTCGGGTTTGCTTTGTTGGCTAATGCTCATAAATGTATCTGGAGTCATCAACAGTGCAAAACTATATTAAAACTAACATTTTAAGTCTGGGTCAACACTCTGTTTTTTTTTTTTTTGCAGTGGAGATGGAAAGTGTCAAGAATTTAAACTTGAGGAAAGAAGAAGAAAAAAATAGCAGGGCATTAAGTTCACATACCGTTCAGCCGTTTATGTTACACTCATTAGCGGTTTATTTTCAGATCAAGCATTTGACTTGTGTTGTTGTAATCCAAGTAAGTTATCTAATGAAAACACCGTCCTGTTTCTGTCCCGTCACCGTGTAATGTCCCTTCAATTAGGGGTCATTAATAAAGGTTTCACCTCCATCCGTAAAACCTCAAAATAAATAGTAAAATATGAATTTAGGTTCAATTCTGCTGTCTTATATCAGCCTCATCACACTAATTTATCACACACAGTGCTCTACTTTCACTGCAGTCACTTAAATGACAGATGCAGTAAGAGATATGGGATATGTGCACGGCGGTTGTGTTGAAGTTGTTTTGAGCTTCGTGTTTTGGTTTGTGCTTTAATCTTCTGGTTAGCTCTGGTTAGAGTGGGTTTCTCTGTTGCGGAGTGTCGTTGCAGCTCCATCCAGTGGGCTCAGAGTATTTATGACCGGAGCGTTCCCTTGTTCTCCTCCTGTATCTCTGTCTCCGCCGGGAGGATCCACTCAGGAATCGGGGGACAGAGTCAGATTGGTGTCACGTGGCAGCCGAGTCAAAGTTTATTCTCAGTGTAACCACAGGAAAAATAATCAAACAAGCTTGTGTAAATAAAGAATATAATGGATTTATTGAGGGAGTTTTTACAGTCACGGTATCACAGATTTTACTGTGGTTAGGAAAACATTCACTTAGGAAAATTTCAGATTTCATGGAAGACGTTTTGACATGTCGCAGTGTGAGAAGCAGGTGTGAATGATAAAATTTATGAAATTTATGATGGCTAAATGCCATGTAGCTGCATCAGTTTCAGGGTCGGGGTATTTTGCATGCTGGCTCACTGTGACACGTGAATAAAACCGTCATAGGTGCAGATTTTGGGAGGTTGCACATCCTCCTCTGTATTTAGAACATGTGCATTTCTCCCTGCCAATTAAAACATGAGATGGCAACTTTTATTTTGACAAAACTAAAGACATTTACACCATACATTAGTGCATGAAAATTCACCAGACAGCACAGAATTAAATATTTGTGGTGCCCAAAACTTTGCAAAAACACAAAACAAAACATTTGTTTGTCCCCCCCCCAATAAACACATGAAGGTAGCAAAGGACAATTAATATGACAAAATTAAAGACATTAATATCGTAAATTGGTGCAGAAAAATACACCAGATTGCACAAAATTAAATGTTTATGATGCCCAAACTACTGCAGAGGACATTTCCCCCTCAATACTCACAACATGTAATTTAATTAACGACATTTATATCATAAACTGATGCAGAGAAATTCACCAGAGTGCAGGAAATTAGGTGTTTGATGCCCCAAAATTTCTGGTGGAGGACCCCCAACACCCCCCATTTCTAATGTGCCCCCAGCCCCCCCTAAATTCTGGTGTGAAAAAGGTTTATTGAAATGAAAATCTAATTTACAACCTGCATTAAAAGGTGCATTTTTTGCATGAAGTGAAATCAAACATTGCACAATTTAGCAACATGACAGCGTTTACATTATGTAAACATATCATGAGCAAACCATTAACCACATCATATGCCTTAAAATTCAGAATCTATATATGGCTTTATACAACTAGTGTTACAATTAGGGCTGCAACCAACATTTTTTTCCTATTTTGGAATAATCTACCTAGTATTTTCACAATTATTTAATTAATCTGTAAAATGTCCAAAAAAATTTGTGAAAAATGCTCACCTTACTTTCCCAGAATTCAAAATGACGTCTTCAAATTGCTTCCTTTGTCCAACTAACAGTCCTAAACCTAAAGACTAGCATACATTTACCACGTCATACATCATTTAAGTTAGAAATGACCAAAAAAGCAGCAAATTCTCACTTTTATGAAGTTAGGACAAGTAAAGGTTTGATTTTTTTTGCTTGAAAAATGACTTAAAATGAGAAGTCAATTATAAAAATACTTGGCAATTAATTTTCTTTCAATCGACTAATCAATTAATCAACTAATTGTTGCAACTCTAGTCACAGTAATAATAATTTTATGATGATCCTGCTGTGAATTTTCTTTCTTGAAGTTCAGACTTCAAAGTGAGTGAACTCCTCTGCTTCCCTCTGGCATTGGTAGGACAGCAAACAATATAAATATAACAAACCTATTTAATTAACAAGGATAAATGATAAGAAATAAAACTTATATCCCAGAAAAGCACTGCTGTTCAATATTCTTATCTAGTTTTGCCTTTATTTTACTGACATTTGTTTCAAAATGGAATCAGCTGATATGTTGTACACAAAGAAAGGTCTCTGCATGAAGGAGAAAAAAACAAACATGCTCCAAAATGAATGATGATCATTTTTATTAAGGATGTAAAATAGTGCTAATTTAGATGTTGAAAATAAACTGTAAGTTGATGAACTGGCTTCAGAAAGCGTGATGACAATAGACATCAGAGTCTTGGCTCTTGTTCTCACTGACAGTTGTTCATGTTCATAAACAGGCTTTGAACTGCCCACAGTCACTGAGAACATATGAAGTCCATTGTCAAGTGACTCTTCTTTCGAAACAAAACTGCTTCATTTTGAAAGAAAAAAAACATCCGTGATAAATGATGCATTGTTTTCCCCTTCTCTTTTTTCTTTTACACTGCAACATGGTGGATATGGAACAAATAAACATTCAGCAGCAGTTTAAAACCATAATTCATTTTGAAATGTCCTCCATTGAAGTGCTGAGTAACAAACACTTCACTTAGAGCTGTTTTCAAAAATATGTTTCTTAAAATGTCAAATCTCTTTACTGGAGGCTTCTTCAAAGCTTTTTTTAATTACACAACTTCAAAACCGGTATTTAGACAACAAATTCACCCAGAGAAAATAATCATTGCATATTAATGTGATCAATAATCCCAACCAAACAGCAGTTTTATTTCCAGCCGGGCTGCCTGTTTGTCTGAGCTGCACTTCACACTGCAGACAACACACTCCGTCGTGCTGCTGAGTCGATACCGTTTGGCTTGTGTGCACAGACAGTTTAGGTTATGTCCATATTTACAAAAAAAATTAATCTAAATGGGAAAGCAAATATGATTAAGTTGAGAAATTGAAACAGATGTCAACAGCAAATGTTTGCGAACCATCCCAACAGACCATCAGAGTAAATTCCAAGACTATTAGCTTTAGTTAGCTCAGATTGCCAGGAGGTCTCAAATTCACATTCCTCATCTCAGTGCATGTCGGTCCAGTTGCAGAGTGAAGAAGCAGGTGGTCCGAAGTGAAGTTTTAATTGCGTTTGTCACAGTAACTGAAGCCATTAAACACTTTGTAAATGAGAGAAAATCAAAAGAGATAAAAAGTACATTTTGTGTGTGTTGGCTTTCTCATGGAAAACTGGAGACATTCCTCTAAAGTTGCGTCAAACTTTAGTGCGACTGTATGCAGAATAACTTTCCACGTTTTTATTTTGTGGCTTATTATCACACTCCGTCACCCAGAGTGGTTTATGCTAATCTGGACTAAGGCGGAGCAAAGGTCACGAAAATGATTTCTCCTTTCAACGCTCCGCTTGGAGATTGTTCAGAAGCTTTTTGTTTTGATGTGGCTCAGCAAAACATCTGTTTGACAGAGAATTAGCTCTGATACATTTCCAAAGCCTGGGAGAGAGACTTTGCACCTTGTTAAAAGATTTCACTACTGACAGGGAGGCCATCTTGGGCTGTAAGCATGAGAAAGTTTGTATGATGTGACACAATTAATGAATAACACCAGTCGCACTTTGAGTCAAATCTGTTTTTCCAAACCATTTGCTCCACACTTGCACATATAGTGAGCATTATGAGAAGTAAGGACATTTGCAAAAAACATGTTTGGGATTGTTCCTGACAGTGATGATGCTGCATTAAACATCTAGAAGTTTTTTGATCCTTTTAAAAGAATGTAACACTGTTGAATAGGACATTATACACTTTTCTTTGCATAAATAAGATCTCATCTCATCCTGCCCTGTAAGCTAAAAGTATGTTTACATACAACTATTATTACAATTTGCACAACCCAGTTGCTAGAATAAATGTTGGCCCTGTATGTTTCTGCACACCACAAATACGTTATTTGTACATGACTATATAGTACATACATTGAAACCTTACCTTTCTTTACATGTCAACGACACTGTGGTAAACATATGGTTAGGTTTAGGCAGGAAAACTGCTTGGTTAGGGTTAGAAAAGGTCATGTTTGTGCTTTGAAAAACAGGTTTTGGTGGCACAATCACAGCTGGAAATGCAACAACGTCTCAATAAAAAACAACAGCTTTTTGTAGCAAAATCCTGGCTGGAAATGCAGCAGTGTCTCGATTAAAATAACCACTTTAGGTAGCACAATCCTGGCTGGAAATGCAGTGATGTCTTTTTAAAAAACAATAGCTTTTTGTTGCAAAATCCTGGCTGGAAATGCAGAAATATCTTAATAAAAAACAACCGCTTTTGTAGCACAATCCTGGCTGGAAATGCAGCGATTTCTCTGTAAAAAAAAAAAACAACCTCTTTTCAAAGCACAGTCCTGGATGGAAATGCAACAATGTGTCATTTCAAAACAATCAATTATTGTAGCACAATCCCAGCTAGAAATGCAGCAATGTCTCATTAAAAAACAACCAGTTATTGAAGTACAGTCCTGGCTGGAAATGCAGCTATTTCTCAGTGAAAAAAACAACCTCTTTTAGTAGCACAATCCTGGCTAGAAATGCAGCAATGTCTCATTAAAAAACAACCAGTTATTGAAGTACAATCCTGGCTGGAAATGCAGCGATTTCTCTGTGAAAAAAACAACTTCTTTTAGTAGCGCAATCCTGGCTAGAAATGCAGTGATGTCTCAGTCAAAACAATCACTTTTTGTAGCACAATCCTGGCTGGAAATACAGTGATATCTCATTAGAAAACAATCACTTTTGATGGCACAAGACCGCTAAAAAACCCACACATTTGGTGGCTAAAAAGCTGCTGAAAACACAGCAACGACCTCTTAAACATAACAAGTTTGGGGTTTTTTTTGGCCTCAAACAGTGGTCTTCAGCTTGAGAGGCATCTCGCCTGGGTGTCACGCCATCCACTATCCCCTCCACTTCGTGATGACAAAGTCAGGTCATATAAATGTAATCAGAACTATGTCACTTTAGAAACGTTAATATGGTACGTATGAAATGTACAAATGTAACATTTGTGGTTTGCAGAAATGTACATGCACATTTCCCCCTGAGGAACTGGGCTGAATTTGCAGCAGCGAATTTGTAAGGAAACTTCGGTTTTAATGAGCATAATTAGAAACTGCTGTTAACTAACGTCTCAAGCAAGTCACAAATTGTTGATACTGAATGTAACAGTGAAATGTTAAGAGACAACATATTTCATTGCCAAAATATCTGTTGTCGTGATACAGTATCCACTAACTGAAAGCACAAAAGAAGATGTGTTTACTGTAAAAACATTTAACCAAAACCACAGTTTTTCCTTGAGCCTTGACCAAAGTGCTCTTGTTGCTTAAACCACACATCTGTCTGAGGATGTGAAGCTCAGACTCTGAGGTCAAAGTCCTGCACTTTGTTTGGCTATCATCTAAAAATGTTGCCTGTGAGAATCATCAAGGCAGTGATTACATTTCTCACTACAACATAATTGGGAAAACATTAGTAGTATTTGAACTTAGGGGAGAAGGTTTTCTCATCTCATTTCACGCTACAAGCCGTCCCACAATGCATTTCCCCTCGGTGAACAGATAAAAAGACAAACCTGCGTTGCTGTGTGTCCTCAGTCTGCAGGGTGGCTGGGAGGAGATTTTAGCAGAAGGAGCCTTGCAGATTCAGGGCAATCAGACAGAGGGTGAATGTTAATGAAAAAGCAAACAGCCCACCACTGCAATTTGTGCTGGAAACCATGTTTGAGCAATTGCCGCGGCTCTGTACTCTTCTCCTCTCGCCCTGCAAACAAGGAACACTTCAGGGAAAATAATTATCTGTCATTTCCAGTGTGAGGGTCAAATGCATTTAGATGCAAATGAAAACAACTTCCAGTTTTGGAGTCTTGCTAATGAAATGGAAAAATGCAAATACGGTGCAGAAAACATTTTTACTGTGATCAAAACTATGTGATCACTGGGAGCGTGTTTGGGGAAACTAACAGGCAACTTTGTGCCAAGTTTTGGCTTCTCAGACTAAAAAGGGATCAAATGAACAAGAGAAGGTTGACTGTGATTTTTTGCTGCCTGTTCAATGAAACAGCTTCAATTTAGAAGCATGGGCAGAGTTGGTCTGAATCAAAGATGAAACAGTAAATGAGAGAAACAAAATTTCAGCTTTATTTTCTCTCCATCACAGAGGCGTTGAGCATGAGTCATTTAGCGCGAGTCCTCCGCTGCAAATCCACAAAGAGATTTAAGTGTGGATGAACAGATTAAGCTTTTGAATCTCTGGTCTAAACCTGTACTTTCCAAGGCCAAAAGGTCAGACCTGACTGAGTGAATTCAGATTTTGTCCTCAGGGAACATTTTGGTTGTAGGAAATGTGATTTACATAAAATATGGTCAGCAGCTCTCTGTGTGCAGTAATGAAAAAATCACTGAGGATTTTCAGGACGGCGCATCAGCCTCATTTAGATCAGATATTTATGGATTTTAATATCTAAAACTATGGCTAAGGCTTGAAGAAGCCTTTCTTTAATACTAAAGTGACAGCTTTTCCAGCAGTTGTGCATATGACAGAAATTGCTGAAATTTAGAAAGCTATGTCAATAGTGTGGCAGTCAAAGGTAGACAAATATTGTTCATAAAGAGGGCCTCACTAACTGAATCAACTGTATCACCTTACAGAATGTGACCTTGGGAGTGAATGGCTGAGACGCAGCAACTCCTCCTAATGCTGGACTAACGTTGAGCAACAACGTAAGTAAAAATGTGCAAAATAAGCATTAAAGGAGAAGTCCAGTATTTTGCACTTTGAGCTTCATTCCTGGTTGTTTATGATGAAATAGAGTGGTTAAGACCAAAATCTTGACAATTGCTCCTTCTCTGACAATTTGAGAGAATTTGTCTTTCCCCTGCCTGGCTTAACAATGCTGTCTATGGCCATGTGTAAATCTGTCCTAAAACCACCTTAAACGTTGGTTTTCAAAACCATGAAACTCACCCAGTGGTCAGTGGTGTTCCTTGCTTGAGCAGTTTCACGTAGGAACTATTTTCTTTCTACTGAACTACATCTGCCAACCGTATCTCTGTGCAGAAGAAAGCAAGGATGAGAGGCTCATGACAACACGAGCAACCCGGTCTTATTCTGAAGTCATCAAATACTGGCACTTGGGCAGTTACTTCCGTGTCAGAAACTGGCAAAAAAAGCTGTCCTTTCACATTGGCATGATGCATGGCTGGTTGCCATCATTGTGAAAGGACGACTTACGGTGTCAAGGTAAACCGCGGCTGGACAACTGCGTAAGTTAAGACAGCAAAAAGTCCAAGTGGGATGGATGGGTCCAACAATCTCCGACTTTCACCCAGGAGGCCGGTGTTCGCTTCCCAAATGATTGTAAAGCCAATACCTGTTCTTTTTTCCTAAACCCAACTATGTGCGTTTGTTGTTGAAGGAAAAAAATGTCGAAAGAGACTGTGTGCATACTGCACATTCCCTGCGAAAACTGAAGTGTATTTTGAAAACAGGCATGTAACAGGCAGAAGTTGACATGATATCCCAGAGTGTCAACAACCAATGCACCCAGGGTACCTTTCACGTCGTATCTGGACGTGGAAATTCCATGACCATACGTCGTCATGACGAGGTCGGAGTGAGAATGTGTTGGCTGCAACATTAAAGTGATAAACACATGCTAATTTACACTCATTAAATAAACTATGTCTTTTCAAATTACACTTCCACTTTAACAGGAAATGTACTTCAACTTCAAACTTCAACAACAAACGCATATGGTTATGTTTTGCCAATACTAGAAATCAAGAACAGGGTTTGGCTTACTTTCATACAGTAAGCAAACACCAGCCTCCCTTAACGTACATTGTTGCCCCGCCACGTTTCACCTAATGCCGCTGGACGCTGTTAAACAATAACAATGACCGATCGCGAACCATGCCGACATGAAAGGAGAGCTTTTTACAGATTTTTATGTCGGTGTCTGGCGCCGGAAATCACTACCTAAGTGCCGGTTTTCGGCGACAACCAAGCTCGATCCGACCCTGACAGTCTTTCTGATTCATTAAGTCCCAACCCAACCTGAACCCAACACAGTTTGTTACCTGACATAGTTATTGTTACCATGGTTAAAGCTTGTCTGTTTACCATGATCACACATGGACAGTGTGTAAATGACCATCAAAAGGCTGCTGCTATTCACAGTTAAACACGGCGCATGCACAGCAGCAGCACACACACACTCAATTGGAGCGGAGTTAATAGACGCACGCTGTGGCGTAACCTTTTATGGCCATAGCACTACGCAGCAGCATGCCAAGTGGGCTGAATCCAAACCGAACCCAAGCAAAGTTTCTGATTTGTCGGGATTTGACGGGCTCAGTTTGGGTATCCACACTCTACAGTAGAAAGAAATGGAACTACGCAAGTAAAATACAAATACATATACCTCAAAATCGTAATTAAGTATTGAAGCCTACTTAAATATAAGTAGTTATAATGTGCGCGCTGGAAATATAATGTTAAATCAGATCCACATCTTTTTGGTTTGTTAAAACAAACACATTGATCCTATTAATGACGAGATTACTTAGATGAGAAAAATATATCCCTGATACAGAGACACAGTTATTCTCTTCATATGGTGAAATGCTATTTTTCTGGGATGAGTAAAAGTTAAAGGCCCCTCCCCTTACCCTCCCAAATATTTTACAGTTACATTCCTTCATTCCTTCCACCTAGCTGACCCCACTCTCTGTTATGTTCACACACTCCCTAAAACTGATCAATCCGGGAAAAGAGTCTGATGACAAAACAGCCTGTGCAACTTTATAAATTTGGGTTGGAAAAACCTCCCCGCTTTTGTCACTTCAGTAGAGATTCATCATGATCAGCAACAAAATGAGAACAAGTAATGCAAGTGGTACAATAAGCCAACACAATGTGTAGCAAATTAATCAGACTTGGCCCAGGGCACGCTCTGGAAAAATGATCTCATTTGACCAGACGGGTCGGGGCTCCTCTCTAATTATATCACAGTACAACACCATGACTCCTCATCTTTGTTGTGGTTATTAGGAAAATAAAAACAGCAACTTCACTGTCAAATATTAAACCAGTGTAAGCACTTCTGAATTCTTAGCGCAGGACTGCATCAGTGTTTGTCCGGCAACCAATTCATATTTCTTAATTTATGAATTATGCATGTTTTTCCTCTTAATAGAAAACAGATGGGTGGAAGAATTAACTTGGACCGTTTGTGCTCGGATAATGATTTTATGCAAATCGAGATGCATTGAGATGTATATTTACCAATCTGACAATACAATACTAAGATTGTTATCTAAATGACAAAACACTTGAACTATGAGCTGATCTTTGGTTTCATATGCATGCTGGAATGATCTTGCATAGTTAAAAGTTAAATACTAATGCACAGTTTTCAAATTAAAAATCAATATATGTACATTTGAATGCAGTGGTATGTAGATCGCACACGTCTGCGTGACCTCGCTGATGAATCAAAGCCTTTAACTCGGCGCTACAGTCTTATCTGGACGTGGCAATACGAGATAAATATGAATACAAATGGAACAAAATGCATCCAAGTAAAGTAAACAATCCCCATGACAGCCCACCGGGGTCATCGTCAGCCATGTAAAATAACAATATGTCATATACACACATCTGACCTTTTCACCCCGCATGTTACTGCCGAAGTGCAAAGCCTTTAGGGGGGCACCTAGACTTCCAGAACATACTCTCTGCACAATGGGTTACTTATTGCCTCCCCTTAAGGTGAAAAATAGGAGAATATTTCATACGATAAAGGCAAATGGGTCTATAAATTGCCTGAGGGAAAGCTAGCTTTCCTGATTGCTACTCATCTCACTGTTTCCCAGATGTTTTATGCTCTTCTGACTGGTAATCAATAGCTACACATGCCGCCTCGCAGCCAGCGCTGGTCTTTTATAGTACGCCTAAGGAGTAGTTGTCAGTCAATGGCAGCCTTATAAATAGACTGAGGCTGCATGTGGACAGATGGATGCTTTCCCTGTCAATTGTGTAATGCCACAGTCCAAACAGGCAGCTTTTGTTTTTTTGTCTCTTTCCACAAAAGACATTTTGTATTGTGGACATTGTAGGGTTGAGCTATGTAAGGGACCGTCTGAATAAAACCTTCTGCAATAATGAAAACACACCCAAGTCGACCTTTGTAGAGGTTTATAAGTTGTAACTTATGGCTTCATTTATGGTTATCAAGGCATTTATTAATGTTTTATAGATCAGTTAGAAGTCATTAAGAGACAATATGGGGTTGTCAGATTGTAAAAAAAAATTCCTTTTTGTGGCTTATCAGCGAGTGACTCTGTGGTGGAGTCATGAGGGGGACGTTGCCTAGGGTGCTGAATGTGCTGGATCTGGCACTGCTGACTGTGACTTCACTTGGACTTGAGTCTGACTTGATACCTTCCCCCAAAGCCAAAGATTAAAGAGTATGGTATTTACAAGGTGTGTCACAAATAAATTAATTTTTTGCTTCCTACGAGGTCAAGGGATAAAGGGTGAGGGATGAATGGATGAGGGTCAAAGGATGAAAGGATGAGGCATGAATGGATGGGGTCAAGGGATGAAGGTTGAGGGATGAAGGTATAAGGGTCAAGGGATAAAGGATAGGTGAGGGAGGAATGGATAAGAGTTGAGAGATGAAGGGATGAGGGATATATTGACAAAGGGTCGAGGGATGCAGTATGAAAGGATTAGGGTGGAGGGATAAAGGTATGCAGGGATGAAAGGTGAGGGATGGATGGATGAAAGTCAAGGGATAAAGGGTGAGGTATGAGTGGATAGGGGTCAAGGGATAAAGGGGTGAGGGGATAAATGGATGAGGATCGAGGGATGAAGGTATAAGGGGATGAAGGGATGAGGGGATAAAGGGTGAGGGATGGATGGATGGGGGTCAAGGGATGAAGGGTGAGGGATGAATGGATGACGGAATAAAGGGTGAGGGATGAATGGATGAGGATCGAGGGATGAAGGTATAAGGGGATGAAGGGATGAGGGGATAAAGGGTGAGGGATGGATGGATGGGGTCAAGGGATGAAGGGTGAGGGATGAATGGATGACGGAATAAAGGGTGAGGGATGAATGGATGAGGATCGAGGGATGAAGGTATAAGGGGATGAAGGGATGAGGGGATAAAGGGTGAGGGATGGATGGATGGGGGTCAAGGGATGAAGGGTGAGGGATGAATAGATGAGGGTCGAGGGATGAAGGTATAAGGGGGTGAAGGGTGATGAGGGATGAGGGAATGAGGAATGGAAGGATGAAGTTTAGAGGATAAGGGGTGAGGGATGAATGGTTTGGGGCCAATGCATGGAGTGATGAGAGTCAAGAGATGAAGGCTGAGGGATGAAGGGTTAAGGGGATGAAGGGATGAAGAATGAAAGGATGAGGGTCAAAGGATGAACGGCGAGGGATGAATGGATAGAAGTTGAGGGATAAAGGGTTGAGTGGATGAGGGTTGAGGGGAGAAGGGGGGGGGGTGAAAGGATGAGGGATGAGGGATGAAAAGATGAGGGTCAAGGGTGTAGGAACGAAGGTATGAGGGGATGATGAGTGAGGGATGAAAGGATGAAGGAAGAAATCCAGGTCACAGACAAGAGTGACAATGGACTTGTCAGCGGAAACACAGGAGGGAATTGGGGGAGTTGAGACTCTTCGTAGCCTCGGACTTGGACGGAGCTCCCAGTGGTTCCTGTGCTCAGACAAAAGAGAGCAGAACGAGTTTATAAGGCTAAAGGGACTGAGGGAGTCGGGATGTGAGAACTGAGTCATAGAAGCAGAGAACAGATCAGGTGTGTATAAATACTTTTGGGCGGAAATGGGATGTTTTTGGAGGTGTGGTCTTTGTTCCTGAACTTAGCTATAAAACTACATTAATGAAGCCATTATATTATGTCCTGCAAACCCTGTTTAACATGGCGCCTTATTAGAAAGTTTAAATCAGTCATTTTAATGGCATGCAGCCGACGCAGTGGAGAACATAAACCCATACATCTGTCAGCTTTGAAAAATCACATTCTCTCCAGTAGGTGTTTACAGGCATTTGTATGGACACCCTCAATTTCCAGACACTGCAGTGATGATTATCCACCAGTGAAAGATACATCAGTAAATCCAGCAAGGCTGCTGTTTGCTTTGAAGAGAACAGAGTACCTAATTACCCTTATTTACAGGACGCTTCTGAGTAAAGCATCATATTATCTTGCTGTGACAGATTCACTTGCCTAATAAAGATGATCATTAGGATTTTCACTTCTCCAGCTATGCCTCATGGATATTACTGCTTTCTGCTGGCAATCAGACACGCACAAAAATACATCTTTGAAGTAAAGGGCAGAGAACCCTATCGTGAGTTATTATGGATGTGTTGGAGGAATTTATAGAGTGTTATTGACGCCCGCAAACCCGCAGGGATGACACGCACACACATTAACACACTAACAAAAATGAATGTAGAGTATAATCGCCCTCAGAAAGAACTAAGAGTGTTTTATTTTTGCACCGGCTGAGCTTGATAACTGTTTCTATCCGCGCAGCAAATAAACGTCGCAGGTACATAATGTGGGACACGCTGATGAAAAAGAATCGGCCCTGTTAAGTTACTGTACTGTGTGTCCCTACAGGCATGCTTATGCTATATTGATGAGCAAATTAACAGGGTTGGATTTGACTGGAGAGGCCTCTATTAGATGAAGCCATGAAAGATGAATTCAATTGTGATTTGAATAGCACAACCCACACCAGATGAATTTCAAAGGGAGGCAGGAAATTGGCTGGCGCTAAATTGAGTTGCGCTTGTTATGATGAATGCTTGGCAGTATATCAGTTTGGATTTAATTTATCATCACACCCGGTGCTTATACATAAACTCAGAGGACATATATAACCCCGCTGTAGAAGTGTGTATGCGCAGTCAAACGCTGCTTTAAATTCTTTGACTGAACCTGTTTAGTTTGGATGCTAAACTTGATGAACTCTTCCTCCTCTCTGCTGTTATTCTGAGACCCAATTAGATGTACATATCCCACACAATGCTGCGGTTGGAGGCCAGAGTGCGTCTGTTTGTCCAAAGGGAAGAGGCGTGGGAGAAACACATAGTGGTTTTACCCGCCAACACGCTGCACTGGGCATGGTGCATATCAATACAAGCAGCAACTAATAACACTGGCTGCAGGTATGTCTCCCAACATCAGAGGGAGACGAGTGCAAAGGTTGTTTCATCTTTTATAGATCCTGTTTGAAACCAGCAATTGCCTCAAAGAAAGACTGAGTGAAGAACCAAAGAGTTAGAACCGAAGCCAGCGTGTGCGTGTTCGTGTGTTTATGTGTGTATAAATCATGTATATGTACATTTCGTGTGTGTATCGTGCCCCAGCAGTGTAACCGGCCTATTTGCAACAATCTTGCATTGTCTTTGAAATTGTTTATGTAGGCCCATATCCCTACGGCCGGATATGCAGGGGGTTGTAGAGTTCCCTGTGGAGGTCAGCCTCTCTGAAGCCCCCCACCCCGGCACCCCCCCCCCCTCATTTGCGATTGCCCTATGTGATAGCACCCAGCAGGCCTGAGAACACAAGCCTAATGTTCTGGATGGATGGTGTCATGAAAGAAGACAATTATCAGGCAGTGAGCGAGGTCTCCCAGGGTTATGGTTTTAGTCAGATCATTTATTTTATGTAGTTTTTGAAGCAGGAGCTTTAAAGTTTAACAGCCCTAGGGTTCCTTTTGCTTTTTTTTTTTTTTTTTGCCCTGGCTGTGTGTATTTGTGCGAGGGTGTATTGCTGGGAATAGAGTTTTTGATGATCTAATTGGCTATTATTGGATGTTTTGAGGCAATAACATTGTGCTTTTTTTTGTTTTGTTTTAAGGTGTAGTACGTGTGATATTGAATCGACTTCACGCAAGCCCTTTCTACACCCTTCAGCATGTTGGCCACAGCAGCTGCTGCATACATACACTAGAGAAATAGAGGTGGATAGATGGAATTAGAAAGAGGGGGATGTGTTGCTCGGAATTACAACTTTTGTTTTCTTCTTACTGATTCTGTAGATTTACACTCACTAGTCAAGCAACAAGGAATCTGCTTCAGATGCACTAAACATATATTTGTAAAACTATACTGTACATAGTAAAGAAAGAGAGGAGTGAGATCAGTGCTATCAGTCATCAGGGTTGAGCTCTATGTACTTATACATCCCAGGGCATGCATCAAATGAAGATGAACAAAACCATCTTTACATTTCTGTTTGTGTTTAAGTTCAATAAACAAGACAGAGACAACAAACAAGAAGTGTTCATCAGTGACTTTTATGACGTGACTTTAGCTCTGATTTTCCGCTTGTCGAGTTCTTGGAGCGTCCCGACAAAAGCCCCAAATCAGAGGCAAATCAACACTTGCAAATCGGCACTGGAACGCCATGCATGAACTATTCAAAGGCACGACCCAAGAGGATTGCCGATGTATTGCAGACACATTCTAGCATGCTAAGTATCAGAATCTGTCGTGGACCTGCCAGCGAGCTCCAGCCATCGAGAACGCTTAAACCTGGGAAAGGGGTCAACTGTAACAATAGTAACTTAACTGCATGTGTTGCATTAGCAAAGCAAACCAAAGTAGGAAAGAGGCTATAAACAGTAAAGAGGTGTTGAAACTATGGATGCATAAAATTGTAAATAGGCTATGTTGTGAACCGTGTGCCAACGACAACAAGAAATCCTGTCCTGTGCTGGTTATACGCCATTTTCTTTGTCACTTCTCATGTCTGTCAGTCATCAACCCATAGAGGCAGCCTTCTCAGCAGTGTAATACGCACTGGCAGCGGCAATTTCAGATGCAGCGAGCAACAACAGCCCAACTAGTCAGATATGGCTGCTTTGTCAGTGGATCTTGAAGTTGTCATGTGTGACCCAAAATGAGCAATGTAAGTGGACTACTTGATTACTATAAAGGTGGGTATATTCTGTATGATGAGTCTGTTTCGGACCTGATTTTTGGGCCGCTGGACTCATTCTAAGGTCTGATCTAATTTCAGCTTCATCAGGCATTGTTTGCTGTTCAGTGTACAGGAGGGACCAAGAGTGATCACAGCCTGATCAACTACTACCAACTAGCCAGGAGATGTTTGGATGAATTTCTGAGTCGATTCCCCAAGGTCAGTGCCTTTTTTCTCAGTGAATCATACAGTGTAGCTGTTACCCAGCTAATTTTTTGTGCTGCTACCTTGCTAACTAGTGTGTGTTGTGTGTATTTGTGTGTGTGAGAGAGAAAGAATCAAATCTTGGACTTACCCACTTTTGCTGAAATGGACTTTTAGGGTGCTTTCACACCTGCCCTGTTTGGTTCGGTTCAATCGAACTCAGGTTTGTTTGCCCCCTGAGTGCGGTTAGTTTGGGCAGGTGTGAACACAGCAATCACACTCAGGTGTGCACCAAAACAACTGGACCAAGACCTTCTTGAAGAGGTGGTCTCAGTCTGGTTACAAACAAACTCTGGTGCGGTTCATTTGTGGTGAGAATGTGTTCTGACCTGGATCTGAACCAACTGCAGTCACATGACACATTGTTTGGGTTAAACATGAGCATGTTACAGTCCTGGAGGATTATTAATGTGCGCCTCCTCCTGTACTGCCTTAATATGCACATTCAGCACATCCAATGCATCAAAACATTGTTTTCTAGTTGGAGCCGCGCCTCGTTTTCAAACTGTATGCTTTGACTCAAATGAACAATGACAGCAATATAGTCCACGATGAGCAGCGCTAAAATCAACCTGCGTAGTTGTCCCTCCATTGTGACATTAGAAAGTGTCACATTTATCTTGCAAGTGTACTCTTCTTCAACGTTTTCTTTACTTCCTGGATTTTTCCCACATGGAAATTCTGACCAATCAAGAGCAGCTTTCTCACACAAGGCATTTGATCTGGTCCGCTTGTAAATGCTGCCGTGAGAACACCAACCAACTCTAGGCAATTATACAACTTTGTAACAAAATTAGTCCCTGATTCAGACCAAAGGAGACAACTCTAGGTCTGAAAGCACCCTTAGGCTCTTTTTGGGATGTCTGTCTCTACATTCTTGTGAACCGTACCTCTGTTAGCAAACAAACTTCTACCTGCCCACAGCCCTGGATCTTTCAAACTAATCATTATTGACAATTGTCAGTAGCCAGAATAGTGTGCAGGGGCCGACGGACCATTTTATTATTTATTTTACACGTACGGGTGAGCACTCAGGTCGTGGCTTAACAATTGGGCCGAGGAGTATGAGCATCATGAGCTTTGGCTTTACATCACAGATGGTTTACTCATGTAGTGAGAGCAGGAATTGAACAAAAACAAGTGAAAACAGACGTGTACAGTCTATGCCCAGCTTATGTGAATTATTTAAACAGCATTTGTTTAAGAATGATTCTGTCCCAAGCCTTTCGGTCCATATCAGCAGTTTCCACTGTGGATAAAGTGAATTGCAAGTATTTCACAATGTGGATTATTTGATTTCTGTTTCACAGTCAAGAGTTTTTGATCTTGCGCCCGTTCATAAGAATTCTGTTGTGCAAGAACTTGGTCACAATTGTTAACTGATACTCAGAGTACCACTGCTCATATTAGACAAACAGCTGTGATAGAAATAGGACTATCTAAGAATACACTCTCTTTAGTAAAATGTCCTATTCTGAAGTACCAGATAACGAACAAAGGCTTTTGTAACAAAATGTTGTCTCTGCAGGGTATCTGCGCCTTGTGTGTTTTTCATACAGAGAGAATGAGCGAGCTTTGAGTGTGTGTTTGTATACGCCTTGTGGCGTGCTTCAGGCCATGAGCTAAACTGCTGGGTGCCATAGAGTAGCACAAGCTGCATTAGGGTGGTTATATTAAACTAATCGCAGTGGTGTACTGATCATAATTACACATGCTCAATTCAGTATTATATGATCTTAAGTCTGTTCAGATAAGCATCAATCTTATGCCATGTTATCTCACTGGGGATTTGTAGGTTGATTTCCGCAGAGCTAGTTGTGCCACATTACGGTGGCTCCTTATGCATAGCCAATAATACCACTTCCTGTGCAATCAGCCTCACTACTTTCCCAGTGAGCGGCCCCACGTCTCCTACGATTACATCCTCCCTCTGTAATCTGTACTTCCACCCAAATGAGGCCGGTCTGAGTAATTTGCGTGAAGATTCGCCAAATTAAGAAATATAATGGGCGAGAATCCGGTCCGTTCTCCTGGTTATTGAATACAGGAGCGCCAAAAGCGATGCTCTCTTTGTACCCTATTGTTTCTTGTAGGTAATCACATTCACCAAGTCCCAACCCTGTGAGCCTGAGCCTCTCCCGACTGGAAAACAAAGGCGGTCAGGACAATCTGTAATATTAATCTGATTGGGTTAACAGTGTCTCAGGGGCTCCTCCAGCCTGACTCCTCAACTACCTGTGGCTGTTTTAATCTGATTGCACTAATAGCATATTCAAAATCAGGACCTTGCCACCTTCCCCCACTGTTACACATAACTTCTAATAGAACATCCTGTATTTCACATGAACACTCACAAATTTGTAAATAATTACTATCACATGGGGGGAAAATAATAGGCGGCCCCAATTCAAATTCACTAGCTCGAGGCAGTGTGGTAATCATGGAGGAGAGCGGGACAGGCAGAATGGGGGATACAGGGTGCAAGGAGAGAGAGGAAGGTAATCACATTTTATAACAACCACAGAGTCTGACAGTTTGATAAGAAAAAGAGTTCAGAGTGAATAATGAGCAACTTTGTACATAGCACTTATGACTTTATGCGCTACATCATTTGTCAGTAACAACTGTGTGTTCTTGCTTTGAAACGCCTGTTACCCATAGTTAAAACGAACTTGGCACAATCTAATGGATTCATTGTTCGTTTATGGACGGCTCCTTACAAATAGCCGGGTATATTTCAGTGGCTACAGGCATGTATTTGTTACTTAAAAGCAAACAACACACACATTCTGGGAAGTTGGTGATGGATTGGATGTGTTATCTGCCTGTTAGCACAACAGCCCATTATCAATGTGCCCAGGTTACTGCGATAGCTGTAAAGCAATAAAGACAGCCTGATTCTAGCCACAGCTGAGTAGGAGTTCAGTGGCTGCCTGCGTCCTATCACTTTCAAATGAGCACCACAAATCACTTCAGCGGGATGCCTGCACCAGTAATGTGGCCATCAGCATATGAAAATATGTATGGGAGACCATCCAATTTACTGGCAGCAAATAGAAGGAAGAAACCCGCAGTGTGCTGAGTGATTGTTAGATGGCTGGTTGCTGTGCATGCATACAGTATGTGTATGTGTGACTCTGTACGTCTTGTCCTGCGGTTGTTAATAACAGCAGAACAACATGTGATTGCATGTAAACAACATTTTTAAAATCGCCGGAAAACAGACAGAATTTGTTGCATTAATAAGCAAATCAGTCTCTCTCTGGGAAGAATCACAGTCTAACAAGACGACCAGGGGAAAAAGTTGGGCTTGTTCGGTGTCTGCGATTTGTTTTTTGTGTGTGTGTGTATGTGTGTGAACGTGCATGTGTCTGTGGCGACATGCCTGTCCGCTTGTGATCATGTGTCTGTGTGTATGCAGCCCATATTTTGTACAAACCAGTCCGATCGTCGCAAGGGTGTTTTGTGTGCACTTTGTTCTCCACACTGATCCTGTCCCCGGCAGAAAATAATTACAGTCTGTTTGTGAGCCGCTGCGACGGAGGGAGGACAACACAGAAAGCAGCCTCATTTTACTGCTTCAGAGGACGTCACATCGCCCAGGAAGAAGAGGAGGAGAGGGGGTGACGGAGAGAGAGACAATAGCAAGAGAGAGATGGGACCATTAGATGAGAATGCTAATTACTCCACCTCATATTGGACGTCTGTCAAACCACCCACTTCTCCTAATAAATCTAAATGTCTTAACGCACACTTCACATGTGAGCACACAGAGGCACATTATATCTCATGGTTTCTTGTTCCAAAGCAGCTGGAATAATACAGTTTGTCCGATGAAAAAAGGAAATGAGGGGCTCATTTTTTGGTAGACAAAACAGCAGAAAAAGAAACGTGGTAATAGCGAGCAAAGCATTCACTGATTTCAAGATAAATCAGACAACACAGTGGCAGAGACAATGCTGCCTCTTTTATAAGGATTTATGACACACTTGCTCACACACCCACAGACACTGTCGACCCCCCTCTCGATCACTCAACACAAGGATTTACATATTGTACACTCAGACATGCATACACACTCATTAGGAGAGGGGGCTCGTGCGTGCTATATGCTAAGATGATGGTAGATGATACCCACCTTCTTGACAAGAGATCTAAGAGAGATCCCTGTGTAAGAGAAAACAGCGTTGAAGGCTCCTAATATCTTTGATAGCATCGTTATGGTAATGATCAGGCATAATGTAAAATTCATGAAGTGTACCTAGTATTTGAGGATTGCCAATACTTGTTCTGCCGGCAAGGAGGAGGATACAGAAAGCATGTTACAGGAGTCGTGCATGCAGATGTTGTTATGCTTTGCCCTAATTGTTTTTCGACAGTTAAGTGCAGCTAAATGACTTTCATGTGTTGGCATGTATACACGGGGAGGGAATTGCGTCTTACCTTTTTCTTTCAGCTGTTTGGCAGAGTGCTTGTTGGAACAAAACATCGTCTTCCTAATTATTCCAACCATTAGACCTATTAATTTGCCCAGTCAAACAAGCCAGACAGACATTGTGTAAAAATATCAACAATAGAAATATTGTGATTTCCCAGTGAACATCTAAGCTTAGCCAAACAGAAGAAAATGCAAAACAATCAGAAGGGGTCTGCAGCGGAAACCTGGTCCATTCTGTCACTTCAAAAAGTCTCAGCATCAACCTGTCCATCATTGACAGTTATGAGTTTGGACTCTCTCTCCCTCTGATAGTCTGTGTGTATGCACACATGTGTGTGTGTGTGTGTGCCTAAGATCTCTAAGGAGTGTCTTTCAAACAAATTTCCATCGAGCACTCATCAGTAGGAGGTCCAGGTCCATTGGAGATGGCGTAGTCACTCTGAAATCACACAGCTAACCAGGACTGTCAGCCAATCAGGATGTTTTTGATTTTTCTTGAAATCCACGCTCAGTTCAGATTAACCTGGACTCCGACACAGACATCAGAATGGAGTGTGATTAGATGGCTGTGGATGTTCACATCTGGGGAACAATTAGCCCGGATGCACGGCCAAGCTGGAGTGAACAGAAGTGACAGTATTGTCAGATTTGACAGGTGACTTGGGCTGTTCCAAATTTAGAGCCATTGAAGTTACATGAGGGTGAAATCAGGTCAAAGACATGCATCATGAAAAAGGGTCACTTTGTCTTGGGAACCACTGTCACCTCACAAGAGCATGTAAAAGAACTGTAATAAATGTAAATTTGAAATTCGTAGTGGTTTGGACAACAGAAAAAAAAGAAAACACCAAGACAAAATTATAATACAACAACACTGACAAATGTGCCGGAGAGCTAAATCTAATGATGCAGTCCAGAGGATGGTCGTCACCCCATGGTGTCCAGTTGGTGTGACCCCTTCTCAAGTCAAGGTTTTTGATCAACTAGAAGGAAAGTGCCTACATTTTTAGATGCAGCTGCATTTGGTCAAGGCCTTATATTGTGTTCCTTTTACCTCAGAGGCTGGAGGCTGAAGCTAGGATTACCCAAGTTCACAGTGGGGTTCACTTTAGCTAGGTTAGGATAGTATAACAGTATTGTGTATTCAACTGATTCAAGGAGACAGGAATAAGACAGAAGTGCTGATACTAAGTATGTTACTACAGCTTTCACTACTGTTGATGCACAGAGCAGCCATCTTGGATTTTTAGGTGGGGTTGATGAGGTTCTATCCGGCCAGAAATCCACACCTCTTGACCTGGTATTTGCAAAAATAAATTATACATGCAGCATACAAAGTTAAAGTTCTGTCACAAATACTGAGCATAGCGTTAGTTCAGGAAGGACACAATGTCAAGCTCAGCTCACATCCCAGCTACATCAGCTGATCTCAAACAGCCAATCAACTGATGAAGCAGCTGATTGATGGAAAGGAGTCAGCTGATAGATCACAGGATTCCTTTCTATGCAACCAATTGGCAATCTCATTCGGAGCGCCCTATCTAAACTGCTCTGGCCTGTCTACTATTGTTGCTTCCTCTGCATGCCGCTTTGCAACCCACTTCCACCCCAGCTCCTCCTTTTCATGCTGTGTCTGACTTATCAATGTCATTTCTGTTTGTCATTGATGCTGCTCTGTTCTGTTCCCGGGGGTCTTCTCTGCTGCTCTCCCTGCCTTAGGCTTTCCATGTAGGCGCATGGAAGGGCAGGGAGGTTTGCTCTCTCTGGCTCAGACTTTCCTCGTTTGCACATGGAAGGGCAGAGAAGTGTGCTCTCTCCGCCTTAGGCTTTCTGTTTAGGCCTGAGGAAAGAGAGAGGCCCCAGAACAGAGCCATACCGGCAAATATAATACTGCAAATGGAAATAAAGTTTTCTTTGACGAAAGTGTTTCTGACTGAACTATACTGTTTTGTATCTTTGTGCATTTTTAAGTGGGTATATGTAAATCCTGAAGCTTTCTTGGTGGGTATGTATTGTAAACCAGCATATTACATAGACCATACCAGTGGCCTCACACAGTATATGGCAGTGCTAACCTCACAGTTCTTTGTCCAAAACTGGATTACCACAGACACTTCTGGCCAAAATGTAATCTACCGACCATACTGTCATTAACTGTGGCTTGCTTGCAACATGTGCAATGACTATGTTGTGCTTGTGTCAGATCTCTGTGGACACCTTTTCTTTTCTTCTTGTTTCAATACATTCATGAACTGTAGTAGTACATCCCTTTAATGAGCATGTTTTGCTGACGTCAAAATACAAAGACGAAATACATGTCTGTTTGCCTCCATTTCTGTCTTTGCATTGACTTAATATGCAGTTACACCACTACTGCATCATTATGAACACATCTTTACAGCAATCCCAGAAGTTTAGTCACATAACTGTATGCGAGTATTAATTTGGCACCATGTCCACTGGTGTCTATCAGGTAAAGTGGCCCGCAGAGATGATATTGTTTCTGTTGTATAGACTAATTCAAAGGCTACTTTTTTGAAGACTGGCTGCTTGTTATCAAAGCTGTTGTCTGAAAATAAAAGGAAATCATTTCCCTGCAGAAAGTGGACACTGGTGAATTGCCAATGATGAAATGAAAAGGATGTCTGTCAATTGGATGTTTGATGCAGGCTCAAACTGAATGAGAGGCCGTGAGCAGTGGAAAGCAAACACTCTTTGAAGTGCGTTATTTTATGACATGTTGTATTCATTGGTGGATGTGAAGTACTGAATTAATGAGGGATGAAAAAAATGTCAGGATTTTCCTTTAAGTGAATCCAGAAACTTTTACAATAAGAATTAACATATGTGACTCCTACACCCGACTTCATCCATATCCACCATCAGTTGAATTTACTGCTCTGTACAGATGGAAATCTGCTTTGTTCTGATTCAGAAGTGATTCATTCTTGTTAGTGCCATAATGGTTATTTACGATTTCCTAAAATTTACGTTGGTTGAACACCATATATAAATAAGAGGCTTGGTGAACTCTTCGTCTTGCTCAGAGATAAAGTAAAGAAAGCTCACAAGGATATAAAACTGCCCTCTGGGAAGGAAAGGAATGATTCTTGCTCATCCGCCCATGGCAAAAAGTTCAGGATTAAGTGAAGATTGATACCACACTTAAATATGTCAGGTAAATAAGGCTACAGCCAGCAGTCAACTTACCTGAGCATAAAGACTGTAAACCTAGATAGTGATTATAATATATATATGGTGAGGGGATACATTCCTTTAACATGAAAATTTGCTAAGTTTAATTTTTATGTATAAAAACAGTCATACAATACAATGTCTTAAAAAAAGTTGTAGTATATTTATTTAAAGATTTGATTTGGCACTTTTGCCTTTATGATAGTGCACAGGACAGAAGGTAAAGGTGGAAAAGGAACGGGGGATGACATGATTCATAGGGCCACAGGTTGGAATTACACCCTGGCCCAAATCACACCCTGGCTGCTACAGACGACTCCTTATGGCCTGTCAAAGGCACACACTCCACCAGGTAAGCTTAAAGACGCCCCATAGTATAGTTTGTCACAAAAAACTATATACTATACTATGACTTTTTTCATGGTTTTTGAGAACATATTGAATTATGACTTTTTTTTCATGATATTGTACCATAACTTTTTTCATGGTTTTTGATGAATGCTTTACTATGACATTTTTATGATAAACTATACTGTGACTTGTTTCATCACATACTACACTATGACTTTGTTTCATGATTTTGGAGGACACACTTTACTATGACTTTTTTTCATAGTTTTTGACGACATACTATACTATGACTTTTTTTCATTATTTTGGACGACATACTATACTATGACTTTTTTTCATTATTTTGGACGACATACTATACTATGACTGTTTTTCATGGTTTTGGACAACATACTATACTATGACTTTTTTTTCATAGTTTTTGACGACATACTATACTATGACTTTTTTTTCATAGTTTTTGACGACATACTATACTATGACTTTTTTTTCATAGTTTTTGACGACATACTATACTATGACTTTTTTTCATGATTTTGGAAGACATACTATACTATGACTTTTTTTCATAGTTTTTGACGACATACTATACTATGACTGTTTTTCATGGTTTTGGACGACATACTATACTATGCACTGTTTTTCATGATTTTGTGCGACATACTATACTTACGACTGTTTTTCATGATTTTGGACGACATAATATACTATGACATTTTTTCATGATTTTGGACTACATACTATACTATGACTTTTTTTCATGATTTTGGACTACATACTGTACTATGACTTTTTTTTCATGATTTTGGACGACATACTGTACTATGACTTTTTTTCATGATTTTAGACGACATACTATACTATGACTTTTTTTCATAGTTTTTGACGACATACTATGACTTTTTTTCATAGTTTTTGACGACATACTATACTATGACATTTTTTCATGATTTTGGACTACATACTATACTATGACTTTATTTCATGATTTTGGATGACATACTATACTATGACATTTTTTCATGATTTTGGACTACATACTATACTATGACTTTATTTCATGATTTTGGATGACATACTATACTATGACATTTTTTCATAGTTTTGGACGACATACTATACTATGACATTTTTTCATAGTTTTGGACGACATACTATACTATGACTTTATTTCATGATTTTGGATGACATACTATACTATGACTTTATTTCATGATTTTGGATGACATACTATACTATGACATTTTTTCATGATTTTGGACTACATACTATACTATGACTTTATTTCATGATTTTAGACGAAATACTATACTATGACATTTTTTCATGATTTTGGACTACATACTATACTATGACTTTATTTCATGATTTTGGATGACATACTATACTATGACATTTTTTCATAGTTTTGGACGACATACTATACTATGACATTTTTTCATGATTTTGGACTACATACTATACTATGACTTTTTTTCATAGTTTTTGACGACATACTGTACTATGACTTTTTTTCATGATTTTGGAAGACATACTATACTATGACTGTTTTTCATGGTTTTGGACAACATACTATACTATGACTTTTTTTTCATAGTTTTTGACGACATACTATACTATGACTTTTTTTTCATAGTTTTTGACGACATACTATACTATGACTTTTTTTTCATAGTTTTTGACTACATACTATACTATGACTGTTTTTCATGATTTTGGAAGACATACTATACTATGACTTTTTTTCATGGTTTTTGACTACATACTATACTATGACTTTTTTTCATAGTTTTTGACGACATACTGTACTATGACTTTTTTTCATGATTTTGGAAGACATACTATACTATGACTTTTTTTCATGGTTTTTGACTACATACTATACTATGACTTTTTTTCATAGTTTTTGACGACATACTATACTATGACTTTTTTTCATGATTTTGGACGACATGCTATACTATGACATTTTTTCATGATTTTGGACTACATACTATACTATGACTTTATTTCATGATTTTGGATGACATACTATACTATGACATTTTTTCATAGTTTTGGACGACATACTATACTATGACATTTTTTCATGATTTTGGACTACATACTATACTATGACTTTTTTTCATAGTTTTTGACGACATATTGTACTATGACTTTTTTTCATGATTTTGGAAGACATACTATACTATGACTTTTTTTCATAGTTTTTGACTACATACTATACTATGACTTTTTTTCATGATTTTGGACGACATACTATACTATGACTTTTTTTCATAGTTTTTGACGACATACTATACTAAGACTTTTTTTCATGATTTTGGACGACATACTATACTATGACTTTTTTTCATGATTTTGGACGACATATTATACTATGACTTTTTTTCATAGTTTTTGACTACATACTATACTATGACTGTTTTTCATGATTTTGGAAGACATACTATACTATGACTTTTTTTCATGGTTTTTGACGACATACTATACTATGACTTTTTTTCATAGTTTTTGACGACATACTGTACTATGACTTTTTTTCATGATTTTGGAAGACATACTATACTATGACTTTTTTTCATGGTTTTTGACTACATACTATACTATGACTTTTTTTCATAGTTTTTGACGACATACTATACTATGACTTTTTTTCATGATTTTGGACGACATGGTATACTATGACATTTTTTCATGATTTTGGACTACATACTATACTATGACTTTATTTCATGATTTTGGATGACATACTATACTATGACATTTTTTCATAGTTTTGGACGACATACTATACTATGACATTTTTTCATGATTTTGGACTACATACTATACTATGACTTTTTTTCATAGTTTTTGACGACATATTGTACTATGACTTTTTTTCATGATTTTGGAAGACATACTATACTATGACTTTTTTTCATGATTTTGGACGACATATTATACTATGACTTTTTTTCATAGTTTTTGACTACATACTATACTATGACTTTTTTTCATGGTTTTTGACGACATACTGTACTATGACTTTTTTTCATGATTTTGGAAGACATACTATACTATGACTTTTTTTCATAGTTTTTGACTACATACTATACTATGACTGTTTTTCATGATTTTGGAAGACATACTATACTATGACTTTTTTTCATGGTTTTTGACTACATACTATACTATGACTTTTTTTCATAGTTTTTGACGACATACTATACTATGACTTTTTTTCATGATTTTGGACGACATGCTATACTATGACATTTTTTCATGATTTTGGACTACATACTATACTATGACTTTATTTCATGGTTTTTGACTACATACTATACTATGACTTTTTTTCATGGTTTTTGACTACATACTATACTATGACTTTTTTTCATAGTTTTTGACGACATACTATACTATGACATTTTTTCATAGTTTTGGACGACATACTATACTATGACATTTTTTCATGATTTTGGACTACATACTATACTATGACTTTTTTTCATAGTTTTTGACGACATACTGTACTATGACTTTTTTTCATGATTTTGGAAGACATACTATACTATGACTTTTTTTCATAGTTTTTGACTACATACTATACTATGACTTTTTTTCATGATTTCGGACGACATACTATACTATGACTTTTTTTCATGATTTTGGACGACATATTATACTATGACTTTTTTTCATAGTTTTTGACTACATACTATACTATGACTGTTTTTCATGATTTTGGAAGACATGCTATACTATGACTTTTTTTCATAGTTTTTGACTACATACTATACTATGACTTTTTTTCATGATTTTGGACGACATACTATACTATGACATTTTTTCATGATTTTGGACGACATACTATACTATGACTTTTTTTCATGATTTTGGACGACATACTATACTATGACTGTTTTTCATGATTTTGGACGACATAGTATACTATGACATTTTTTCATGATTTTGGACTACATACTATACTATGACTTTTTTTCATGATTTTGGAAGACATACTATACTATGACATTTTTTCATGGTTTTTGACTACATACTATACTATGACTTTTTTTCATGATTTTGGAAGACATACTATACTATGACTTTGTTTCATGGTTTTTGACTACATACTATACTATGACTTTTTTTCATAGTTTTTGACGACATACTATACTATGACTTTTTTTCATAGTTTTTGACGACATACTATACTATGACTTTATTTCATGATTTTTGACGAAATACTATACTATGACTTTTTTTTCATGATTTTGGAAGACATACTATACTATGACTTTATTTCATGATTTTTGACGAAATACTATACTATGACTTTTTTTTCATGATTTTGGAAGACATACTATACTATGAATTTTTTTCATAGTTTTTGACGACATACTGTACTATGACTTTTTTTCATGATTTTGGAAGACATACTATACTATGACTTTTTTTCATAGTTTTTGACTACATACTGTACTATGACTTTTTTTCATGATTTTGGAAGACATACTATACTATGACTTTTTTTCATAGTTTTTGACTACATACTATACTATGACTTTTTTTCATGATTTCGGACGACATATTATACTATGACTTTTTTTCATAGTTTTTGACTACATACTATACTATGACTTTTTTTCATGATTTTGGACGACATACTATACTATGACATTTTTTCATGATTTTGGACGACATACTATACTATGACTTTTTTTCATGATTTTGGACGACATGCTATACTATGACTTTTTTTCATGATTTTGGACGACATACTATACTATGACTGTTTTTCATGATTTTGGACGACATACTATAGTATGACTTTTTTTCATGATTTTGGACTACATACTATACTATGACTTTTTTTCATGATTTTGGACGACATACTATACTATGACTTTTTTTCATAGTTTTTGACTACATACTATACTATGACTTTTTTTCATGATTTTGGACGACATACTATACTATGACTTTTTTTCATGATTTTGGACGACATAGTATACTATGACATTTTTTCATGATTTTGGACTACATACTATACTATGACTTTTTTTCATGATTTTGGAAGACATACTATACTATGACATTTTTTCATGGTTTTTGACTACATACTATACTATGACTTTTTTTCATGATTTTGGAAGACATACTATACTATGACTTTGTTTCATGGTTTTTGACTACATACTATACTATGACTTTTTTTCATAGTTTTTGACGACATACTATACTATGACTTTTTTTCATAGTTTTTGACGACATACTATACTAAGACTTTATTTCATGATTTTTGACGAAATACTATACTATGACTTTTTTTTCATGATTTTGGAAGACATACTATACCATGACTTTATTTCATGATTTTTGACGAAATACTATACTATGACTTTTTTTTCATGATTTTGGAAGACATACTATACTATGAATTTTTTTCATAGTTTTTGACGACATACTGTACTATGACTTTTTTTCATGATTTTGGAAGACATACTATACTATGACTTTTTTTCATAGTTTTTGACTACATACTATACTATGACTTTTTTTCATGATTTTGGACGACATACTATACTATGACTTTTTTTCATAGTTTTTGACGACATACTATACTATGACTTTTTTTCATGATTTTGGACGACATACTATACTATGACTTTTTTTCATAGTTTTTGGCTACATACCATACTATGACTTTTTTTCATAGTTTTTGACTACATACTATACGATGACTTTTTTTTCATGATTTTGAACGACATACTATACTATGACTGTTTTTCATGATTTTGGACGACATACTATACCATGACATTTTTTCATGATTTTGGACTACATACTGTACTATGACTTTTTTTCATAGTTTTTGACGACATACTATACTATGACTTTTTTTCATAGTTTTTGACGACATACTATACTATGATTTTTTTTCATAGTTTTTGACGACATACTATACTATGACTTTTTTTCATAGTTTTTGACGACATACTATACTATGACTTTATTTCATGATTTTGGACGAAATACTATACTATGACTTTTTTTTCATGATTTTGGAAGACATGCTATACTATGAATTTTTTTCATAGTTTTTGACGACATACTATACTATGACATTTTTTCATGGTTTTTGACTACATACTATACTATGACTTTTTTTCATGATTTTGGAAGACATACTATACTATGACTGTTTTTCATGATTTTGGACGACATACTATACCATGACATTTTTTCATGATTTTGGACTACATACTGTACTATGACTTTTTTTCATAGTTTTTGACGACATACTATACTATGACTTTTTTTCATAGTTTTTGACGACATACTATACTATGACTTTATTTCATGATTTTGGACGAAATACTATACTATGACTTTTTTTTCATGATTTTGGAAGACATGCTATACTATGAATTTTTTTCATAGTTTTTGACGACATACTATACTATGAATTTTTTTCATGATTTTGGACGACATACTATACTATGACTGTTTTTGATTAAAGTACGTAGTCAAAAACCATGAAAAAAAGTCATAGTATAGTATGTCATCCAAAATCATGAAAAAATGTCATAGTATAGTATGTCGTCAAAAATCATGAAAAAAAAGTCATAGTATAGTATGTCGTCCAAAACCATGAAAAAAAGTCATAGTATAGTATGTCGTCCAAAATCATGAAAAAAAAGTCATAGTATAGTATGTAGTCAAAAACCATGAAAAAAAGTCATAGTATAGTATGTAGTCAAAAACCATGAAAAAAAGTCATAGTATAGTATGTAGTCAAAAACTATGAAAAAAAGTCATAGTACAGTATGTAGTCCAAAATCATGAAAAAAAGTCATAGTATAGCATGTCGTCAAAAATCATGAAAAAAAAGTCATAGTATAGTATGTCGTCCAAAACATGAAAAAAAGCCATAGTATAGTATGTCGTCCAAAATCATGAAAAAAAAGTCATAGTATAGTATGTCGTCCAAAACATGAAAAAAAGCCATAGTATAGCATGTCGTCCAAAATCATGAAAAAGTCATAGTATAGTATGTCGTCAAAATCATGAAAAAAAGTCATAGTATAGTATGTACTCAAAAACTTTGAAAAAAATTCATAGTATAGTGTTACGTCCACCCAGAGGTCTAGGGGATGGGGGGAGTAACACAGGTAAATAGGGGATCTTTCAAAAGAAGAGAAAAAAAAGGCAGTCAAACAAATAGCCGGGGAAAAGGGAATTTATTTACAACGAAAATTAAATAAAAGAACAACCAACGAAAAACGAGCTCCAAAAGGGAACCGGAACGCCTGTAACGAGGAATGACACAAAAAGGAAAAGATTAATCACACAGCCAACCACTGACCAGTACAATGCCTAAAATTCTGTTATACCCATGTCTGCACAACCCACAACTGTGACAGCCTTGTGGCCCACTGGCACCGGGACTACTCCTCCTCCCTTCCCATATAGCCACGCTGATGAGGGATTGGGATCAGCTGTACGCTACACGTGGACAGGGGGAAAAAAAAACACAACACAAAACACAGGGCGGACCCAAAAACACACAGGCACGTAACAATAGTATGTCGTCAAAATCATGAAAAAAAGTCATAGTATAGTATGTACTCAAAAACTATGAAAAAAAGTCATAGTATCGTATGTCGTCCAAAATCATGAAAAAAAGTCATAGTATGTCGTCAAAAACATGAAAAAAAGTCATAGTAAAGTATGTCGTCAAAAATCATGAAATAAAGTCATAGTATAGTATGTAGTCAAAAACCATGAAAAAAAGTCATAGTATAGTATGTCGTCAAAAATCATGAAAGAAAAGTCATAGTATAGCATGTCGTCCAAAACATGAAAAAAAGTCATAGTATAGTATGTCCTCAAAAATCATGAAAAAAAAGTCATAGTATAGTATGTCGTCAAAAATCATGAAAAAAAGTCATAGTATAGTATGTCGTCAAAATCATGAAAAAAAGTCATAGTATAGCATGTCGTCCAAAACATGAAAAAAAGTCATAGTATAGTATGTAGTCCAAAATCATGAAAAAAAGTCATAGTATAGCATGTCGTCAAAAATCATGAAAAAAAAGTCATAGTATAGTATGTAGTCCAAAATCATGAAAAAAAAAGTCATAGTATAGTATGTCGTCAAAAATCATGAAAAAAAAGTCATAGTATAGTATGTAGTCAAAAATCATGAAAAAAAGTCATAGTATAGTATGTACTCAAATCCATGAAAAAAAGTCATAGTATAGTATGTCGTCCATAATCATGAAAAAAGTCATAGTATAGTATGTCGTCAAAAATCATGAAAAAAAAGTCATAGTATAGTATGTAGTCAAAAACCATGAAAGAAAGTCATAGTATAGTATGTCGTCCATAATCATGAAAAAAAGTCATAGTATAGTATGTCGCCCAAAATCATGAAAAAAAGTCATAGTATAGTATGTCGTCCAAAACATGAAAAAAAGTCATAGTATAGTATGTTGTCCAAAACATGAAAAAAAGTCATAGTATAGTATGTTGTCCAAAACATGAAAAAAAGTCATAGTATAGTATGTCGTCCAAAATCATGAAAAAAAGTCATAGTATAGTATGTCGTCAAAAATCATGAAAAAAAAGTCATAGTATAGTATGTCGTCAAAAATCATGAAAAAAAGCCATAGTATAGTATGTCGTCAAAAATCATGAAAAAAAAAAGTCATAGTATAGTATGTCGTCAAAAACATGAAAAAAAGTCAAAGTATAGTGTGTCGTCAAAAAACATGAAAAAAAGCCATAGTATAGCATGTCGTCAAAAATCATGAAAAAAAAGTCATAGTATAGTATGTCGTCAAAATCATGAAAAAAAGTCATAGTATAGTATGTACTCAAAAACTTTGAAAAAAAGTCATAGTATAGTATGTAGTCAAAAACTATGAAAAAAAGTCATAGTATCGTATGTCGTCCAAAATCATGAAAAAAAGTCATAGTATGTCGTCAAAAACATGAAAAAAAGTCATAGTATAGTATGTCGTCCGAAACCATGAAAAAAAAGTCATAGTATAGTATGTCGTCCAAAATCATGAAAAAAAGTCATAGTATAGTATGTACTCAAAAACCATGAAAAACAGTCATAGTATAGTATGTACTCAAAAACTATGAAAAAAAGTCATAGTATAGTATGTCGTCAAAATCATGAAAAAAAGTCATAGTATAGTATGTATTCAAAAACTATGAAAAAAAGTCATAGTATCGTATGTCGTCCAAAATCATGAAAGAAAGTCATAGTATGTCGTCAAAAATCATGAAAAAAAAGTCATAGTATAGTATGTCGTCAAAAACATGAAAAAAAAGTCATAGTATAGTATGTAGTCCAAAATCATGAAAAAAAGTCATAGTATAGTATGTCGTCAAAAATCATAAAAAAAAAGTCATAGTATAGTATGTCGTCAAAAACATGAAAAAAAGTCAAAGTATAGTGTGTCGTCAAAAAACATGAAAAAAAGCCATAGTATAGCATGTCGTCAAAAATCATGAAAAAAAAGTCATAGTATAGTATGTCGTCAAAATCATGAAAAAAAGTCATAGTATAGTATGTACTCAAAAACTTTGAAAAAAAGTCATAGTATAGTATGTAGTCAAAAACTATGAAAAAAAGTCATAGTATCGTATGTCGTCCAAAATCATGAAAAAAAGTCATAGTATGTCGTCAAAAACATGAAAAAAAGTCATAGTATAGTATGTCGTCCGAAACCATGAAAAAAAAGTCATAGTATAGTATGTCGTCCAAAATCATGAAAAAAAGTCATAGTATAGTATGTACTCAAAAACCATGAAAAACAGTCATAGTATAGTATGTACTCAAAAACTATGAAAAAAAGTCATAGTATAGTATGTCGTCAAAATCATGAAAAAAAGTCATAGTATAGTATGTATTCAAAAACTATGAAAAAAAGTCATAGTATCGTATGTCGTCCAAAATCATGAAAGAAAGTCATAGTATGTCGTCAAAAATCATGAAAAAAAAGTCATAGTATAGTATGTCGTCAAAAACATGAAAAAAAAGTCATAGTATAGTATGTAGTCCAAAATCATGAAAAAAAGTCATAGTATAGTATGTCGTCAAAAATCATGAAAAAAAAGTCATAGTATAGTATGTCGTCAAAAACATGAAAAAAAAGTCATAGTATAGTATGTCTTCCAAAACATGAAAAAAAGTCATAGTATAGTATGTCGTCAAAAATCATAAAAAAAAAGTCATAGTATAGTATGTAGTCAAAAATCATGAAAAAAAGTCATAGTATAGTATGTACTCAAATCCATGAAAAAAAGTCATAGTATAGTATGTCGTCCATAATCATGAAAAAAGTCATAGTATAGTATGTCGTCAAAAACCATGAAAAAAAGTCATAGTATAGTATGTCATCCATAATCATGAAAAAAAGTCATAGTATAGTATGTCGTCCATAATCATGAAAAAAAGTCATAGTATAGTATGTCGTCCATAATCATGAAAAAAAGTCATAGTATAGTATGTAGTCAAAAACCATGAAAAAAAGTCATAGTATAGTATGTCGTCCATAATCATGAAAAAAAGTCATAGTATAGTATGTCGCCCAAAATCATGAAAAAAAGTCATAGTATAGTATGTCGTCAAAAATCATGAAAAAAAGTCATAGTATAGTATGTCGTCCAAAATCATGAAAAAAAGTCATAGTATAGTATGTTGTCCAAAACATGAAAAAAAGTCATAGTATAGTATGTCGTCCAAAATCATGAAAAAAGGTCATAGTATAGTATGTTGTCCAAAACATGAAAAAAAGTCATAGTATAGTATGTCGTCCAAAATCATGAAAAAAAGTCATAGTATAGTATGTTGTCCAAAACATGAAAAAAAGTCATAGTATAGTATGTCGTCAAAAATCATGAAAAAAAAGTCATAGTATAGTATGTCGTCAAAAAACATGAAAAAAAGTCATAGTATAGTATGTCGTCAAAAACCATGAAAAACAGTCATAGTATAGGATGTCGTAAAAAACATGAAAAACAGTCATAGTATAGTATGTATTCAAAAACCATGAAAAAAAGTCATAGTATAGTGTGTCGTCCAAAATCACGAAAAAAAGTCATAGTATAGTATGTCGTCAAAAACATGAAAAAAAGTCATAGTATAGCATGTCGTGAAAAACATGAAAAAAAGTCATAGTATAGTATGTCGTCCAAAATCATCAAAAAAAGTCATAGTATAGTATGTCGTCAAAAACATGAAAAAAAGTCATAGTATAGTATGTCGTCAAAAACATGAAAAAAAGTCACAGTATAGCATGTCGTCCAAAATCATCAAAAAAAGTGATAGTATAGTATGTCGTCCAAAATCATGAAAAAAAGTCATAGTACAGTATGTCGTCAAAAACATGAAAAAAAGTCATAGTATAGTATGTCGTCCAAAATCATGAAAAAAAGTCATAGTATTGTATGTCGTTAAAAGCCATGAAAGAAAGTCATAGTGTATTTTTTCATTATAAAAAGTCACAGTATATTATGTGTCAAAAAAGTAATAGTATATTACATCATAAAAAGTCATGGTTTGGTTTGTAATAAAAAGTCAAACTATATACTTTCATCCGAAAGTTATAGTGTGGTATGTCATAAAGAAGTCAGTATAGTATTTCTCAAATAAGTTTTATATATTGCAATTTGTTAAAAAAAAAATCATAGTATCGTATGACACAAACAATCATAGTATAGTATGTCTTAAAAAAGTCATAACCAGTCGTTAGAATTAGGCTTATATTTTCAGTCCAGATTCTGGAGTGGTATCAGTTATGTTAGGTAACTCTTGGAAAAATGTGGATGTTTCCCAAAATGTTGTACCACTGCTTAATATATGAACAGAAAGGAATATGTGAGGCTGGAACACGCAGGTCTCACGTCATTGCTTTACAAGGCTTGTTCTCACCATCAACAGCCAGCACCCTCCCCCCTCTCTCTTCTGTATCAGTTTGACCTGTTGGGGTCCAACTTTGTCTGCTCCCACACCTGTACACCATTTTACCCTCAACGTTCCCACTCTGGAAACATGTTGACTGACAGCTGCACTTCAAAGATCTGCTAGCGCTCTCGCTTTCATGGTTATCATCTGTTATGGAGTTGTATGGTGGAGAGAAGGAGGGAGAGAGAGAGAATGAGTCTCAGGCAGCCGGTTGTGTTGTGGGGCCAATTTGGATGATTGGCCTTGAAATGCAAGCTGAAACGGGCTTCCCTGTGTTCCTTTAAAGTGACCCGTGCCCGGCAGTGTAATGTAAAATTATCCTCGCTGTGTTTGTGTTGTGTCAGATGTGGTGACTGGCAGAAACTGTTAGTAATTGTCTAAGTACTCCGGTGTGTCAAAGCTGTCCGTCACTCATCCCAGCCCCCTCCTCCTTAGTTCTGCTTCTTCAGCTTCTCATAATATTTTCACTGAACTGCAGAGGACAAACTACTTTCAGTGATGGAGTTGTCACTTTGGTGCTTTTGCTAGGAAAAATATTTTACCTTGGGAAGAACACACAACCAACTGACATGTGTTCCTGCTTTTTGGGAGAGAAGAAAATGAGAGAGGCATACTTGTTCTTTCTTTTGTTCTTTGATACTTTTACAAATTCAAGACTATGAGCTTTTCTTGTCATAACTCATTGAAGTCGAAGCTAACCTGAACGTGGCATTATGAAAATACATTCCTGACTAAATCAACTCTAAAAGAATGGACACGCGTACATACTCTCTTATGTATACACTTAAAATGGAAACTATTGACTGAACAGTACAGAGTCATGAAAGACTGAAGCAGTGAAGTTTCATTGAGTTTGGTTTCTCTGCTTGGATTTTATTTAAAGACATTAAACACAACATTAGCTACGGCGCAGCTTGTGCACATACAGACGACATAAAAGCTCTGCAGTGTGAAACTCAGGTGTATCTAATGAAATTCATGAAGTGTAAATTGTTCCGGTTATTAATCCTGTTAATCAGGAGTTTATTCAGGGAGAAAGAATTTAGTTTAAGCTCTTATGGAACACCACCACTGTTGTTACAACTTGGATGCATCCATGCATTTTCAAATATGATTACCAGCACTGTAGAAACACCATATAAATAACCACACCACACCATTTTTCATACTATTTCTCGACCTTTGAAAATTAATTAAGTTCTATTGCTTCCTTTTTCATAAAATGAACATTATATCTGTGCTTGTATCAGATTTCATTAATATTTTTTTCATTATTTTTGGCAGCATTTCTCGACACTTTTCTAACTCTTTACACCAAATCAGAGTTGTTCTAACAAAACAAGTCTGGATTGAGGTTAACAAAATATTTAAAATGCCATTACAAGTATCTATATCACATCTCCATCATGGTGGTGAGTGGCACAAATTCAGGACTTTCAAAGTTAATTTTTGCAGATCTGATGTTACTCAAGCTTTGTCGCTAAGTGCCTCTTAGTGTGACCTTTTGAGCTGCAATCCCCAGAGATCACTGGTCAGTCTGGCACAGCAATACTCTTTTTATGTTGGGTAGCAGACCTTACTCACTACTACTCGTACAGTACTGGTATTTTCCCAAGGATCTGTCTGAGAGACTCAAACCTGGAGATCCACCACACAAAAAGCAGAAAGCTTCTGTAGTTCTCGTCACTTGTAACCTGCAGCTGTCCATGATTAAAATCCAGTTTTGTTGTTTAGCCACTGTAGGGCTAAAGCCGTCCTCTTCAGCTGAGAAAGACTCACCTTTGGTGGGGTGTATGTCCTGGAGCTTTCTGTTGTTGTGCTGTCGGTCGTAGTAGGCGTTTAAGAGCGGAGGATTACGACTGTTTTTTTTTGCAGTGGAAAGAGTTTTAGTACCTCTAACTTACCTGGAACAATTATGTTCTTGTCATCTCTCCTCCGGGCAAAATCAAAACAATGTAAGTAAGTGTTTCCAACTAGCTGTGTGACAATGAAGAAATTGAATCCGCAGATGTGTTTGTTGTAACAAACGTAATGTTATAATGACTTACTTGGTTTTGGGGTAACTGTAATTTTATTGCTGCAATTATATCAGTAATCAATTACACTACTCATTACTGGAAAAAAGAATATTATTACACTAACGCATTAAGCGTCACTGCCCAACACTGATGCCAATTGGCCAAAAAGGGGACGCGGCAATTCACATTCATTCTTGTCTAAACCACAGTTGTCACCAGGGCTAACTATGACTAGCCGTTGATGGTCTGGAACAATCAATTTGGCAGGAAAAAATGTTGGCATGAACATCTCTGTAAACCACAGACACGTTACATATGCACGTTATTATGGAGCAGACATGATAAATTAAAACTGTACGTTTCAACAACACTGTAGTTAATGTGTGGTGATGGTTTAAGCACCAAAACCACTTGGCTATGGTTTGGAAAAGATCATGTTTTGGCTTAACACACCCTGTTTTGGGGGCACAATCCAGGCAGGAAAAGCAGTGATGTCTCGGTAAGAAACAATTGCTTTTCAAGGCAATATCCCCACCGATGGGCTGCTACAAAACACCCATAACTGGAGCCTAAAAAGTCGATGGAAACACAACAGTGACTTGCTTAAAAATACCCGTTTTTGTTGTTTGTTGGTCTCAAAGAATGCTCTACAGTGGCAGCTCTCTCTATGAAATGTGCAAATGTAACATATTCGTGGTTTGTCAGTAAATACCTCCAAACATTGGTTTTGCCTGTTAAACCATAACAAATCATTTCTTATATCTATGCATGAAATACAGACGATGAGGTGTGTTGGTATGAGGCATCTTAAGTTATGTAATTACTCTTTTGGAGTCATTTCATTTCACAAAAACGTATCCAACATGCTTATTTCTGCAGGTACCACTCCACTTCATTTGTGAAATGCTGGTGGCGATCACTGTGATGTGGAAAAGCTTGTACTCTTGGTCAATCTTCATTTTGATGAAAAATAAAATAAACTCAAAGAGCCACAGTTGATCTTACTTGAATATTTGTTTAATACAACACAAATGTGACATCAGAGAAGATCTCGGTACAACATGTATGCACACAGCTTTACCACAAACTTTAAGTAACAGAACAATGATGCAGCCATATAAAGTGCATTTCACAATCATACAGAAGCATGTGATACCCTCGGTCCAACCTGTTAAACATTCAACAAGGTCCTTGTCTTAAATTATCTTTACCTTCAGACACCCTGGAGCCTCATCACATGCCTGCATGCAGACAGTGAAGAACTCTCAAGCCTTCCAAGATACAAAATCACGACCATGGATGAATCATACATTCATACAGTTACTTGTATTATGCATAGTGACATTCAAATACTGTCGTACTTAATTTTCAACAGCACACTGCTTGTGAAAACTCTATTCTTTTATTTATTCTTAAACTTGTGTAAAAGCAGCAAAAAAGACAACAAATGTCAGTGTGAAGTGACTCTGTTGATTCATTATTGTGCTAGAGATACAGATAGAGAAGCAGATGTTAATTTATTTATATGAAAACGGATACTATTTGGTTAATGTCATCCAGTTTATTGCTTCCTAATGCTGTCAAATGCCAACCTAATTTTTCAAATTTGTGATTTAATGGGCAGTTTGCTCTGTGCTTTTTTACCCCAGGCTGCTGGAGAGCTGGAGGACTCAGGATGCAGAGCTGAGGTGAAGTCATGGCGCGTTAACCCCCCCTCCTTCCTGTCCAAACACACCTTCTCCGCCTTCCTCTGGGGAGGAGAAAAATCATTCGTTATTTTAATGGGTGTCAAATATGTTTTCCAAATCTACTAAAAGGTTATCGTTGTTACACGCGGACAAGTGCTTATATCTGAATCAATGTTAACTTTGTTACTAGGGAAATTTACTGCCTTCCCGGCCGACCACGGTGCACAAACTTAATCGGCATGTTTTCACAAAGTGCAGCTTGAGGGTGATTTATATGGCTGAGGTGACTGACTGCTCTTTGATAGAGCGGGAGAAAAACACATATCCGAGAGGTGCGATGAAGGCATAAATAACCCCCTCTGTATTTTCATTTGAATGTCTGACACATGAAGATTATGTATTGTTAGTGTAAGAACAGCAGGGGGGGTGGGGGTGGGGGGGGGGATTAGGGGCAAGTGATGGCAAATGTGGTAATATGAATGAATGACATATGACTGTGCAGAGAACCTCTGGTGGTTTACACTGCCAGAAACTTATTTAGCTCACCTCAGACCACATCCTACCTTCTGGTCTCTCCTCACCTGACACTGCAGAGGTCTTGCCCTTCTAATAATAACAACTGTATGATGAAATTCTGGGTAAAAATTCATCATTTGTTAAAAAAAAAAAAGGTGAAAGGAAGAAAAAGAGACAGGCAAAGAAAGAACGTGAGCACTGCTGTTCCTCCAGTGCCGAGGCGTCACTATTTGTCTTGGGCAAGTTAGCTTTATCTAATAAAGTGTCTTTGTATTAAGATGGATACTTCAAACACTCTTTTGTCTCTATAATCACAGTGGAGGGAGGCAGAACTCACACATTCCTCGCTCAATTTATTATTAATAAGTACATCAGTGGGAGAAAGATATCCTGGGGACCAAAACACCCGCCGAGCGCAACATTCATCAAACGTAAACGAATATCACAATACACAGGATACAGAGGCTCCAATAACAGATAATTGATGAGAAAGGTCTTTGGGTGCACCGGATCACTGTTGATGGTTATCATTATATAACATCATTTCATAGTTTTACACCAAATGATGAACTGTTTGTTGAAGGGAAACATTTTTGCTGCCTTCTGTGTGCAATTAAGTGGTGTGTTTGCGGGAGCGGGGTCATTCTGTGCTCTCGTGATTAAACTGTGGTTAGCGGCACGACTGCGTCCACTCAATACTTCTGTTTTCTCACAAGAACTTAATCTATTGCAACCGCAGCAATTACCCTTCTGACAGGATAACAAAACACAAACACAAACAACATGATCACATCCAAGGCTGCTTTTTTTTTTTTTTTAATAACCTCTTCATCTTCTGCGGAATGAGACTTTTTTTCTTCTTCTTCCCTCTTAAGAATCTCAGTTGTAATTTGATGAAAGATGCAAAATAAAATACACAAACTCAGATGTACAAAGATAATTTAGGGACTTTTTTTTTGCTAATATCCCCACTCTTATTTGTAAGTGCTAATGAGGCTCTATTCTGCAAGACCCTGACAACAGGAAAGCACTATTTAAGTTGACAGATGGGACTGGCTGATCATAAAAGGCCACTCCCCCACCCTGCTGCACAACCTGTGCTCCGGTGTTGGGTTTCCGACAGCCAGTAGCAGCGCTGACACATGTAGCTATAGGACCCGTGTCTGAGGGCAGGAATTCAATCAATAAAACTCGCCCCTCGACAAGATATACCATGTTACAGCAGAGACGCCGAGAGACAGGGTGAACCATCTGTTCCTTTCTTTACTGCTCTCCCCCTGTCACATGTCAATCTGTGCCGCTAATGTCCGATATATTGGGTTATCATTCATATAGTTTAAACCACCTTCTCCGGCTTTATGTAATGAAGCTGTAACTCAATTGGTTTTGGTTTACTGTCCCCGGTGCCTGCTCTCAAATCAGCTTGCATCTGTCTCCCTCCCCCTCAGGGACCAGTGTATTGCTGTGGAGCTGTTGTCACTTTTCAGGTGATGCAACATTGGAACAGCACTTCATTAACAAACTGCATGTATTGTTCATCAGTGACGGATTTGGTTTAATTTTATTTTGTTGTTTGACTATCCTTTATCATGGTACCTTTTTAAAACTGGTTTTAAAGGATCAGTGTGTCAGATTTAGGGAGGTTTAGTGGCATCTAGGGGTGAGGATTGCTGAATGCAACCAGCTGAAACTTCAGTGGTCATTACTAAATGGTCATTGTTCAGGGGTTCTTTTCTGGAAACTGAATTATCCACAGAGGACTCGTCCTCTCCAAAACAAATGGACCAGGTGATTCAAACTGGTAAAACAGTGAATAAAGCAGCTACATGTTACAAAACAGTGTTTCTCCAACACTGATGTTCGAGATGGGCCGCTGGCCCAGCACCTTTTTCTCTGATAACTAAGGGTGCTTTCAGACCTAGAGTTGTCTCCTTTGGTCTGAATCAGAGACTTATTTTGTCACAAAGTTGTATAATTGCCTAGAGTTGGTTCGTGTTCTCACGGCAGCATTTACAAGCGGACCAGATCAAATGCCTTGTGTGAGAAAGCTGCTCTTGATTGGTCAGAATTTCCATGTGGGAAAAATCCAGGAAGTAAACAAAACGTTGAAGAAGAGTACACTGTCAAGATAAATGTGACACTTTCTAATGTCACAATGGAGGGACAACTACGCAGGTTGATTTTAGCGCTGCTCATCGTGGACTATATTGCTGTCATTGTTCATTTGAGTCAAAGCATACAGTTTGAAAACGAGGCGCGGCTCCAACTAGAAAACAATGTTTTGATGCATTGGATGTGCTGAATGTGCATATTAAGGCAGTACAGGAGGAGGCGCACATTAATAATCCTCCAGGACTGTAACATGCTCATGTTTAACCCAAACAATGTGTCATGTGACTGCAGGTGGTTCAGATCCAGGTCGGAACACGTTCTCACCACAAACGAACCAAGACCACCTCTTCAAGAAGGTCTCAGTCCGGTTGTTTTGGTGCACACCTGAGTGTGATTGCTGTGTTCACACCTGCCCAAACGAACCACACTTAGGGGGCAAACGAACTTGAGTTCAATTGAACCGAACCAAACAGGGCAGGTGTGAAAGCACCCTTAAGATCCAGACGTTCAGGAGGTTTTTACAGTGTAGGGGGATTTAGTGGCATCTAGTGGTGAAGATTGCAGACTGCAACCAGCTGAAACTACTCCCGGTTAGCAGGAGCTGAATTATCAGCAGAAGTCTCTTCCTCTTTAAAACAAACAGACTTGGCAATTTAAACTGGTAAAAGCACTAAATTAAGCAGTTTCAAGTTAAAAAAAAATCAGTGTTTTTCCAATGCTGCAACATGGTGATCTCCGTAGACAAGGACCTGCTCCCTGTGTAAATATAAACGACTCATTCTGAGATAACGAATAACAGTTCTTATTTTCAGGTGATTATACACTAAAGAAAAAAACTTACTATATTGTACTCCATCTCTGCCAATATATCCCCTAAATCTTAAACACTGAACCCTTAAGCGCTCACAGTCGAGTAGGTGCAGTCGCAAATTGGTGGCAGGTGGAGGATTAAAACAAAAAAAGACAATTCAAAGCCAAATGTGATGATTTGACCTGTAGAGCCTCTGAGGACACTTGCTGTAGAAGAGCCTCTACACAATCAGCGCTGTTTGAGTTGAACACTAATCATTTGGTAGACAACTTACGAGTGCCTTAGAATGAACCACCCACATAATGAGAGCATCATTAGTCACATCCCGACATGATTTGTTGAAGTCTAACATCTCAGGAGGTGTTGCAGCGGATGTTGTATATTTTTTTTCAAACCCTATTTTTGACTAAAATGACATATTACTTAGTTTGGGTTTACACGGGGGATGTCATTTCTTTTTTTCACAGGCTGTAAGTAGTTTTTTTGACATGTGTAAAATTGTGACGTTCAGAATGCTGAAAATGAAGAATATCCTTCCTGGTTTATAAACTGAGAAGCAGATTCTGTAATAATACTGAACTTGAGTGATGTTTCTGAAACATAATCTGTCATGTAACAGAGAGAAGAAGAAGTCCGGTGGACTTTCATCTCCACACAACCTCAGTGTTTCAGCTCGTTGGGACAATTTATCACGCGGGGTAAGATGAGGTTCTCTATTGTTTCAGTGGTCTGCATAATTGTGCTCTCATAAGAATATGAATACTTCCCCATCTGTTTGGTGTTAGCTTTCAAACCGCACTTAGCTGCAAACCCACAGCCATGCGAGACATCTACTGTTTAATTAAAAAAAGAAAGGAAAAAGTCAGAATAAAATTATACCGCTATAAAAGAGTCTTTCCAACAATAACATTATCGTTTGACACGCAGCATGTCAGAAAAAAAAACAGCTTCATATCACAGTAAAGAGAACCGACCTTTGAAGAGTGTGTGTGTGTGAGAGTGTGTGTGAACCGCTAATTTTAAAGCTTCAAAGATCGCTTTTAGGATACCACAAAAGAATAACCTCTGACACCCAAACAAACAAACATAAGCCACATTTAAATAGCACAAGTTGGAAAAGTCTGAAAGCTCACTTCTTTGGTGTATGCGCGCGCCTGTGTGTGTGTGTTGTACTATATGTGTGTGTCATAAAGAGCGGGGACATGTCTATTATGTGCAGTTTGATTAAAGCATGATGGCTGGTGTCCAATCTGCTTTCCAGGGGAGTGCTGTGACAGCCAGCAGAGCGTCTACCTGCTGCCTCCTCTGCGTGTTAGGTGATTTACGGCTGACTCCCTCCGTTTATGTACTGCCTTATTTTCATTTCTACCCCGCTGAGTGCCAGGTTCAGAACTCCTGAAGAAATATTATGCTTTGCTGACAAAATACAGTGACAGCCATCTCCCAGCCTTAAAAGAGTGCCAGAGTGTTTAACAGTACGAGAGCCGGGGAGACAAGGCGAGGTTGAAGGCATCTGTAAGCGCGCGGCCCATTGAAACAACCATTTGATCTAAACCAGCTCTGATTGGGTGGAATGATGTTTATAGCCGAGTTAGAATCTACTTTCAATTAAAAAAATGACACAGGGGGGAAAGGGGAGGTCTGTAAAACAGACGGTAAAATTTATTGAACAACTTTTACTAGGGTCTTGTCTGAGAAACATGTGGCGCACAAATGAAATGTTTGTTTCGACAGGCGGGGTTCGCCTGCAGACGAGCAGGTAACTTGACGCCAGGGACTTTTTCATTAACCCCGAGTTCAAAACCCTGCTGCTGTTTCAGGCTTTTGTGGGGAAGCAACAATTTGATGTAAACGGATGAATATAAATACCACTGTTGTTCAAGCGCCGCCATGTTCCCTATTCATTCCAGCCTGTTTTCTCCTTTACAAGAACTACTCTGAGCTGTAATGAGGTGTTGTAGCGTCCCGAGGCGTTATCATTTGCCGCATTATTATTTCAAAAGCTTCAACAACAGCGCCGTCTCTGATGTAATTCTCATGCATATGGAAGGTGTTCCAGTGACTTGATATCCTGGTTTCTGAGGAGAAGGCGACCTCTTGCTAAATAAAATGAGTGATCACAAACCTAATGAGGCAAACGAGTGTTCGGAGCAGTCGGGGCCAGGCGTCAGATGGACATGCTGTTGTCTGTAATTAGCCCATAGCTACATGAGCGTTATTTTTATTTAGATTCCAGCCATGAAACCAGCACCAGTTAATATGAATCTACAAAAAAACCCACCCCCCCTCCCTGCATCTGAGACCGACTATAAATAAAGATTGTCATTGTAACCTAATCAAATTATGAGACGTATTTTGGTTAGGTTGTCAGTTGTCTAACGCTCCCTCTCTCCCTCTCCCTCTCTTTCTCGGCAGACGAGGCGAAGCAAAGTGAATCCCCTGAGGTCCTCTCATCTCTCTTCAGGAGCTGCCGACTCTCTTCTCTTTATGGCACACCCAGAAGGATTAAGCACAAATGGCATTCACATGATTTCAATAAGCTCGGGGAGACAAGAACCAGCCTTTCAGCACATTAGCTTTTTGCTGCGGAGGACACAAAGCAGACACCGAGCAACTGCAGGGGGAAGAAAGAAGAAAAAAAAAAAAGAACACACAGTTAATAATGATCATAATAATAGACCAGTCTGGCACTGCTGAAATGGAATTCCACTGGCCCAAAAATGGACCCCTAAGTGGTGATGTCATCAATAACGGCCCCGATTGGGTTAGACGTGAACCTGGGGTGACACTGTCGTAAAAAAGGTGATCCCCCGTGGCGAAGCCAGAGACGCGGCCTTTCAGAAAGGCAAGTGTTTTCTTGAGAAACTCAACATATGTGATAGATCAACCTCAAGTATTAAAAGATACGTCTGTGATCAGGATGTAAACAAAAGGGTTTCCTCACTACCAACATCGGACCCCGCATTTGAAATGAAATTATTGATGTTTTCACACAATGACGCTGCTATAATTTATATGTTTTTATTTACAATTGATCAAGTGATTACCTGTAATGTGGAAGGGATTGCATGTACAGACACATAAAAGGGATTATTACCCAACTACCAAGGCCAGTGGTGCCCCTAGAAATATTTCATAGGGGCGGCCAGATGGGGCCACTGAAATCTTGGGGTGGCACACCAAAACCAAAAGCCATGACTTAATTTAAGGAATTCAATTATGCTGTTGACATACAGAGGCTAGTTTAAAACTATGTCAATTTGGAAAGTTAAGGAATCACATACTGATACACTTTGGTTTCTTATATTACAGTTTATATGACTTATCTGACGTGCACAGACTAAAACCAGTGCAGTTAACATTTTGATTTCCACAACAATCCTGTTTTAATGTGTTTTGTATTTACAAATGTTAGCTGATTAATTGTTCTTCAAATAGGCGGGTTGTCCTTTTCCTTAAAAAGACAAATATTCAGCTTTAATTTGGAGGAGTAAATGAATTGTAAGGAACAAAACATTTACTGGGAACAAGCCTTCTCAAGTTTAGGGGAGAGTTGTAGGTGGGCATAAAACCCATTTTCATTCCGATATCTTGAGGTCTAAGTTCAAGAGACCCCTTTGAAAATGGCCATGCTAGTTGTTCTCTCACCAAAATTTAGTCTAACTTTGGTTGGTACCAGTGGATCCCTTAGGTCAGTGGCTCCCACCTGGTGGATCGCGGTCCAGGTCAATTCGGAATGTCTTACCAGTGACTTGCAAACGTTTCAAGTTTGCAAAAAAACACTTTATTTTCAAGTACAGTTAATTTCTGGCGCAGAACTTTTATTTTTAGGTGCCATTTCCTGCTGTAGAATGAGTGACTAACAGAGAACAACTTGACAGAGACAGCAAACTAGCTCGACGACATGGCCAAATGCAAGTATGATGCTGAATGTATTAACCTGTGTGGACCTGAACTAATGACTAAGGAGAAATCTGGACCCCATGGCTGCACCAGTTGGGAACCACTGCCTTAGGTTGTGTAGTTTCACAAGATGCAGCTACCTTTGCCATAGCCTCTTAAAGACAGTAAGGTCAGCCTCCAATTATTTCTGCCAGGTGGGGCCAGCAACTGTATCAGGGTAGCCACAGGGTAGCCATAACCCCCCCACCACTGTTTCAGGCCCAAGCATCTACAAGCCAGACAGCCAGATTATTTTCGTCAGGAGCTGGTGGAGACCAAAACAGAGCTAAAAGATGCTAATGTTGCTCCATGTCTGCTCATTGTGTAAATAGGCAAATGTTTATAAAATGTTTGTCATTTTTAGTCATCTGACCACTCAAAGTGCTTTTTACACTACGAGTCACATTCACTCTTTCACACACTGGTGGCTGTGGCTACCATACAAGGTGCCACCTGCTACTCAGTTTTTTAACACACTCACACACCAATGGAACAGCCATCAGGAGCAATCTGGGGTTCAGTTTCTTGCTCAAGGATACTTCGACATGCAGACTGGAGGAGCCGGGGGATCAAATCGCTGATCTTCTGATTAGTGGATGACCCGCTCTGCCTCTGAGCCCGAGCAACCCAATATGTTGATCTGGAGTTTGTTTCTACGCCCCCCTAGTTGGCTGAAAGAAATGTGATACAGCTTTAACAAACAAAATCATTATTTTTTATTATTAACTGCTCTTTAATTTAATATGCAGATTTATGTTGGGGTAATATTATAGTTTTTATGGTCAAAAAATTACAGACTTGTCATTTAACATTGTGTTCAAAGCTGGATTCAACCTTTTGGTTCTTTCTGTTACATAATTAAGCGTAATATGAAAAGCTAAGCTCAGAGGGAACACATCCTTGTCACCTCATTAGAGCAATTTCAACTGTTAGCTTGTCAATATGGCCTCCTACTTTGCAACCTCTTTTCTGCTTTCTCTTCTTTTTTCTCCTCATTTTACTTGATGTCCTTTCTCGCTGTCGCGCTCTCCTCTACCTCTTTCTTTCTCCCTTGTGAATGTGACTAATCGTCTAGCTTGGTGAAGGTAGAATGGCACCAGGTCTCCTCCCTCCCTCCACCCCTCCACGCGCTCCACTCCTGCACCGTCAGTAATTTTTCATCGCCCTTGTTGGGGCCGTTTTATGCATTGTTTCCCTGATGCAGTGATTGATGTCAGGGGCTGGTAATCTGGGGGAATGAGAGGCTGGATGGTGGCCGCCGAGTCCCCTCTGTCTCTGACACGTGTCGGCTGAGCGGTGGTGCGCCGTGCCGCGCTGGGGCCCCCGTTTGGCCGCGGCCACTGCTGAGGCTGCTCACTCCGCTCACTCAGCCAGCCCTCATTTCCATTTCAATCTCAACCTCATGAATGCAAAAACTCTGGCCGAAAATTAATAACACCACGCAGGGGAAAAGTGGGCGCAGAGGAGAAGGATGGAAAGACACGGAGAGATGGAGAGGAGAGTAAGAAAGAGAATGTGGAGCTGGGGGTCTTTTTCACCCCTTTTGTTCCTCCAAAAGTGCCCCTTATTTTATTCCCCTCTCTCTTTCACCAGGATCCTCCAATGAATGGCATTACAGACAATGCCATATCCAGAGTGACACAAATTTATTTCGGTTGCAGCGCCATAGTGTATTTCCACAGAACCAGGGGCGATTTGTCTGGGGACAATTTGGTTTCCATAAAGGATTTAAATGGTTTCTGTGGAGATAGTGGGGTGAAATTTAATTTGTTTCTCATTTGCTACAGCAGGTATGAAAAGGAGAAAAATTGGACGGCTGATGGGCTAAAAATTGGTGCTGTCCCTCTGCTGTATCCCCAAAGGACCAAGGCCCTGCATCATATAGATTGAGTTTGACCCCCCCAGCCCTCCCAACCACAAGCCAAGCCAACACGCACACACACACACACACACACACGCCTGCCTCCAGCCTGGAGAGAGCTGTAACCTTAAACCAACTTAAACAGTAACCTTTGGGGAGGCTGCCAATCACTCCTAAAACAACGTTTCCATCGATCGGCCTGTCTGCGTGATTTATGGCCTCATTTTACACTAATTGAGAATTAGAGGGCGGATTAGTGGGCCTCAACACTTCGGCCTGATATGCACTCTGAGCAGTGTAATCTGTCACACCGGGATGTCCGACACTCTCTTACTCACAAAGGAGAGGAGGGAGGAGAGTGAGAGGGGGGGTCCTTTCTAATTGAATTTCCAGATAACACGGAAATTAATTTGACACCAGTGAAATTTGACTACAGCTCTGGTGCTGTGCTCTCTTCCTCCCCTATTGTGAAATGTATGTTTCTTCTTTTTCTCCCTTTCTCTCTGTGTTTCTGCTGTGCCTAGCAAACACTATTGATCCAAATCACTTTGAGTAGAGGGCTGTCTGAAGCATGGAATCCCTAAATCATATTTGTGCTCATATTAGGGCAGTTCATCTGCTGCTATCTTCGGCCAGATAATGAATATTACCTTTCATTTTGTTTGACTGTGTTCAGATTATCTTTTTTTCCTCCCCTTTCTTTCTTTCTTTCCGTGGAGGGGAATCTCCTTTTTTTCCCGAGGCCGGCGAATGCATGCAGGCGAATGCCCAGAGTCAACAGTTGGAATTGAATTAGGGTCCCGGCTCGCCAGGTCCATTGTCTGGGTAATTTGTCGTATAAGTGGCAAAATGAAAGCACTCGCCACGGTTCTCCGAGCACCTGCTGTTGTGTCACTCATCGCTGCAGATATACAGAGAGCGGGAGGGGAGAGAGAGCAAGTGTTTCGAATGCTATCAAAGATCACATGTTAAATTGCTCTGCCATAATCAACTCAGATGTCATCGCAGGGCTTTTTGTCATGGATTTATAATGACATCAAAATAATCACAGCTGTAAAGTGGAATCATTTCAGTTTGAAAGATCTGTGAAATACATCCTAATAGTGAAACGACAGAGTAGGACATTTGGCACTGACCACCAGAGAGTACCAGCAACAGGCGCATGTAGCCTGCTGATAATCACAGTATTAAACAGGTGGTTAATGTTGTGAAACAGCTGAAGTCACGCACCAAATTTTAATTATGTGGTTTAGGTGACAAAACTACATGATTAGGTTTAGAAAAGAGATCATGTTTCTAGTTTAAAAAAGAACATTTGTTACGCTGACTTTTTGTTTTACACAGGACATGAACTGCAAGCGGACTTTCTCACTCTTCATACTCTCAGACTGTACAAAATAATAGACTGGACTCCTGTTCTGAAGCCTCAAGTTTAGCATTTTAGCCGTGGCCATCTTTACTTTTTGGAGCCAGAGGTGACCATGTTTGGACGAGAAGGTGGAGCTAACCCTGATGCTAGCTGCTAGCTTGGTTAGCACCGTGCATTTACAGCTATGGTTAACTGTAATAATGCTAATGCTAATTTTTGCTGGTAAAAAACAGGCTTAAAACTATAAAACAAAATGTATGAGGAAAAACTGAACATCTGACTCCTTAGAGGGTCTTTTAGTGTAACCAAACGCTGAGCAAGACTATACAGGTGACCAAAATGTTACGCTTAACTTTTCTGAACTAAAACACGCTGACATAGTGACAGCTACAACTACGCCTGTACTCTGTGAATATGGGATTACGCCATGGTTACGTTAGCCAAATAAAAACTTGTCAACAAACTTTTAGTCTTAATAACATTTAAGCAGGTGGGTTATATAAAAATTCAACCCCTGTACAGCTGTCATGAATGTTGGAATTAGCTGTAGAGACAAAAACGTTTTTTTTGTACCAGGCTGTAAACATGTTTGTTTCTGCTGTGGAGTGGCGCTTGTGAATATAGGGGTCAATAAGGATTGACTTGCTCTTGGAGCCAGCCTCAAGTGGACATCCAAGGAACTGCAGTTTTTTGGCACTTTCCTGTTGCCTTCATTTTTCAGCCCTGCTCAACAAAAAGAGTATATTTTGGTCATAATAAGACGACCTGTATGGACATTTTTTGGGCTAGGGCTGGCTGAATCTGTAACAATGCATGTGTAATATGCATGCTAATACTTTTCCAATAACATATTGTGCACTCAAAGTCCCACCTTTCATAATAAATGAAACAATTTGTTGTGATTCACAGTAGTGAAACATCACAGTACCACAATGTAAATATCAAAAGTAAGAGTAATAATTATGCAGAATGGCCCCTTTTGTGATATTTAATTAGATTCTGATCACTGATTTATTTTTTGATTTATTAACTTTAACATATAATTTTAAAGTCACAGCCGATCAAAAATAAAGCTTTTACTGCTTTGCTGCATACATCCAACATTTCAGCAATTGTCCACATGTTTTACTAGTAAAATCTTAATCTTAACTGTCGCAATAATTTAGTGTAGTTAAAAAAACCCCTCAATATTTAACACATGTAAGTAGAATTATTCAGGTCAAGTACCACGGCCTTAAACTGTAGTTCAGCAGTTACTTTTCAGCACTGGTGATTTGGAGGTACACTGAAGAGCTTACAAACAAAACGATCTGACCTTTTTAACTCCTGTGTACATTGGAAACCTTTTCTTTTTTGTTGCGTGTATTGTGTGGGAGTTAAGTTTGCACGGGGGCTCTTTAGCGGGCTAAGAGATGCATTTATCTGCGTAATGAACTTTGGACGGTTGCTAACTTAATCCCAGTAATGCCTGCGAGAGTCAATTAGCGCAACTAGATTCAGCGTGGTATTTATCTGATAGAGCAGACCCCGGCAACTACACACACCAGAACACACACACTGTATTGACCATCTTCATCTTATCTTTCGGCTAATGGGACCATAGGGCCCATCATCAGCTCCACTCTAAAACACAGCGTTAGGCTTTTTTTTGAAAAGCCTGTGGGGAGTTTTGGAAATTGAGTAGCTGTTGATTTGCAGCACTAACAAGTCTTTTAAGAGTTGATTTTTCCTCCCCTGATCATTTCAGTTTGCGATCCTATGAGCGTGTTAACCTGGATTCCCCTCAATCAATGCTTGCAGGATATTATCAGTGTAGCACACAGGTGACAGCATATTACAAGACCTGTAACAGATACCTCTGGGATCTTCATCTCCCCTATGACAGGGTCTACTATCTGGAGCAGGAGCCTGTATAGAGAATAATAAATGACAGGATGTGATAAGACTAGGCTGTTAGCAGGCACGGTCATGGTCTACATTGCCCTTCTTGTCTCTCCAGGGACAAGTGCATGCGCGTGTGTCTTTGTGCATGCATGAATGTGTGTGCTCCAGCTGTGCTCTCACACAGACCTGCTTAACTTTTGCAACAGCGTTGGTGGTGGCCATTGTCTTGTAGCAGGCAGCACACAGTGGGTTACAAAGGTCTCTATCTGCCTGCTTCCTCATTTCTTATTCAGACCCACAGGGACGGAGGGCGAGGAGGGTGGGGAGAAGAGAGTGGGGGGTGGGTTGGAGGGAGGAGCGGGAGAGGAGGAGGAACGGGGGGATAACTGAGAGGCTGATGGAGACTAGGTGACAGGTTGGAATGGGCCATCAATAGATCCATCAGGCTGGTAATTTGGAGCGCGCTTAACATACATCAGTGGAGTCGTAGGAGCTGGTATCTGTCTTGTCGTGGAATCACAGTAAATAACAGTTAAAGATGGTGTCAGGGCTGACCTGGCTGACCCCCCCTGCACACACACACACACACACACACACACACCACCCACCCACACCACTGCGAAACAGCAGCAGTGGAGCCGGCACAGATGGGAAGGGATTAACACATAGATTAACAACAAATTTACATTCACACATGCAAGTGTGCCGTCACAGACACATACGTACTGCAAAAACATCATTATTTGTATTTGTTGCAGCTTCTTTTTAAACTTTTTAAAACTTCACTTTCATGACAGATGAAATAAAAGTGGCAATGAAGTAAAAATAATTCCGTCTGATAATCATAAAAATAAGATAATTTCATAAATATCGTTGCAGTTTCCTTTGTTTTATGGATTTTTTACACAAGTTTCTGCGTCTAAAATGGAAAATAAATCAGATTGCAGCAAAAAAATGTTGCTTTCATTAAATATTTTTATTGTAAACCAATGAAAAAAATCTCATATTAGCACATTGTTTTGCCATTTTTAAAATAAAACATGATTTAATGACTTTATAATAGTCTTAGTTTCCTTGAGTAACAGTCCTGGGATCACAACTGCAGTCAGTCCTTTTCATTTTAGAAAGCTATATGACAGGAAAAATCTTAACCAGAAGAACAAACCTACTCATACGTAAGTTGACAAATAGGCTGGAGCATCTTTCATTGACAGACACTCTCTGAGAAAACAAATGCTGCAGGTGCTTTGAAAACTGTGTATAGCACCAGAGGGCAGGCAGATGAGCCTCATCCCTGTGGAAGATGTGTCTCTCTTTGTGTAAAGTTGAGTGTGTGTGTGTGCGCGCGTGTGTGCGTGTGTTAACAGCAGAGCATGTGACTATAAAAGTGAAGCACCTTAGGCTAACTGCTGTTCCTGCCACTCACACTCCCCACTAACCTTTCGAACACACACCATCCAGTCTTAAAGGTGTCATCTCACATTTGGGGGTAATTCAATGTGATAATGCAGTGAAGCTCTGTGACATTAAGGTGGAATTCATAATGCTAATTTGTAATATTTGGGGCTCTTTATGGTCACATTTATTATCATGTTTAACTATCTGATGCAGCACCCATTCAAAATGCTAATGCTGCTTGCAGCTTTCTCGAGAATGCTTATCCAAATGACATCACACTCAACATGTGTATTCTTGGGTCCTGAGTAATACATAGTTGCGTCCTCTAGTAATGCTAGCATACACACATCATTTGCTTACAGCTAGCTCTTTGGGACCGGGCTATTTTCGGGTACAGAATTACTCATAGAGGGGCGCTCACCAGCTCACCTGGTACAGCAGGCACCCCATGTACAAAGAGGGCTCAATTCTCTCCCTTCACGCTATATCTGTCCTATCAAATAAAGGCAAAAGCCACATAACATGTCAACAAAAAAGTCCCACACTCTAAAAAACGATTAATCAGGTTCGTAGATAACACATAAAATAAATTAGTTTTTCAGCATAAAAAAATTTTGTTTGTAACATCAACATGTTTTATCAGTTGACAACTTATTTTAAGTTGAGTTGGTCAAAATCAAAACATGTTTGAGTTGGATGGAATTAAAATAAATAAGTTATAATATCATACATAAAATAATTTGACCACTAAATATCAACACAACCTTTGGATAAATATTAAGTTGGCTTAACTTACTTGAGGTTTTTCGAGGTAAAAGCAAATCATGTTGGTTGTATTCAACTAATTGAGTTTGTCAGAATATTAAAGAAGACTTGTAAGACTGACTCAATGATGCCACAGCTGAAACTACTTGAAAAGATGCATGCAAACCATTAACTTAATTTTGTTAAGTTGAACCAGTGAATTATATTTAGAGTGCACCCCTGTCAGTGTCCCCAATGGGAACTATTATATTTTATAATTTTTCGATCCCATTTGAATTGTGCCATGAATTACACATGATTTACAATTCATGGCACAATTTATTTTTGAGTTACATAACATAGGTAGGGCAGGAATTTGTCGCAAACAGCATTACAAATCTTGAAACCTGTTTTTGTGACACTATGCTGAAGTAGATTTTAAAGACTGAATGTTTTGCTGACAGATCAACTCCATTTAAATCCATGCAATTTTAATGGGGGTTGTTCTAACTACAAATCAAGGATCTCCAACAGTGCTGGGTAAATGGTCTCCAATACTCTGACCTGAATATTAGGCCAACAGAATAACATTTACTCATTAGTTTAGTGAATAGCATAGATCCAGGACTTCTGATTAGACAATTGGGGCCGGAGCTTCAGAGGCCACCCCCTCGCTGAGCTCCTGCTCTGGCCTGGGGTTGAACACAAATGTGTGTGTTTTTTCAGTTTAGTGGTGGCTGTTGTTTCCCTAAAGAATAAATCAAATTAGTCGGAAAGGAAATGTGATCATGAACGCTCACTCGAGACACACTTGAGATTCATTCAGAGTTCAGAACAGCAATCTGTTTCAATTGGATCTGGATAGAAATCTGGATTAAACGTAATATAAGAATTTGAGCAGGGCTTACGTTTTTATTGGTCTAGTGCCCCTATTAGTCATGGGTACAGTCTATAGGATTATAGCAGCTTTGCATGTAGCTTTACTATTAGCTGTTTAATCTGATATGTTTTATACCTATAGACTTTAAACTGCCATGAATGAATACTGTAGACTTTTTTGGAAATGTGCAATATATTTACTTATTTACTTTATTGTCCTTAACAGCAATGAACAGGCAATAAGCACTGCAGTACAAAATCGCCTTGAGAGTAGGTTTTATGTAACATAAATGCACATGTGGGTGAATGATGAATCATTATACAGCAGAAAATTTACATTTTATGATAAATATTTAAATGTATCTACACTGACGTTTGCTGGTGATTACCAGAGGCTATAACAATGCATTTTAATCACAGCGATAATTAGGATTATGTGTTAGCAGTGATGCAATACGACTCTTTTCCTTAAGTGTAAGTAGTAAAACCACAGTGTAAAAACACTCTGTTACAAGTAAAATTCCTGCATTTAAAATCATATTTAGGTAAAAGTATGTGAGTAATAGCATGAAAATATAGCACCAGAGTAAAAGTACTCATTATGCTAAATTGCTAATTTGAGAAAAAACAACATTATGGATTATAATTCGTGATGCATTAATGTGCAAGCCCCATTAATGTCGCAGTTTGTAAATGTAGAGCTAAATTTAACTACTATATAAACTGCTGTGTGGCTTCATCTATAACAATATATCATAATTCATCTTTTTTATTAACAATTTGAATCTGCAAAGTAACAAACAACTAAAGCTGACAGATAAATGTAGGTAAAAAGTTAACCAAAAAGTTCAATATTTGCATCCAAAATGTAGAGGAGTAGATGTAAAGTAGCATGAAACTGGAACACCCAAGAAGAATGCAAGTCAAACTGTACCTACATACAGTACTTAGTTAAATTCCACCACTGCATGTGAGCCATCATCTAATAACCAGACAGGGAGCAACAAATAAAGGATAAAGAGAATGCAATAAACAAACACAGGTTATAATTTGATAAAGTGTTTTGACCCACTCCCTGTGTGTTTCCAGATGAACACATGTAACGTGCACACAGAGTACACACAGCAACACAAACCAGAACCACGACTCTGACCTGCTCCTCCGTCTTATTGAACTTGTTACAGTCCTCTTGGCCCCGCTTTAATTAAACCCAATTAGCTAGTCAAGGTTCTACATACACTAATGCTGTTACTCTGATACAATTTGGCCTCGGCTTTTAGCTTTAAGTGTGCGTCGCTACCTTAATCAAAATTGTCAGTTAAAATGAAACTACAGCTTGAGTAATTAAATTTAATTGGATCTTGTCACTTCTCATGCTGCCCGTGTTTTGATCCTTGTTGAGTGTTTGCTGCCTCAGCGTCGCACCGAGCTTTATTACAGCAGGTGCCCTCGACCTCGCCGGGGCAGAATGCACTCAGACCTGGTCGAGGCTGAAAAATCTTTGAACCCAGATCATCGAATGAGTGTAAAGAAACAGCTCTAATTCGTCATTAGATCATGAGTATTTCTCGGAAACACTGATCCTCTCCTCGGCTTCACTGAGGAGGAGTTAAAAACGAGTTACAATAAATCCATGAAACATGTTAAGTTACAGGGAAAATATAGATCAGTTGTTTTATAATGGAGCATTATAGTTGCAGGGCTAATAGAGATGCACTTTGTCTGTGTGTAGGTGGTTAAAACACGCCGACTTAAAGGATGTACAATATTACTGCTTTGAGCAAATCTGGTAGGGGAGAGCAGGGACGAAAGTATCAAAGGGATGGCTGCAACACAGACCTTTTCTCTTGTAATACAAAAGTAAGAAACTTCCCAGGAAGTCGACAGGAGGTTCACCTCACCACTGAGTTTGCAGTTGAAAAAGGCCAGAGTTGAATAGAAAAACTACTTTTTCACTTATAAACTAAAAAGTAAAACAGGAAGTGTTTCCCATTTTAAGGTACTATTCACTTGTTGAAGATTGTACATGGATACCATCTATAAGACACATTTGTGGGCTCAGTACCAGTGAAGGTTTTATTTATATGTTAGCCTATCTTTGGTGCTAGCCAGGGTAAAGTTGACAGAGACGAGGGTGTTGCTGGTCATTTTTTTAGACTGTCTTTGCTGTTAATTTAAAAGAGAGGCACATGCACGTGATGGGTAAGGATTTGTGACAGTTTAAACACTTTATTTTATTCATTTTACACTAAGATGAGTTTGATGCATTGGACTAATTTCACACAATTCCAACATTAAACATGACAAATTAATTTGAGGGTAACATGGTCATTTGTTTAGAAGACTAACTAAAGCATTAATGAGCTTTATATTCCAGAAATATGCAATATTTACTTGTTTTGCAGTCAATTTATCCAACCGTTACTTATTCCTGCACCTGCGTTTCTTTCCTACCAACAGAGAGGCGCAAATGTAGCAATGTGCAGCATCAACTTCTGGTCTGATTGCATCTGACTCATTTACCCAAAATTAAAAAAAAAAAAAGGAAAAAATGTTGGTATTGTGAGAGGACGTGTGTAGTGTTGACACTGACATTGTGTTGTTCACAATAAAATAAGGTTACTCTAAATAAAAGCATCTCCGTGCAAAGAGAGAAGTAATAAAAAACATAATCTTAACCTCCTGCGACGCTGCATCCTCACACAAGGACATTAAATTTGGGATTGCTGCACCTTATACCTGCTTTAGAATTTTGACCGGTTGCCCTCGTTCGTGGACGCTTTTATGTGCCGTCTATACCAATCCATGAAAAAATAAAATGGCAGCCATCTCTGCCAAGTCAGTCTATGGCTGATCCCAAGATGAAAGGTCCAAAACCCGATCAAATATGGCACACAAATTTTAACAATTTTAGCAGTTATGACAAGCTCAGATGTTGTTAATTAGGAAGTACTCATTTAAAGACATTCAGACTTTACTATTGTGTCATCTCAGCATTTCACACAGACCCATTAGGTGTGACAGACTGTTGCTACAGACAAAAAGGACATTCCTGGCTTTGAGTACTGAGTAAGGAAAATTCATACACGGATACAAAATGAACAAATCATAAGGCTTTTAGACCGCACAGCCATGTTCAGGCATTGAAATGAGCACTTTTGAACAGTTATAGACTTGAACAGTGACCCCTGACCCTGCGAGTTACAAAACATTGCATCGTTTTTTGAACAACAATGTTCAGACATTGAGATAAACAATTTTATCTCTATTACACACTTGTGACTATTAAACATAAACACATATGGGGTTATAATTTTTTTTTTGTTTTCAAAAAACTACATACTGACATAGACAATGATTCGTTTTGGGTTTTTTTTTTTTATAAGTATTGGGTCTTCCAAACAGGAAAGAGAAACACAAGCAATGCATACCAAATAAAAGCTTGGGTCACAGGAAGTTAAAAACTATTCCAAAGGACAATTGTTAGTGTTTATATATCTTTTCTTAAGTTAATGCTTGTGCTGGAGGACGATTGCTTCTTGAAACACCAAAGCCACATGACTTTTTTAGCACATTTCCAGAGATGCAGTTCCCATTGGCTATTTCCTCACAAAACTCGCTGATTTGATGGGTCATGAAGGAGATAAAAACGACTGCTGATGTCTCCATACATTGTGCTTAACGCAGAGATACAGAAAGCCAAAGGTGGAATAGCTTTCCTGGAGCGTTGGTTTCCTGGCCAGGTATTTGTGTTGCCAGAGGAATGAAAAATCTAAATGAAGTGGTCAGGATGGGCTTGGCAGCATTGCAGTGACCTCTCAACCTCCAGACTTGGGAGAATATGGAGGAATTCAACATGCAGCCATGCTACCTAAGGCAGGAGCGGCAAATCTTTATTCACTGAGAGCTGCTTGCTGCTAAAGCACATTCCCTTTCAATCCATTAGAGCTCACCGTCCCCTTCCCCTTCATCACACAGTGCACCCCTTAATTTGACAATGACAAAGAGCCACTTGCAGATTTTAAATTTCATAATTTTAATCTGTCAAGTCTGACATTTAATTAGTGGCTTCCTAACCTGTGTCTGCCTCGCTCTCTGAAGGGCACCGTTTGTTCTGAGAGCGCTGCGCAATCTCTCGGCGGAGGAGAAGAGAGAGTGGATTAATATATATGTACATTACCAGCTGCTGCAAAGACAATACACAGAGAGGGAGGCCATTAGGGCCTAATGCAGACAGATGAGGTTAATAATATTTGGGAAGTGTTGCTCTATTAAACAGAGCACTGATTAAGACCTGAGTGGGATCCCCCTTCATGAGGCACTGATTGGGACCCGGGCTGCCTTTTGTTCTCCCGCTCCCAGAAAGAGGAGAGAGGGACGGAGTAGCAGAGGAAGAAAAGACGGGAACAATGTTGGCCGACTTTGTGTTGCGGCTGACAATGAGGATGGGCTTAATGAGAATCTTTACAGACCTGGATGGGGGTTTATAGGAGTCCAACGCCCACTGATAACTTCATTACAACCACAGAGCAAACAGATGGAGCCAGCTTTGGGAATCTTTCTGGTCTCCCTGTGAAGGAAGAGCTCCGTGATTGCTTTGAGTTCACACTTCTTTTCTTAGTCACTGCAGATAATGTTACTAGACTGACCTCATTAATTTATTTCCATCATTATATAGCTTCAAGTGTGGAGATTCGGCCCCAGTTGTAGTTTGAAATTCTTTTCTCCAAAAAAAGCAGGTTCTGTGGAGCACTGTTTCACACAGACAGCTCCGGCGGAGCTGCTATTGATTTTAAAATCAATAGAAAGTGAAGGGAGATGGGGTGGAAATGGCTTGGAATTGGGCTAGCAGGGAAAGTGTCAGGTGCTGCAGGTGTGTGTGTGTGCCTGTGTGTGTAGCAGATGTTTTTTGGTTTGTGTCAAACATCAGTATCAAAGTCTCACAATCATAAACATTTAAAGGTCCAGTGTGTAGGTAAATATACTGGCAGAAATCTAATAATAATAAGTATGTTTTCTTCAGTGTATAATCACCTGAAAATAAGAATCGTGTTTTTGTTACCTAAGAATTATATGTCCATAGGGAGCAGGTCTTCGTCCATGGAGACTGCCATGTTGCACTGCCATGTTTCTACAGTAGCCCAGAACAGACAAACCAAACACTGACTGTAGAGAGGGCCATTCACATTAGCAGTTAGCAGCCCCTCTACGATGAGTGGCATCAGAAAAACACAGCTTTTTTTTTAAGGTGAAACTCCTTTATTCACTATTTGTGCCGGTGTAAATCATCGTCTGTTAGTTCTGGAGAGAAAGAGACCTTTGCTGATAATTTGGCTCCCGGTAAAAACCTCCTGAATGTCTGGATTTTAAGCTATCAGAGGAAAAAGTGAGCACACATTAGCAGGTGCTGGGCTAGTGGCCTGCAGCAACAACACATTCTCACTCCAACCTCGTCACCTATTGACGTTTGGTCATGGACTTTCCACGTCCAGATACGACGTGCAAGGTTGCATTGGTTGTTGATTTTCTGGGACACCGTGTCAAGTTCTCCTCTTTCAAGAGGCACTTCCGTTTTCACAGGAAATTTACATTTACATACAGTCTCTTTCAAAATAAACGCACTGCGTTGATACAACAATGAAAATTGAATTTTTTTTTTACATTTTTTACAACAACTAAAGCACAAGGTTGGGTTTAGGCAACAAAAACATGTGGTTAGGTTCAAGAAAAAAGAACAGGGTTTGGCTTTAAAATCTTACGGGATGTGAACAGCGGTCTCTCAGGTCCACCACTCCTCCCGCCTGCCCCTCTCGGACTTTCCCCGCCTTAACTTTTGTCCTTGTCCCAACGCGTTTCCCCCGACGCTGGAACCTGGCAACCGACCACGTATCATGCCGACCATGAAGGACGCCTTTTTTTGTTGGTTTCTGATGCCGCAAGTCACTGCCCAAGCACCTGATTTCCACGACTTTGGAGTGAGACTGTGCTCGCAGCAACATGCCGACAGGATAAGAGAAACACTGATTTGTAACATAAATCTGCTGTATTCAGTGTTTTAATTACTTATTCTGAGACCTCTGTGGATAATTAAGCTCCCAGTAAAAACCTCATGAACAATGAACACTGAGGGAATTCTAACTGGGAGAAGTTTCAGCTGGTTAGTATCTGCAGTCCAACACTACTGGGCACCACTAAATCCCCCTAAATCTCACACACTGCTCCCTTAACTAAGTGAATTTTTTTTGGTTTCTGAAAACATGACATATACTACTTTTTCTCAGATCCATCCAGACTTTGAGAACAATATATTTTAGATTTGGCTTTTCAGTATTACACTGACAAATGAACAGGTGAATTAATAGATCTGTTTTTCATAATCTTATTAATTACTCTCCACTGTGTTTCTATGGAGTTGTCTTTGGCAACAGGCCCCTCTTCACCTCCCAACACCAAGAAAACATGTTGCTGTGACAGTGAGAGAGCAACAGAGGGAGGGGGAGATGGTGGGAGGAGTGAGGACGTCTTCCTGGGGCCCACTAGTGGTTGCTCTGTGCCTCTTCAGCCGCCTCAGACTGAGGGACGGAGCAGATGACAGGCACGAGGAGAAAAGAAAGATTAAAGACTTAGAGAGAGAGAACGACAGACAGAGAGAGTCGATCCACATGCTCACTGTGCTCCTTCCCTCACTCTGGACAACTCTCGCACCGCAGGGAGGAGAGACGATCGTGAAATAGACAGACCCACCTGTTTAACTCCCATAAATCATGTGTGTGTGTGTCTCTGCATGCACATGTGCACCGGTGTGTGTGTAAATCACCCCCTTGGCCTAATTGGTGGCTGATAATGCTCTCATTTCCTGTGGAGGAGGTCTATAAGTCATCGGAGGCCTGCTGGGTCCCTCAGGACTCGAACACTGCTCGAGCAAACCTCTGACTGAGTCCTAATCTGTACCAAACCTCTCTTTAGCTGCGACTCTTTTTTGTGGTGAGGTTTGGATTTCTTTGCCTGCAGTTCATGCGCAACTTTGTGTGTGTGCGTGTGTTTGTATTTCACTTGATCGCTGCCTTCCCCTGACAGTGCTCATAGAGAGAATTAGAGAGCGGGTGAGATAATCACATGAATAAAATGCAGCCGGTAGCTCATTACAAACCCTATTATTCATTAATTAACATTATTAAAACGTCTAATAGACCTCGGCACTCCTCCCAAGCCCCCCTGCCTCTTTTCAACTAGGTCCCTGCTCCTCGGTCCCTCCCGTTTTTCAACATGAAAAGAATAGCACATCAAACGAGGCCTGGTTTCAATGTGTTGGGGATTTGCAGGTGTAAGAATCACACCGCGCAGGGGATCTGCTTGTCGGTCGCGCCACGCTCTATACTCTTCCACTTCGGCCTCGGCGTGACACACGCCGCTCGCCCGCGCCATAACAAACCCCCTCATTAGGAGTGGGGAGAGAACTGGGCTGTGCGCTCCCTAATTAGGTCCCCATCTGAAACTTTCTGTCTTCCCCTCATCCCTCATCCTCTCCCCCTCCTCCGTGTCCCTTCATCACAGGGAAAAAGAATGCTGACATTTATGGAAGGAAGTGAATGTGGAGGGGATATAAGGGAAAGTTTTGATAACAGTTTGTGTCTGTGATATGCACATGCAAGGAAACACGTTACTAAAGAGATTGAGCTGCTTCTGTTGTGCTTTGAGATGCATGAAAAGTCCCTAAAAAATATGTTTTATAGGTTTATCCACGACTAAGCTGCAGAATAACATTCATTTTTCCCTCCCTCGTCTCACTTGGCAGTCTTTTTTATGTGTAAAACACACAAATACGGCAACAAGATGCACAAATGCAGCAGATTAATCCGGTTACATTGTGGTGACCAATATTCAGCTGAGAGAATAATATCTATCAAAAGTTTTTAATTGTGTTCCGTGAGAACCAGATATATTAAACATGCATAATATATGTGTGTGTGTGCTGCAAGATCTGTGAAATTCCTGTCCCCGAAATGTAATGATTATCATGCATATTCAAATGTCCAAACAATACACCTTAGTTAAACATTAATACCATAATTTAGATACAATCAGTTTAATGCGTCCAGGAAAAGAAGTATTATTCCTCATTTTGTTCTCATTATTTTCAAATAAACAGGACAGTGTGTGTGGAGGGAAGGAGGCTGAGCAGACAAATGATGAATATGTAGAAACTCTCAGAGATATTAGTGGGGTTTAAACTACATCCTCTGATTACTTTTCGAGTTTTAAATACTTGATGTTCCAGTTGTACTATGACCTTAAACTAGATTTTATTGGAACACAATATCCATACCATTAAGGGAGTCTTTTATCATTCTGAGAGGGACATCGGCTCCTTGGATCCTTTAGTGGAGTCTTTGCACATTAAATTACATTAATATTTCTATTTGTGGCACCGCATTCATATGTAACACAATACACCACATGCATATTGTATCACGGTAAAAACAAATATTTTCTCTTGGGATATTTGATATTATAATACGATTTTTAACTGAATTAATTTCTGAAACACAGTCACAGACGCAGATAGATATATAGATATGTATGGAGAGACAGAGAGAGAATGGAAATTTGGGTTTCTGCGAGAAAATGATCTCCTTTATCAGAGCAGCGTTAAAAAATATTGGTCATATATTAGTATGGAGACAGCTCACCCTCTCTTAATCTCTCTTACTTTCTTCTCACTCTCCCCCTTTCACACACGCTGAGTGATGCTTCCTGACAAGTAAATCACAAAAGAGGTGGCGTTCCCCCGTGTGGCTGAAGAACCAGCATCCTTCATTCAGCCCTCTCCTCTTTCCTCCTTCCCTTTTCCTCCTCTCCTCTCCTGATTAAATCTGCTGCTCCCTGTAGGATTATTAGGATTCTAATTCAATCTGAATTTCAGGAACTTGTTTGCTTGGTTACCTGTCACAGCATATCAGCTTGTCATATTAGTGGTGATCGTTGGCTCTACCTAATCTGCTTTAAACAATTTCATTGGGTGCTGGTCTATAAATCATTCCGTAATGGGATTGACACGCGCGGGCTTAGCTAGGTAAACAAATCAGCTTTGTTTTATGTTAGGCAGCAATGAACTTGGCTTTATCAACTTCCCATCGATTCACACACACCACAAGGTCAAAATCTCTCCGGCTGCTCATCAGCGGGAGTAGGGGTCAGCACTCAGCAATTAGAATATGTATCAGACAGAAGCAGAGGAGCCCATCACATCCTGCTATCACTGTGCCTTCCAAAGCGTTAATTCATTTCTTATCAAAGTCGAGGCATTTCAAAGTAAAGCTTTGCAGCATTGGAGGGGAAATACTCTTTATGGGAATTTGAAAGAGAAAATAAAATGAGTTTGTAGTTTATTGACGGGAAGTCCCAGAGGCTGCTTAAAAACTCATTAACTTTCAAAACTAATTCAAACGTGTTGATTAACATCTGAGGGTGCGGGTTTTTTTTTTTTTCCTATTGATGAATGAAATATCTCAGGGCCGGTGCTTTTGGATGTTGCAGACACAGATAAAGTCTTCAAATTGACCTGTTTAGAAAAGTTGATTTAAATATGATTCTGATTAAAGACATCACAGCCTCTGCTGGTTGGTTTTGAAAGAGACTGACTCTGCGTATGTGCTGTCCAACATGGTCTGGCACAATATTCTCCAAAAGCCACAAATATTTAACAGTATCCTGCTGCGTCTCATTCAAATAACCTTCTGCATACACCACTTTAAAGGGATAGTTTGGATCTTTGGAAACAGGGTTGTATGAGGTACTTTTCCATAGTCAGTGTTTAACTTACAGTAGATGTCATTTATCTGGCTGGATTATGAACGCAGAAGCTAAGCAAAGTACTGCTGTGAATGAGGCCTGCAGCAAAATGTGTTTTAGGTCCTGTTTATACGACAATGATTCTTACTGAAAACGGTAAACTTAAGTTGTGTTTTGGCTGATAGTTTACACGACAGCGGCGTTTTGGGTTATTGAAAACGGGTTCCAGAGTGCAATTTTATGGAAACAGCACCGTCTCCGTTGTCATGTAAACTTGCAATATGCAGTTCCTCTGAAAACGGAGACTTTCTGTACATGCGCATTACGGTTCCAGTCAGCAGTCAAGCGCGACAAAGTCGACATCACAACAACAATGGCGGACTCCCGAGCTCTGTGTGTGCTGCTCATTTTATTGAATTCATTAAAGGAGAAGTCCAGTATTTTGCACTTTGAGCCCCATTCCTGGTTGTTTATGATGAAATAGAGTGGTTAAGACCAAAATCTGGACGATTGCTCCTTCTCTGAGAATTTGAGAGAATTTGTCTTTCCCCTGCCTGGCTTAACAATGCTGTCTATGGCCATGTGTAAATCTGTCCTAAAACCACCTTAAACGTTGGTTTTCAAAGCCATGAAACTCACCCAGTGGTCAGTGGTGTTCCTTGATGTTCCCACATAAAAATCGTAGCAAACTGTGGTTTCCATCCATGTTTTCTATTCATCTGGATTGTGGAACTATTTTTTCAGCTGCCTCACACCCGTGTGTAAACTTCCGCTTGATCGTTGGTTTGACCCTGAAGCGTTATACACTCCAGCCCACTTGATGGTGATAATGCTCCTTTACGTGAGTGTCGCTAACCGGCAGGAAACCATTGCAATGTAATGGGACATAGAAAGAAGCAGAAGAAGAAGGCTGGCGTTGTGTTCAAAGGCATCGTACTGCGAAGGTTGTTTACAAGCGAGTAATAATGGGCAAGTTTTGTGTGGTCAGTGACTGCAGGAGAATTCCGCCGAAGAGGAGGAGCACACACAGCACTGTCGAGCCGGCACTTTCGCTGAGCTTAAAGACTACAGTGTCTTCAACCTTGTCGTAAACAACCCCCTTTCTGTTTCCGGTGGCGGATTACTACCAACGGACAATGAGGCTTCCTATAGGAAATCAATGCATGGACAAAATGTCAAATAAATCATCACGGAAACCACAGTTTGCTACGATTTTTATGTGGGAACATCAAGGAACACCACTGACCACTGGGTGAGTTTCATGGCTTTGAAAACCAACGTTTAAGGTGGTTTTAGGACAGATTTACACATGGCCATAGACAGCATTGTTAAGCCAGGCAGGGGAAAGCCAAATTCTCTCAAATTCTCAGAGAAGGAGCAATCGTCAAGATTTTGGTCTTAACTACTCTATTTCATCATAAACAACCAGGAATGGGGTTCAAAGTGCAAAATACTGGACTTCTCCTTTAACGCTTCTTCAGCAACGTGTAGATTCACTGCACCTCGTCGTCCGTCCAGACAAACGTTTGTACAGTTGCCATGTTGTTTGTTTATACATCACTGCTCTGTAGAGGGAAGCGCATGTGCCTAGGCGCGTGTTGTTTCATTACAAAGTCACACTGCCAACTACTGGCCTGGCATGTTTATTACAGTGTTTTTGGTCAATTTGCGGATCCGTGTGCACAGTGATTGTTATCAAAATGTTGTTGTCTGAACGCAGAACTTTTTTCAAAAAGAAACTGTCAAACTATTCAATTTTCAGCGGATTGTTTTTGTGTAGACATGGCCTTAGTCACCAAAAAAAATATATCAGTTTAAGTGTACACTATATTTAGAATATTTCACTGCTTTACTTTGGAGTCAGACAGTGATTTCCAACAGGGAGCTGAAGCCATTATATCGTGCTCTTCAAAGCCAGACTCCATTAAGAAAAACAATAATTTTGCCTCCCTGAACACAGAACTGCTGGACTACTGCTGCCTTAATCAGTTCTTTTGACTGTGTTCTTTTGTGACTTTGGTGTTTAAAAGGGTTAGTTCAGATTCGTCACATAGTAACACAAACAAACTTGCTCCATGTTGAGCGAGTTAAAGTATAGATATACTTAAAATACAGTCTGGTGGCTTTGATAAGAGCATAGATGGGGAACTGAAGCAATGTGAAGTATTGAAAATACTGTCAATATAGCATACACATTGAGGAAGGAATAAAAAATAAAAAGACATGCTAACAGACGAGTAACAAATACACAAGTGACAACTCTTGTATAACAATGAGTTGCAGAATGGCATCTTAAGTTTGCACATCTTGTTGAACCTTAAATGCATTTAGCTACAGCACAAAGTTAAATTACACTATGTTAAACACACTCAAAAGAAAAAAGTTGAAAAACTCAACAGCAATGTTTCTTTCCAGAAATCATGACCCGGTTACTTAAAATAATCCACAGACCTTGTTGTGAGCAGTTTCATGTAGGAACTATTTTCTTTTCACCAAAATACAGCCACCAACAATATCACAGTGTAAAAGGAAGAAAGCATCAATGCTAGCTCACTTAGCACCACTGAGCTAGCTAACGTTACAGCTCAGTCGAGGAGGACGCCATTAATGTTTACATCCCTCACTGTCACGAGCCTCTTGTCCATGAGCAGATGGATGCTTCCTTCTGAGGTGTAGGTGTAGCTCAGTAGATAAAAAAAGTTCCTACATTAAACTACTCACAACAAGGTCTGTGGATTATCTTGAGTAACTGGGTCATGATTTCTGGAAAGAGACATTGCTGTTGAATTTTTTAAATGCATTTTTGGACACTTTGAACACCACAAGATGAGTGCCATCTAGTTCCATTATGTTAGAGAGAAGGCAGACATCTCTACGGCCGATATCTGCAACACTTGGCAACTCACACCCAAATAATCTACAGTGATAAACAGCACTACAGGTAAGAGGAAAATATGTACTTTTTAAATTTGGGCTGAACTGTCCCTTTAAATTAGTGTGGACCAGGACTTTAAGGAGAAGCTCCAAATGCTGCATTTATCCACACATTAAAGACTTCAGACAATCACTGATCTGAGATAAAGTCCTACATCAAGAAACTTGGTAAATGTCCTTAATAAAGACTGGATTCATGTAAAGCGACTAATTAGACAATCTTATTACTGCTCTCTCTAAAGCAGACAGAATGAGGGAGGGAGGGAGAGAGAGGAGTAACACAGTGAGGAACAAATAGCAGAGAGCTGACCTGTTCAGCAGCATGTCATGGGATCTTTTCACACCAATACATCTCCCTAATGCAAGCAATTTCCTGCAGCTTTTCACCCTAAGAGGGGATCTGACCTCTGTGGGCAACACTTATAGCGAATTCTAATGTTTGCCAATAAGGAGGGATTAAGTCAGGGAGAAACTGTAGGAGAGCATGTCCTCTTTTGTAATTAACATCCATTAATATGTGCGTATAAGAGTGTATAGATGGAGTGCGTTATTTATATTATAATATATTTTTAGATAAAGACATACACGATAAAAGCATGCATGTATGGTAGGTCTTCGCCAGTGACATGACTGTTCTTAGCAGGGTGGGGTCGGGGGATTGGGGCAGCTAACACCTTGTATATGGGGCATGCACTAAATGCAAATAAAATGCCGGTACAGTCTGTCAGGTTAGAAGCTGCTCTATGGAAGAGTGGAGGAGCTTGGATGAATATATATCTGCCAAAGTGGTTGACAAGGCATCTGGAGTAAACACAGACATGTCAAAATCCGTGCATTGATGTTTTCGGGAAAGCCTTTTGTGTTTTGATATTTGTGTGCAATATTTTGGAGGGAAACTTTCACCACTTGAAAACCCTCCAAATCGTAGCTGGCATGTTGAGGATAATCTTTTCAATTACCTGTGTCTCTGTTTCTGAGTGCGATAGGCTCTTAGCCCTCTGATTCCCCTGCACCTAATAACTGTGTGCCGTTGTTGACAATGAGAGGTAAACAAGAAGGTGGAGGGGAGGGGGGGGGACTCACCAAATCCTCCAGAGGCCTAGAGGGGAAGCCACACAGCCCAAACTCCTTTCACTCCTCGGCTGTGAAACAGCAGCTGCCTTTAAGGCTGTGCTCAGGAGAGACTGACAGCAATTACAGCTTTCTCTTTCTTTCCCTCTCTCTCAGCTCGCAGAGAGCCACTCGATGGAAAACCACGAGAAAGGAATGAAAACCTCCCCTCCTCCTCCATCTTACTTTCTCAGAAGGAGACATTTACCTCCAGCTCTTGGTGAGGCGATGATTGTTTACTCTGAGTGATGTGCTATTATGACAGTTCAACAAATCAATGTTACACAGGTTTGTGGCAAATGGCGGAATTTTAGAGTAATCCCATGTAAATTATTAATCCTTTCAGGGGGGGAAGTTGCAACACAGAGGCATGCAGCACATCTCTTACACACTCCAACCTGACAGTTGTACTGCTGTGCCAAAACGTTTGACAGCCTGCTCTACTTTAGATTTGTTAAGAAGACATTGGGGCTGAGTGTGAGTCAGATTCAAAAGCTGATCTGAGATCATCGCTATGTCTCTAGCACATCAACTGTAATGGCTGCTTGGCTGGACTGCGTGGCAATAAAACACAGGAAAGCTCTTTTTACCCATTGAATGTTTAATTTACACACTGTGCATCATGGTGTGCTTAGTGTGTCTCATGCACACTGCACCAGATCATTTCCTTTTGGATCATATATTACGCGTCTTTACAATCTCCGAGATGATTCCTCTGGCACTTTTATTGGTCGGAGGACATTGAGAGTCCATGAAAGCTGATATGAGAAACATGGTAACTGAAAAATATAAGAATGACTCACTGACAGCTCATAACCATTTTAAAACTAGAAATAGACCCACAGTAAGTGCTGAGGTGTATTTGCCTCTATTTTCCTCTACTTTCCCTCCCTCCTCTCCTCCCCAGCCTCCTCCCCTCCCCTTGGTGGTCAGTGCAAGGATCACGAGGTGAAGCAGAATCAGAGTGGTACACATATTACTCTCTGTCTCCCCCCATTCTCTTCTCCTGCTGGTTGACAGGGCCTGTCTGGCCTAACCTGGGTGGAAAGTGACTCTAATTGTCATCTCCACAGACAAGGTTCTGCAGCCATCCTGGAGGCACAGGCAAAATATACTTAGCTACTTTATCATATAGACAGAAACCCAACCACCGAGGCACCTTATTGACATAGACTTTTATGCAAAGATAGACTTTTTGAATTGGCAGGTCACGTCACTCGCTGCTTAGCATGCATACATAATGAGAGTAAAGCTTTTTAGGTCCTGGCTGAGACACAAGCATCTGACAGGTAGGGTTTGAGAGTTCAAGGGAATGTATATATTCCCTGCCTCATCTCCTGGACCTGGGCTGGTTATAGATGATTGTGTTAGCTAGGAGTAGAGCATTTTACCAAATGTTCAGTGCTCGATGGCATTAGTTTGAGGCCGATGCTGTGTCATCTCAGCTGTGGCGTGTGCACTCCTCTCCTAATGGAAGCTATCAGAGCTGAATGTTTGTTTTATCAGAGAAAAGACAGAGATTTTGAGCAAACCATGCGCAGGAATGTGACAACACAGTGAGCTGTCACATCAAGGTCCAGTGTGTAGGATTTAGTGCCATCTATTGGCAGAAATGATATACAATATTTATAAGTATATTTTCATTAGTTTATAATCACCTGAAAAAAACTATCATTGAGTTTTTGTCACCTTAGAATGAGCTGTTTATACATACGGAGCAGGTCCTCCTCAAGCCCCCAGGAAAAGCTCCAGGCTTTGAAACAAATTTTACATGGTGGCCAAACGTGGAATTACAACTTCCGGGTCCATCACATGATGCCATGGGGCCCAAACAGCCTTTTTACCATAGACTTACATTATGAAAGAGACATCTGTTGAAAAATCGGGAAGTTTTAAGTTAGCAGAAGGCTTAACCAGAAGTTAGCTGTGGCCTTGGCTCTTGCGCCCCACAATGGGCCCCACAATGCGGAGATCCGGGTAATTTCATACTGCGGAAATCAAGCTTTTCTGACTTCATGTGTCACTGGGCAACTTTCATAGAAAGGAATGAGGACCCGCCGCCATTGCTGTATCCAGTTGCCTTTATCCTTCAATTGTTTGCTCCCTCAGAGTCCGCCATGTTGTTCTACAGTTGCTCATAATGGACAAATCAAACACTGGCTCTGGACGGCCATTTGCAATTTCGTGTTGGCCACCATAGTTCTCCTACACGCTTGGCACATGGGAGAAATTTTAGTTCTGCAACCTTAGCGCTAGATGCCACTAAATCCTACACAGTGGACCTTTAAAGCCTTTTTTTTTTTACTCTACAGCCATGCCAGTGACTGAGTGAAGCTGAATTTGGCAGAGAACGTGCTTATGTTGCAGGTAGTTTTACTATCTTAGTTTAGCATGTTAGCATGTTAAACTTAGATGTAACCAAAGTATTGGGCAAATTAAAATTTTTACCTGATGATGCAGGCTGCTCTCATTCCTTCTCCATTGCTGCTATTATTACTTATTTAAATTAGACTTATGAAAAGTAATGCACTATAATTTGTATATTCGTATATATTACCCACTTAATTGTCAGTCATAAGGCTGTGATCACATGACCTATGTGTTGCAAGCTGTCCATGGAAGCAAAGGGTGAAGGAAGTTCACATAGTATTAAAGAGCAACAAAGTCTGCAAAGGTTGTGGTGGCGGATAGGTCAAACTAACATGGGACTTTGAGCCAGGAGACCAGGATTTGTGGCCCCAAGTGAAACCAAAAGTCAGTGTTATAGTAGCCATCCATGGTGTAAAATGTGTGTAGGCTGCGTATTTGTCCTGTATTGTCATGGGTGTCTGCCAGTATAGGTAGGAACCATTCGACGGGGGAGCGCGCATAGCTTTTTGACCGCAACGCAGGGCCATGCAAGTCAGGTGTATGCTGCTTAATGCAATGGTGAAAATTTGTACATTTGAATGGTTTATGGGCAACGATTCACAAATGTTTGCAAGTTTTTATCGAAGACTACAGCGTTGATAAATAAATTGTGCATCAAAGAAGAAGAAGAAGTGGAGTCTTTGTTTTCACCTGACGAGCAGCTGTCGGTTAGGTCAGGCGAGTGTGTCAATCAGTAAGTAGCCTGTCTATGCAGGCCCTCAGTGGCTTTAAGTTCAGGCTTAGCCGCTATAAGTGTTGAGATATTTTAAGTGTGTACATGCAGAACATCACATCGTCACTTTATGTCTTCATGTCATCACATTATGTCACATCCAACCATGATTCTTTTCCCTCAACCAAACCTATCCAGCGGAAGTGCTAATACATAAGGTATCATATGGTCAACTTAATCAGGATATTTTGGATGCATAAAGTGTATAAAAAATAATGGATGTAGCAATGTCACCCATTGGTTTGTAGACTACTGTTTGGCATTTTGGCTGTCGCCATCTTGGATTTTGGAGCCAGCAGTATGAGTTACATAAAAATTCACCCCCTGTACTGCATTTTAACATTGGTGTCCTTTTGGAGCCAGCCTCAAGTGGTCATTCGATGAACTGCAATTTTTGGCACTTGAGGATGCCACAAGAGGAAGCGTCACCAGGGTGAATACAATTCATCCTGTGGGGGTCACTAATGTCTGTTCCACATTTCGTGGCAATCCATCCAATAGTTGTTGAGAAAATTCATTCAAAACCAGAATGTCCCACGGTGGCATAAAAATCAAGAGCGCTGCTAGTGCGTCTAAAACAGCCTTAAATAAAACCTTTTGTCATGCCGCACACAACCAACAAAAAGAAAGTACAATCACATTTTTTCCAGCACCAAAAACACCTTTTGACTAGCTTTGTTTCCTTTATTTTTCCCCTTTACTACAGATTTCAGCTGTTGCCCCCCAAAGGTGAAATTACCCTGCTTTTGTATGAGGCACAGTCAGCCTTTGAATGCAGCCTGTGAACGCCTGTGGGCCTATAAATGTGCTCTGAGAAGGGAAAGAGAAAGTTAAGCTGTCCTATTGAATTGATTGAGCATTCATGAAACTAAAGTGTGCCCTCCCCTCCCACCTCCTCGCATTGTGGAAATGACTTCCAGACATCTCCAACGTCCCGTATGGAACACAGCCGTGAGGATCCCTACCTTACAGTCAGGTGCTGAGCTGTTGCCCTGCAGGCACAATTCAATTGTTACATCTCTTATGAGCAGAGCAGGAGGGTTCATTTTACCACTTAAAAAACCTTACACACGCACGCTTTTGACTTTATTGAAATAATTGCACAATTATTTTACACGGTTTCTTATTTTGTAATCATGCTCTGCTTATAGTTGCATAAATAGGGGCTAAAGGAGCAGCAGAAAAAGGTTATTACTTACCCTAGAAAAGAGAAAATGTAACACACTATTTTAAATTCTTTGTTTCTCTACATCAAGTCCTCATTATTCGGTAATCATTTAGGAATGTTATAGGCATACACTATATTGACTTATTCTACTTTTATGTGGCTTTCTCCATCGCACTTTCATGTATCTAATCAAAATGCCTTATTACTTTTGCCTGACAATACACTTAAACAGAATGAATTCCAAAGGGATCTCATTTTATGTCAATGTCTGTATACTGTCAAACTCACAGGTGGCAATATTGAAAGCAATTTTCTATGTATTTAGGGGACAGTCAAACAATTTCTGGAAGAAGAACTAATCAAAATGCATGAAGTATAATCAATAAAAGTGAGAGAAGTTGTGTGATTCGGCTGAAATGATGAATTAGACCAATTCTTTTTTCTCTCATTGTGGGGAATTATTAATGTGTTTCTGCATTCCAGCATGTGTGTTGTTAAACGGGTGCATGCAGTGTGTGTCATCGTGGCGCATTACAGCCCAGCGCGCAGCATGCAGTCAACCAAGAGACTACATCATGTCCCTCCATTAAACCATGCGACATGTTCCACCCAAGGTTACAGTCACAACCGCAAAACAACAACAGCTCAGACAGCCGTGAGACCTAATCATTATTTGGCAGTAGTAGCGAAGCCATGTCAGGGTGAAGCCCCCGACATCCTGCTTCCTAGTCACATTTTAATCATCTGCAATTAGTTTTGTTTTAATAACACTCACAATTAAAGGTCCTCCTGTTTGCATAATTCATGACACAGCAGCGCTGATGTCAGAAATCAAATGCAACAAATTAGAAATAACAAGTTTGAGACAGTGTGATTCAATTAAGATCCGGGGAAACATTGGGCCATGCATAATTGAGGGGCCGGCAAGGCAAGACTCATGTCAGGCCTGTCAGCCCTGCTGCAGCTATTGGATTTGGCCTGTCACACACACTCAAATCAGCCCTGTAAAAATTACAGGTTACATTGATTTCTTGTTTTTATTTGCGAGTGCTTGTGAGTGTGTATGCGTGCGCTAATGTGAGGGTGTGTGCATGTGCCTCCTCTGCACTCATGTGTGTGTGTGTGTGTGTACAGTTATGTGCATATGTATTTGTGTCTGTGCTGTATGTGGGTGTGCTCACATGTGCGCTGCTGTAAGAGCAGGATATAAATCAGGTGTGGGAGACTGTGCAGGGGTGAGAGCTGCAGCCACATCTGGAGCTCCAACTTTTGCAGGTCGGGTCCCTCAGATGTTGAGTGGAGCTGAGGCAAGCTGCGGGTGAACACATTGGGCTCGCAAACCACACGATCATTCCCAATTATTACAGTTATGGCTTTAGTAAAATCATCAGCTCTAGCACTCACATTCAACTCTGCCTGCTTTGTGCGGCAACTTATAAACTGCGTTCTTGTGTGTACATCTGCATGCCTGACTGTGAGTGTATGTGCGTAATCCCTGGATACGGCATGATTGAGGCTTTGAAGGTACCTCGCAGAGCGCGCCAAGTTGCAGATGTTGTGTTTGTTCGCCCCGTTACACATCAGCTGCAATAACAAACAAATAAGCTGCGGCTCACTGAGGGGCTGACAAAACCCAGCACAGAGTAGATGTGGATTTGTATTAAAAGTTCTACTCTGTGTTTTGTGTTCGTCACGGTGTCATAATGTACATTAATAAAAGACTCATGAGGTTGGTATGCTTGTATTTATGTGTCTTCAGTTTCTTTCAGTGCTGCAGTTAAAAAAAAAGTGAACTTTGGTCATTTCAGCAACATCATCTAAATAAAATGACTGCTGACCAACAAAGATTTTATTGTGGCCGGCTTGTATTCTCCACAAACTGTATGTGTTTGTGCAAAATGAGCGTGTCAGGCACTAAATGTGCTCTCTGTTATGAAACACTTACAGGGTTTTAATTATCACACAATTTTCAGGGATTGTTGAAAGCAGAGGAAATGGAATAACTTCTTTATGAGTTTGAAAATACCCCCTAATGCTTATTTAATTAAACAATCGCAACCACATCTCATAAAGTGCTCAGAGTTAATAAGATTTCCTAAGCAAACCCACATTAACGCAGACCGCTGCCATGCTTTTGAAAATCGGCATTCTCTGAATGATGTTTGGCAAACTGAGGAAGAACATGGGGCAAATTACGCCACAAAGTTCAATTTTAAATGTGCACTTGGTAATTTAGAAAGTGTCACTGATGTCACACTTCATTTTAAGCTATCGATGTTGCCATCTGAAAATTGAGTGATCAAAACCACATAAACATGTCCGTCAAAAACTTCCTGTATGACGTATTTTCAGATTTGGAGCTCGCTGAGCGGCTGCAAGTGTAGGAAGGAAACATGTGTTAGTAAACTAGCAGACGCAGCCACACGTTGCCTTCAGAGTCAGTAATTTCTGACTGAATAATCACTAATGACTGAGGACCAATAGCTCCCCGAAGCATCGTCTCAATCTCTCCTGTGACTGGCTAATTGTAGCCAGACATACTAACCTCCCTGTGGCCTGTGTCCTGGCTGTAACCCTGGCACTTCTCCTTCCCAAATTCAGCCTCTCACTCTTCGTTTCTCTCGCCGTTTTATCAGCCTCTTCTAAATTAGCCCACTCCCGTTCTCTCCCTCTCTTTCTTCGCTCCCCCCTCAGCTCAGCTACGACATATGGGAAACTTTTTCAGGCTGATTGCTCCAATCAAAGGGAAGTTATGTAGCTGCCATTTATCGCTGCTGTTGTGAGCCGGCCAGCAGCTGTGACGTTAAGGCCCCTCAGCTGAGCACCCTTTTCTCTCGCTGCCTGTTCTCAGTCCAAACTTATCCATTAGATCCTGTTCAGACTCCTCCGATTGTTCTAACTGCCAAGGCTGCACCATGAATCAAAACCCCTGGCAGACAGACAGATCTCTCCATAATTGCATGGTTCAAAACAATGCCATGCCCACTTAAAGCCAGAGTGGTTTGTGCTCAGTTAATTTAGAGTCTAACAGAAACAAGAGGGTTGGGGATGGGGGGAAAAAGTGCTAGAAAAAAAAAAGAAGAAAAAAAAAACGTTCCTGCGAGAGGCAATTTTACATTACATTAATGCAGTTGGTTTGGGTTCAACAAAAGGGGGACTTGGCCTGAGGAGCTGAGCGGAGAGGGGAATTAGAGCATTTAGCCATCTCCAGACGCAGGAGAGAAATGAGCCTTGTGGCCTTTGTGTTATCTAATCTCGTTTGCATTTCCTTTCAGCATCATGAAAGAGAAATGTAATAGGGGCCTGATTGTGTTTGTTTGGTGAAATTCTCATTTAGGGCTGCTGTGGCTATGTGCCTCCACGAATAATTCTCTCCTGGCGTTTTTTTTCTTGTGTGTGTGCGTGTGTGTACCACTCGCAAGGTTGTGTGTATAGTTTGTGGAGTGCTTTGAGATGATGAAAAACAGCAGCCTTAAAACCCGAACACTACATGTAAGCAAAAAAAAAAGAGGGTGAACACCACTTCTTTCTCTGACGTGTGAACAGCTCAGTTCATAGCTCTGAGTGATTGACTAGCGGAAGGAAAGCGCCGGCCTGATGACAAAAGAGACGGGAAATGGACAAGGAGTGGATTTGACATGATGAGTGCCAATGCCCCCATTGATCAGTAGCATTGGCATCCCTCCCAGAACCCTGGAAGGTGGGGTTGGAGTCGGCAGGCAGCTGAAGGTCACAGCTCGCTGTCACAGCACTGTCCAATCACATTACACATCACGCCGTCTGAGAAGCCGCTCGCCTTCCTCACATGATGGACAGATGACAATCATCCCTGCTCTATTGTTCCACACATCCTCCTCATCTCTGGGATACATGTGTTTCAGCCGTTTTTGTTCCCATTTATATCTTAAAAAGTGTCAAACTATATTGCTGGTAAAAGCGTCAAGGTATAATGTTTTCAGTATCAGAACTTTCACAAACTTAATGGTGATTAATGATTGTGTTTTGTTTTTCACCGTCGCCAGTTTTCACTTTTCGGCCCTGCGTTTGCACAGAGCTGCTGATTTATAGCCAGGGGTCAGTCAGAGAAGGTGTTTGTGCTGGTAGCCAATGGGCTCTTTGTGTTTATGATGAGGGGAGAGGATGGAAAGGTGATTTAGGTAGACAGCAGGTCTGCTTCTTCTCAGCACGAACCTCCAGTAGACAGGCCATTAACAGAGGTGACAGGGAAAAGCAGTGGCAATCGCTTTGATTCTGATTTACACCCATGCTGAAAAACCCAAACAAATTAGAGGAACAAAATAATACACAGCGAGAAATAAATCACATTAATGATTAGTCTTTGAACGACAGTCAGACATGAAAGCGAGTGGTGGCGGGGGCATCTGGAGGAGAGGATGGCAGATTATGAGATGATATTAGGAGCTGTCTTCAGAGAAAAGGCTGAGAACAATCAGGCAGCAGCAGTAACGAGGAGAAGGTCTTTGTTCTTCTCTCCACTCAGTAACTAACATGTTGTTATTCAAGTCAACAGCCACTAGAACCTCGTTAGTGGGCCAAGCAGCGTACTGCTCGTGAGCTGACAAACGGATGAAATTCATTGAGAAGAAATGAAGTAAATGTGCCTTTTTTTTACCACACAGAATTCATGAATGGTGGAATCCATAAACGACATGTATAGTGACACATAGCTATAATGTATACACTTGCCATGCCATTAGCAGCACTTTAAGCCACGGGCCTTTCATTGATGAATAAATCAAAATATAGAAACCATAGTTATAATTATCACTACGAAACAATGACGCTGATACAGTTGTGGTATGCAGTAAATTCATATTAATTGTTAATGTTACAAGGTCATTTTCTAAATTAGACTCTTATTTCAAGGCTCCGTGAATTAATATTTTTCTATGTCTGTTTTAAAAAGACAAATAATGCAGGGACACTTGTACGCAACATACAATGATTCACTGATACACCCCAGTTGTTCCCTGTGTTCGCCATGCATGCTAATGCTTGATTTAAACTTCTGCAGCTGTGTGTCTATGTGTTCTGCGCAGACTGGTGCAAGCCCCTTTTGCACAGGCCAGGCATACATACACAGTACTGCGATGGATTGCATGAACAGTGGACTGACTAACTGGATGAGTAAGATGGTTTGGGTTAGTTTTATTTTGTATCTTAAAAAAAGGGGGGGTTACGCCGCACGCTCATACCGTCATATACTGCATGCCAGTGGTTCTCAAATGGTGTGCTGTGATGCAAGTCCAGATGTGCCGTGAGGTTTTGTGATAACCACACATTATTATTGCAATATTCAACTGGGTTTCTACAAAAAGTTATGAATGAATTTTTAAATTTCTGTACCAGTATTGTGTGCACACCCATTTTCTAAGGCAAACTGCACCTAAAAAACCTAAAAAATGTGATTTAATTTAATGTAATTTTAAAAAAAACCTTTACAGGGATCCTATTTGTTGCCGTTCACATCTTATTTCCTGTTTAAATGATGTGTTATTGGTGCTTTGATGTAATTTTAAAGAGTTGAATGAATGAATTCTTGAATCATTTTTTTCGGTAAATGTCACAAGAAATAGTTGGTTGTCAATTGTTAATTGATATTAGTAAATAAAAACAAACATTTATGTCGTGATAAGAGTGATAACACACGTTATAGAGGCTACTGTGCACAGATATAAATTCAGGTGTGCCTTGAGATTTTGGCTTGCCCTTTGGGCACAAAAAGTTTGAAAACCACTGCTGTATACGCCAGGAAATTTCAGAAAGGCATAAAAAAACTAATCCCAAGCCAAGTCTGCACCAAAGAGTGGCATAAAAGTCAAGAGTGCTCAGTCTGCAGCAAAATCTGAGGACCAATTCATCCCCAGAAGAACACTGCAAAGCACACTGACTAACAAAAAACAAACAACTGCACGACTTGAGGTGATCTCAGTCTACTGACGATTTGGTAGGGGCGGCCCTACCAAATACAAAGTACAGGCTGATGGGAATATTAGGTACTTGGTTCCAAACCAAATTATTGGATAAATTAAAGATTTGACATCATGATGGCTCTGGATGAAAAGTTAAGAGTACGGGTTCCTCCTCTGGGGATCATGAAGGTCTGTAAAATGCCTCTTACATGTGTCTGAAATTCAATGGCAATCTATTCTGACTGATATTTCAGTCTGAACCAGGGGGTTATCTCAGGGTGAAAAAAGTGAGGTGTCTTTAACCTGCATTCTTGTTAATGGCCAGCAGGTGGCCACAATCTCCGACTGTATAAAAGTCTATGAGAGAATCACCCTACTTCTCACTTAATTTATGACCTCAGTAAACATTTTCCGAATTAGTTTATGGTCTCAGTCTCTAGTTTTCAGTCTTCTTCAATGCAGCGTGATGTTTATTTTGTAATTTACGGCCCAATTTAGAGTAAAACAGATGATAAAGTAGGGCATGCTTTAGCTTGTGGTAACATTTTGGCTGACAAGACGCCACTATGGTGGCGTCCTCGGGTTCTCAGCCAGATCCATTCCTCGCTCCTCCACAGCTCCATCCTCTCATCTAAATATGATCACTTCACGGCCAAAATGCCACACTTAAGGATTTAAAACGATAGTCCACAAACTAGTGGGTGATTACCATGGCAGGTCCACTTCCTCTATACAGTCTGGATCAAAGACCTGTACTGTCCTTAGGTCCACGTCACTAGCTTGGTACTCTGCATCATTTTAGTATCAGGATCAGTTTGGGGGGGGGGCTTCTTTAATCATAACGCAACAGATGCCTCAATCAAAATGTGACAGCTGTGCCAGAGAGGACCGCCAACCTTCTGCACATCTGACCTGCTGATAGACTGTTAGAGCTGTAAGCGCTGTGTGCTGCTAAATGAACAGGTCCGCGCTGAGCGGCTCGCTGCACTGTGGTCCCACGGTGGATTCCAGATGACAGCACTAATGGATGATCCTGTGATGCAATCATCTCTATCCCTGCTGCCTTGTTCAGCACATGGGCTGCATTTCCCATTCAGAGCTCTGAGATTGAGAGCTCCTTAATACAGACATGCAAAAGTCATTACACTTCTTACGTACACATGCTCCTGCTGGATATCCACAATGATTACATAATTCTATTTAATTTAAGGAAAATAGCCCCCAAATACTTTCCTACAATCACATTTGACAGTTGGTCTAAAAGGTGAAGCCTAAGATTACGTTTGTCTCCATTTTTGGAGCTACAGCATGTCCATGTCGACTTGTAGCTTTCTGAGAGAGACATCAACGTCCTTTATCAATCTGCACTCCAACAACTGTATAAACAGAATTAACCACAACATCGCAGAACGACCCAGTAACACAAACCACTAATGAGGTCCTGACATGTGCCGTATAAGTCATTATTGTTTATGACTATGATCTTCTCAGCTTTTCTTGCATGACATTTGAAAAGCAAACTCAGTGGCTGGCTGAATTTAAGGCCTACTAACTCACGATGTCTCTGAAGTGGAGCGATACACCAATCCTTCAAGGTGAGTTGATTTTTTGACAATCTTGAATGTGTATCCACACAGGGAAACAGTTTTTCAAATCCACACAATATTGGCAGAGAAAATGCAATTTCTCTGCTTTCTGTCAAGTTGCTTTTGTTTCCAACTCTGTTCTATCCATTCAGTCAACAACTTTTCTCCAGTGTCTCTTCAAATATAAGCATGTGTTACCACAGTGAACAAAGTCAGGCCCACTGAAGGTAAATCAACTCAACCCTGGGCAGCTCTCCTCCGCATTCACTGACACTGACTGCATGCCAGTGACGTTACTAGCCGGCAGTTTTCGTATTCTTATTAGTACCCATTCTGCAGTGTTTCAGAGGGACACAGGGGACTGCGTTACAGGGATGCAGCTTTATTTTCAGAATGAATTAAAATGGGCTTTCTGCTCTGCTGCTATAACATTTGCCACTTATAAACATCATGTTCCACTGACACCTTTCCTCACTGTGTAAGAAATGTCTGCAGCTGGCAGATACCAAGGTAGGCAGCTGTCATTTAGACCTTTGTGGTATAGCTGGTAAGGATGTATACACTCAGCTGCCAGTTTAGTATGTACACCCAGCTAAAACTGTTGCTGTCTAATACTACAGTCCAGCAATAAATCCTACCTTCATGAAGGTTATACTGACAAAAAAAAAATACAAAAAATATTTTCTAATTTTTCTCTCTAAATTTAGCACTTCAAGTAAATCAGCAGATTTGATGAAGTTAATGTACTTGCATGACTCTTGCACTTTTTGGGTTGTACCTACATGGTTCTATGCCTATAATATCAAATCAAATTAATCAAGTTAATTTATTAGCACATTTAAAAACAGCTGCAGCTGACTGAATTGCTGTACAAATTAAAAGAATGACACACAAATATATAGCAATATAACATGTACAGAAATGTAAAACAGAATAACACCGTTAAGAACAATTACATACATAAAAAAAGACTAAAAATACTAAAATATTAAAACCACCAAAGGCCATATAAACCATGTACGTTTTAAGATTTGTCTTAAAAGTGTCAGTGGAGGGGGTTTGATAGAGAGCTCCGGAGCAGCTACCACAGAGGCATGATCTACACACATCTACAATACACTAGAGCAGTGGTTCCCAACCTTTTTCTTGAGGGACATGCAGTTACTTATCTCGGGTAAATCAACAGTGCTCAGATGTTAAACCACCCAGTAAAATAGCACATAACCAAAAAACCCCAATATCATGTTTCGATCCTTCAGAAAGAACATATAAACAAGCTCTCTATGAGAAACTACATTAAACAGCTAAACCTAAGTGAACAAAAGCTCCCCCAAAAGTGTTGAGGAACTTTACACTGCTGTCTGTATCTGCACAGATAATAAGTGATGTACTTCTTCCTGTCACTGACCAGCCTGTATGTCATCCTGTTCAAGCATCCAGTCCATCAGTAGCTCGGCTGCCTACAGCAGTGTTTGCCCTCCCTGGGGAGCAGGGTAACAGAATCCCAGGCTTATACAGACATCCACACAAAGGACAGGCCTGCACTGGCAGGTGGCCCCGACATAGATAAGTGTGTTTTCTGTCTTCAGGAGAGGGGGGAGGCGGGGGGTGTGAATGAACGAAGGACTGCTCACTTACAGCGCCTGTTCCTTTTCAGAGGGATGATGCCTCCTGTGGTTGTGACACCCAAGGAGGTGGGACTTAGACCGAGGCGGTATACGGTAGGCAAGCTGATCTGATGTATGTCTGTTACAGCGTGAGCAACCCTCCAAACACAAGCCCTCTGCACACACACCTTAATACAGTCAGGGTCCAAGTTACAAGCTTAAAAAACGCACATCATTACAATAGAATTATGGATCCTTCATTTAGCACGTCCACGTTAGTTACTATTGCTACATCAAGCTTTTCAGTCTAGCACTGCACTTCACGCAGTTTGCAGATAACAGTGGAAAACCAACAAAACCAACAAAATTGTGGCGATTTTTTAAACAACGGGCCCTAGATTTCAAACAGAGGTTGACAAAAGCAGCTGGCTTCAGTTTTTTTTGTTGACAATCAGTTTTACTGGCTTAAAGCACAACAGTTGCTGGCAAATTTTATCAGTCGTAACTCATCCATGAAATCAACTCTGTGATTAAAAGAAAAAAAAAACCTCCAGTTGGCAATTGACGCTGACTCATATGAAACTAAAAGCCCACAAAAGGCTTTTAAATAAACAGAAACAAGGCTATAACTCTTCAGATAAAGCATCTCTGACGCTCCATGCTCACTGCTTTGGAACGCATAAAGCCGGACAGACCTGCTGCACCTAGATACGATTGCTAAGCTGTGATTGGAAGGTCCTTTGTTGGAGGAGGGGTTTGACAAACAGTCAACAAACGGTGAATGCTGAATCCAAATGTCCGGCCTTCAGCACACTTGTGAGTGCATCCCCGGAAAGTCTAGCAGTGCCAAGGGCCTGATTTCTTCACAGTTGGCTTCACCAGACCACAATGATTTAATTACTCACAATTCATTGCAATACAAATGTATTGCTGTAGTTTTTCCTATTGCTGACCATATAAACAAAACAAACTTATTATAAATGTGGAAAAAAATACTTAATTTTAAAATGCAACTTGAGCTGTGTAGGCCAGAACTGATGTTCAACCACATCATGATACATGATATGTACAAGAAAAGGCTACAGACGTAATAAAAATGCATTTTATTATTGCAGCTTACCCTGTAAAAGTTGTGCACTGTAACGCAACATATATAGGCTACAAAATTTGGACAAAAACAACAAAAGAAGATTGTCCAATGTAAGTAAAATAAATGTATTTAGTCATTGTCACATTTCTGTACATGAATGTGTATAGCCTATGTGTTACATAGAAATGTATGAATATAATTTTGTTCAGTCAAGATAAAGGCCTATACATGGGATTTATATTTTGTTACCTGCAGGGACAGATGAGCTCACACGTGAGGAATATTATAACAGCGATCACTATGTGCATGACTGTAGCTGTGAACGTTCTCACAGCAGCAAGTAAAACAGACTTGAGGCCTGTCTATCAGCGACGTGATCACAGTAAACAAGTCCACAAAGTCATTAAAGTGCACATTTGGATTCAGCCTTAGCGTTGTGGAGTGGGAGGAGCTTTTTTGGGTGCCCTTAGTTGTGTAAGAAAAAAATTCTGTTCATTTTTTTCCACAGATAGTATAGTCACTTCTATGGCTAGAAAACTATTGGAAAATGTGTACAAAAGAAAATGTATCGTTCTTTGATACAAAGTTGAAGTTAAGTCTGTGTATTTAAACCATAAGGTCAGAAACTGACTGTGACTCTCAGGTGCATTTAATTAAAATACATCCAATCACATAACATTGTGTTGTGTTGAACTGCTTTTTATGGTTCTGTCATTAACTATGGTGCTGTGTTTTGCTCTAAACTGCAATGATGATGAAGCGTTCTGAATATGCTATAACTCTGACTCATGCCTCTGAGTGGCTCCTTCTCAATGGTAACAGTGTACAAAGGGTATTGTAATATTTAGAGCCACTGACCAGGACAGACTGAAGGAAAAAACACGATTTCTTTGAAACAGTGTTGAAATGAGTAAAACTGTCGGCCATGACATAAACCTACAGGGCTGTCACATTATCAAGCAGAGTCCCATGGAGGATATTATTTGAAGAGAAAAAATAAAATAGGAGCACTGACCAGTCTTATTTGTCACTGTACCCCCTTCAGTCTGTTTTCCAATCTGTCCACTCTTTTCACTATTTAAAAACACTCGTCTCTCACTCCAGCAGGCCCTGACAGCAGAATTTGCTTTTTTGCTCTGAGGTGAGTTGCAAGATACACAAATAACACAGAGGTGCATTTACGGTATTTGTATAATCCATGAAGTGAAAATTACGCGCTATTTAGATGAAAGGCAATTAGACAATTACAGCTAATGAGGCCAATCCTTTTCTTTCACCCCAAAGAGTCCACAGACTAATCATCAAATTAAAGAATGCTTCTTTTCTCCCTCTGACCCCGCGCTGTCGTAAAGGGAGGGCGCTCTGGGAAAGGCAAACATTGGTGTGCTGTGTGGAGGCCGAGGCTGGAGAACAGGCAGGCAGCATTTAGAAAGTGATGGGTGTATTAATCACTGCTTAAGTTAAGACAGCTTTACGGTCTGCATGGCAGGCACACACACACTTAGGAGCCTATACAGACACTCTACTGCTCAGTCCGCTATACATCATTTAGGACTGTACCGAGAGGGCCACCGGCCAAACAGGAAACTAAGTTGTATCCACAGGAAGTGGACAGGCGCAGACGACTAGCAGACCCTGCTGGTGAAGCTTCCTACTCTGGGGAGGTTAAAGGTCTCAAAGAAATTCACCTGACACACATCACATGCTATGTGTCTATGACATAGTAAACCCTACGGTTTAACAATGCTCAGACATTGCGTCCAATCATAGACTGCATAAAAAAAAGGACTTAGCTACCATGACATCAATCATCAGTCTGTGGACTACTAATTTAGAGCTTCAAGTTTGGAGTTTTGGCTGTCGGCATCTTGCCTTTTTGACTATCTTTGGATGAGAGGGCAGAGATAATCGTATTGCTAGCTGTTAGCTTAGTTAGCATGGCGCATTTACAGCTATGGTTAAGTGTGAAATAGCTTCAAACAATTAAAACAAAACAGACTTACTGGAAAACTTAATTTCATACTCCTCGGAGGGTTTTTAACTATAACCAAATGCTGATGCTTTTTTTTAGGCCATAAACATGTTTTTTTATGCTGTATAGTTGGGCATTTTAACATTGGTGTCTATGGAGGTCGACTTGCTTTTGGAGCCAGCCTCAAGTGGCCATTAGCAGAGCTGCACTTCCACGCTGGCTTCACTTTTCAGCTCCAGAGGTTGTCAGACACAGTAGGGATGCCAAACAACAAAACGTGTTAAGAGCTAACTGTGTCAGTGTCCTTGACTCAGGATTCCTCTGCTCTCCTGACTAATCAAACACCAGCGTCTGTTTTCCCTCTCAGTTCTTGGAAAGCTGATCAGGCTCAATGGGAGACCAGGAAAATGTTTCCCAGTGTCCCCTTTAACATGTCTGTTGCCAAGTGGTCCAGCTCCTTATGCTACAGAGGGTTTAGCTCCAAAACAGCTCTCCAAAAATGTTCATGGTCTGTTAATATCATCCCTCAATTAACTCTAACTTAACTCAGACCATACATCACCCCCCCACCCTCGTCTCTTTCACTCTTTTGCTGGCTTGAACTACAGCTGCACCTACTGGCAACAGAGAGGCACATTCGGAGAGCAGCTCCGTCTCTCTGCTGTTCACCTACTGAATGATATTCGACCCGATGACGACGCAACAAAGCCGTAAGTGTAAAAGTAGTACGGTGTTATGGAAAGCATGTCTACTGTTTCATTTTGCGAGTAACCCTCCCTCGTGCATATTAAAACAACCATAAAAACCCCAAATAAAATCGCACCTTTTGACACGGAAAGCTGGAAGTGTCACACAGCTATCACGTTTCTCCCGGCGCAGCTAACAAGCATCACCTTAACTGCTGCCTTTCCTTTATTTTCCCCACTCTCCTGCGCTTTCTTCATCAAACGTACAGCCATGTCTTCCTCTGCCACCCATTTTACACTTTGAAACTGTGTGAAGGTCAGAGTTCAGAGGTTAAAGAGAAGTTCTTTTCACACTCCCACGCCTGCCCTGGCTTCACAGAGCAGCATTACAGGTGCAGGGTGTCTCTGAAACAACTTAACGGCCTTCTGCCTCCAAGGAAAGACCTTTGCGAGGAAAAAAAATACGCTCCTAATTGTTCCCTGCTTTGTGCCAATGACCGGCCAAAACGCTCCTTGTTATTGCATCTTTGCGCAGTATTTTTCCAGTCATAACGGCTGACAGAGGGGCTGGTGAGAGTTGACAGTAACTCCTCCTGTCACCTGCTTTCATATGGCAGGGGTGTTGGTGTATGGTGAGAGACTCCAGCTGACACCCCTGACACGGCTGGACTTAATGAGGACTGATGGGAGCCTGTCAGTGGAGTGACACATTAAGCAGCTTTGTCATAGATCAGCCGTCGAGTTTTATGCAAAACCAGGCCTCGCGTTTACTCGGAGATGACCTTCCGAAGTTCACTGGAAGTCCTGCAGATGCGGAGCTGGGTCGACTTTAATTTTTCAACTTTTGGATGCAGAGAGTTTTACACACACGGGCATGCATGTATGCATGCAAAGTTACAAACACCGTCTCTCTTTCCCTCACACACACACACTTCCTCTAAATTTCACCCGAGAAAGTTCAACTACGGGGTAAAGCATATGATTTTTTAGTACTGAGTAGTCATTACAGTTTGGACTCAGAAAGCCAGCACTGCTTTACACATCCCTCTTGTGAATACAAATACTTAAAAACACTGAAATGCGGAGTGAGTTTGTTAAGGTAAACAGAAAGGCGATTTGGTTTGCATGAGTAAAAGCGTCGGGTAAAAGCTCTGTGGCCTTGCTAAGGCTGTGGGAGTTGGGATGATGAAAAATCTTTGAGGAACCAACACAAGGAGACAAGAAAGGAGGACGGACGAGGATGGCTTTTGTCTCTGTGGATTCTGTATATATTTACTTCCACAAAATAAACAAAACTAAAGTATTACATATTCAGCTACTGCCTCTAACAAGGCAACATAACAAATAAGGCGTGTCTCAGAAATGTGATTTGTCACGGCAACTTTTTATTAAATCTCAGTTTTCAGTGAAACATTGTGTTTTATGTGCGTATTTCAGTGGTCATATAAGCAGGGACCACATCTAATAAATCTACAAACAAATTTAGGAACCAAATGTTGATTTATCAAATACTAAAGGAACTATTTACTTGACATATTTAGAGCGTATTTGTAGCTATTCATCAAATGCAGATGTTAACTTTTTAAACACAGGCCTCCTCAGTTTCATGGTAGTCCCTTAACGTCATAATTCTTAAGAATCACTCCATTTAAACTGGAAATGAGGGGGCTCCATGCTGGAACTCTCCGAAATAGTCATATATCCCCGTCAAGACTAACATGAAGTTATTTGCTCGTTTGTCTGAATTGTTAGAATAATTTGTGTGAATGTGCTTTTATACCTCCCCAGTGGTCCATAAATCACAAACAGCTCTTTGTGGCCCACCAACATAATTTGTTTCCTTTTTGTTTATCCCACTTTAGTCACTCAAAGCTTGATTCATAGAGAGACAAATCTTGTTTGCAGAATTTGTCATGTAGTCAGTTTGAATATATTCTGCACAGTAAATTTCCTTTTAAACTGATTACTCAAAGTTACCACCAGTCGGATTTGAAAGTTGATGACTTTGGTGGCGACGTGAGTCCCGTGATAGTATTCCACATCAGCTGTCCCACAGATGGATCCAACCCTCAGACTGCACAGAGAACATAAATAAACTAAACATCCACTTTATATGCTATTGTTGGTCACAGAGAAACTGTGCTCTACCGTCATTTTTATGCAGAGAATGTGCGCAAATGCTGCTGGGTGAGCAGGAAATAATTTACAGTATGACCATAGTTAGTAACATGCTCGCTAACTTAACACAGAGGAAGGAGGCAAAAGTCTAAGTCGGGGTTTTACTTTTTTTCCCCCTGAAAAATACTGATTTAAGACTATAAGTAATACTATAAAATGCAGGGCTAGACTGGGCCAAAAACTCGTTCCACCACAATAGATCACACAAATGTAGGTCATATCTCTATCTATCTATCTATCTATCTATCTATCTATCTATCTATCTATCTATCTATCTATCATAATAATAATAATCAGGGGGTCTGAGGGTCCTTACACGCTTCATTTTTTGCATTCTGGTGAATTTTTATGCACCAATTTGTGTCTTCTCTGCATCAATTTATGGTGGAAATGTCACATACAGTAAATCAACAGGCAATTTCAGCCACTATTGAAAAGTTAAAGGCTAAATTCTTCCCCTTCCCTCCAAAGTTAAGTTGTTTTTTTCCCACTTGGACCTGTACGCTCTATGATTTCTCCTCCACTCTTCCTGTCAGGCTATAATATTACTAAGACACATTCAAACATAGTGACAATACGACCTGGTGTTGTTGATTCCTATAACAACAGTAGTTGCTAAAACTACTCCGAAAAGTCTGGCTTTAAATGTCTTTTTTGGGCCTGCAATTTCTCCGTGCCTCCATTATATTTTGTCTTATTCGTTTTTGAACTCCTTAATGCAGAAGCACAGATAAATAAAGGCTCTGAGCCCAAAGGGGGGGTGTTCAAAGACGTGGTTGGGCTAGCTCAGTGTCAATTAAGAAAGCAAAACAAAACAATGGCTCGATCTACCTGCTTTATGAGCCAGTTAGGCAAAAACAGAAACAAAAAAGAGACAGTTGTCCAGCCCAGAAGGCATGTCGGCTGACCAGGAAAGCACCAGTTGACTAGTCAAGCCCTGAAATACATATACCTGTGGCATACATAAGACGTGGACACACTGCGACGTCAAAAACCAGCCTATACCCCACTTCACTTTCTTTAATGCTAATTGTTATTACATTGGGTTCCACTAGCAGTTGCCAACAAGCAAAGCACATGGGACAATGTATCGTCATAGAGCAGTTCATATGATAACCTAGGAATTAGCACCCATCGAATGACGTTATGTCCTTAATGTACAGTTAAGTAATTAACTTAAAGTTATGGAATTAGGTTTAGGCAAGTAAAGTTACTGTGGTAGGTTTAGGAAAAGAAACATAGTGAGGAGAACAGCCTATGTAGACAGTAGAGAAGAAGTGACTTGAAGCCTAAAGAAGCAGTTTTCACTAATTAAGTAATTGGAATAATTTGTTTTAATGTAATTTCTTGTCAATAATAAACTAGCTGGATAACTCCATGAAGTATTTTGGCTAACACGCTTACACTGAGGGGCAGCTATCAGGCTGTAGTACAGCAATGTAGAAAAATGAGAAATTCCTCTGGAAATAAAAAAAAAGTATTTGAGTTTATTCATCCTGATTATGGCAGAATTATAGCAGCTTCAACTGCAATTTAATCGCACGGTCTTAACACTGTGCAGCACTTACAGATGTGTGCGTGAATTGATTTTCCATTTAAGGTAGTTAGTCAGTCCTCCTCTTGGTTGAAGCTCCTTCCTTTTGCCATAAATCAGTCTGCACAGTTTGCAGGAAATTAAATTAGTAACATTTTTAAACAGCTGTTATAGCTTACCACAAGGCAATAAATATTTATTTGCAAAGTATATCTTGAGGTAAAAATGCTACACATGGTAGAGAGAACGAACCGATAGTTTTAACTTTAAAAACAGGACTGTTAAAGTGGATAGAAATACATTAAATTCTAATGTTTCATATATTATAGGAGGTTATTGGGCTGCTGATTTAAGTGTAACAACAGCTGTAAGCTCTTTTTTTAATGCTAAAACTTTAGGGAATTAAATTTGCAGATCCAGAGTGAAGTCTTAATTTTAAGAACAATTATTTGGCAACATATTCAGCTTAACCTCACTTGCATTTTGTTATCTGGCAAAGTAAATAATCGTCTGTCCTCACTAATGTCACACTGATTCAAGCCTCTGTTTGGCGTACAGACAAGAGACAGAAAGCTTCAGGGTTTGTTTTTTTTTTGTCTCAAAAACCGACAAATTTGAATCCATCATCTTTCTGAGCTTGTGCTTTTCTGTGTGTAGGTGTGTGTGTATGTGTGTGTGAGACACAAAGAGAGCGAACTATTCCAGTTTAGCAGCATGAGTGGGAAAACAATTGTTCCTGACTGATTTTCCTCTAACCCCATAATGAAGCCCATGTGTACGACTGGCCTTTCAACAAGCTGCAAATCTGTGCCCGGCCCACTCTCCACTTGATTAAAGCAACAGCCACTCACCTGCTCCTCATTAGCCTGGACCGGGAACAGACCCAGCCAAATAAGTTAGCACCTGTATGTTCCAATTCCGCATGCCTTCTACATGTATGTAATATTTGTGTGCATTAAGCTGACAGCCTTATAAATGATGGGATGGATTTAGCCGCCCGTGATGCTGCTGCTGTGTGTTGTGAGAGAGATGAAGAGAGATGGATGTGTGTGGAAGCAAAAAAAAAAGGGCCACGGGTGGAGAAATAGCAGGGACATGTTCTGTGTTTTTGGGTCTGTGGAAATAGATGAGGGACTGGGCTTGGAAACACTCATTAGCCATAATCAGGGTCCCTAAAGGAGAGCAGATGGTGGCAGGGAGGAAAGAAAATAGCTTCACTATAGATATAAATGCATGAATGCAAAAAAACATGCACAAAATGACCCAAAGATAAAGAATAAACTGTTCAACAATAGCATCAAGACCATTCACAAGTGTGTGTGTGTGTGGGTAAACAAAACACAGTTTATATCCAGTGTGGATATATGAAGTGCCAAATGTGCTCAGACACGCTGGTCATTACAGAACAACCCTAAAGGGCATTGTGTGGGATGGGATCATCAGAGCGCTGTTGTTTCTGTCTGGTTCCTGCTAACCAGTGACTCCTCTGACCTCTGCCTGCTCTGAATGGAAGCATATTAACACTCCAGGCTCTCAGCAACATTTAACCAATTTGGTAAATTATCTGTGAGGCCACTTTTATAGGGCTTTCTTATTATTCAGAAGGAGGGGGGAGTGGAGAGAGCGCGAGAGGGAGATAGAGAGACTTGATGAAGGGATATGTGCATGAAGAGCCTGCTCCCATTTACATACATTACCAGCGCCTTTCCCAGAGTCCCAGAGAGGAAGCACCTGTTAGCCTCTCACAATCTTTCCCCCTCTACCCTTCCATCGCTGTTCTTTCATCCCTCCATCACTGTAGTTTCTCAGCCTCGACCCCCTAGAATCACCCCACAAGCAGGTGTTCCCCGTCAAACAGCCGATTCCCCTCACAGCCAGCAGAGAGGGAGAAACCCAAATGGAGGGGACTGACCGGGAGGCCAAACTGGGCCCATGCACGGGAAGGGGGGAGACTTAGAGCCCCTCCAGCAGGGGTAACACTGCACCCCGCCTGGTCCAGGTGTTTGATACTATCACTTCTTATTTACCACGTGTGGACATACAGTTGTTCCTCGGGCCTCGACTCAAAACAAATTGCCGGAGCGCGGGGTTTGTAAAAGAGATGTCTGTTCTGTCGGCGGAGGGGTTAAAGTTAATTTGATCGGGCATGTGTACTCTGGGCGAGGAGCAGAGAACATCTGCATTCAGTGGCATGGCCCCATTTGTTGCAATTTTGGGTCTCATTTCCATTTGCAAGAGAGATAACTGCTCACATATGGAAGCAATAGATAGAAGAGGTCAATGCAATTTCTTTGACTGGGGGGACGAGGCAGGGAGAAAAACCCTTATGCAGTAATCTCAGTTGGCAGAGGAAGAAACAAAAATCTGGGGTTTGGGTATAGGAATTCCTCTCAGCGCAGTGATTCCTTGATTCCTTTACCAGCCAATAACAATCCCACACCCCTTCCAAACCCACTCCAATCACTCCTATTATCACTGATTGGATCTGGTGACGTGTGCAAGCTCTCCCTGGGAGCAGCTCTTCAAACGGCATACTGATAATAAATTAGAAAAAGATACAAGTCATCATGTGATGCAGAAAAACAGACTATCATGTAGAAAATTTGAGTAAAGATAAAATTACAGTGTGGTTCATTGTTTGTAGATGATTTGGGGGAAAGGAGGAGTCTGAACGTCACAGACACAGAATTTACTGTCATTTCAAGTTATTAAAAAGTGCTGATGTAGATTTTTTATAGAAAAATATTTTCCATATTAAAGATAAAATATAAGAATTTAAAATGTAAACCTCCTATCTCTTCACATTAAACAACAAAAAATATTGTTTGTCCGTGCTCTCTAGAATGGCACATTGTCTTCTGATCTCACGCCTGTATCAAAGAACAAAATATGTCTGCGCTCTCCAAATCTGTTACAAATCACAGCTGAAATATAAATCACTTTTATGATATGACTCGGCTGTGGTGAAGGTTTTTTTTAGGTTAAAGGAATACTTCACCCCTCAAATGACCATCTGTATATCAATTACTCACCCTGTGTTACAGTGAATTTGAAAACTGTTTTTCTCCCTCCGGCGAACAAAGAATCCAAAAACGAAGAAAATTATTGATGAATTGAGATCATAAAGGGTCCGTGTTTAACAACAAGACATCCATTGAATCCCAACTAACCCTTTAAAAAATAAGTACACACAATAATACAAACAATCTGACTGATCGAGGCAGCAGTAGACCAGCAGCTCCTGTGTTCAGTGACGTAAAATTACTGTTTTTGTTTGGAGTCTGGCTTTGAAGATAGCATAGATAAATTTCACTTCAAGTTCTGTTCCTCGTTGGAAACAGCTATCTGTTTGGGAAATACTGAGCATACGTCTCAATTAACGAGACTTGGATTATACTGTACAAGTTGAGTGAGAGTTTGTAAATGTTAAACATGGACCCCTTATGCTTCAATTCATCAAACATTTTCTCAGTTTTTAGTTTCTTCGTTAAGAGGCATGTGAGAAAAACTCTTTTTACAACTTTATTGTAACACAGTGTGGATGATATACAAATGATCATTTGGGGGTTAAATATCCCTTTAGGCACAAAACTGACTTGTTTAGTTTTAGGGAAATATTAAGGGTTGGGTTACAACAAGTAGCTTGTTGAAGTAAAGGGAACATCATGGTTTAGTTTACTTCGTTAGATGACCTTTGTCATTTTGGTGACAGTAATAAACACATAGTTAAGGTTATGGAATGATTGTGGTCATGCTTTTGAAAAAATCTAACCTTATTTTAAGCAACAAATCTGTTATTTGTGATAGATGTTCTGTGTTGCCGTTATGGGCCCTGACACACAAAGCCAACAGTCAACCTTGGGTCAATGTCTGGCAATTGATGAGCATATGTCACCCCAGTTTTTGCAACATGTCATTGCTGCTTTGGTCAATTCAGCATGTTGAATCAGCGAGGGAGTCAGCGGAGCCTGTTGGTGAATAAAATCACTCTGATTGGCAGCTCAGGTCAGTGCAGGAGAAGAGAAACGGAAGTGAGGAAAGTAAACAAACAGCTAAAGTCAAGAGGGCTCGTGATCAAAACAAACTTGTTATATTAGGTAAGATGATTTTTTACCACTGGGCTCTTTAGCAGAAACAGTTCCTAAATGTCTATGTAATTGTTCACTAGCACACAGTAAATATCCTTTCAGCGGGTAGTGTTGTCAAGGTGCTAAGTGGCTAACTAGCATCTGAAACCCATCGTGTCAGCGTTCCTGTTTCCCATTTTTAATGACAAATACAGACTGCCACCGCCTGCTGGTTTGGAGTTATTTCCTCTCACACAGTCACAGAACATATGTGTTAGTTGGCTGTAGTCTTTGTGGTGTGTTCAGGTGCAACTTTTTGGCTGAGAACAGGCGACATGGTGCGACGTAACGGCTGGCCTTTACCACCACTAGTTCTTTGATGTCGGTTTGGTGTGTCTGGGCTTTATGTAATCCAGGATATGTTGGCCTGAATTTTCTGTATCTGTTGGCCAGGACTCTTGTAAAGGGGATTTTTATAAAATCTAATTAGGATTTTCGTGGTTAAATAAATTTTAAATAACATTTTTGAAAATATTTTTCTCCTTTTGAGGTGTTGAATTGAAGCATGGGATATCATGCTAATATTATGTTAAGAAGAAGCAGAAGCCAACCACTGTGCTGGTCAGACATACCGATTAAACATGTAGGTTGAATATTATATTAATGCAGCTACAACATCTTAAAATCTCTCAGTAAGCATCTGAAGATCCACAGTTAGTCACCAGAGGCTCTCCCCCCTGAAAACCTGATGAAATAATGGACAAACTCCAGGCACAAACTCCAGACATCATTATATTGCAGACGATAACTTCACAACATGATGCATAACAATCACAAGGGCTAATCTAATCTTCATATGTTGCTATCTATGGATGATTCCAATCGTCTCTTTCATACTAGTCAGTCTAAACTCGATACACACAATCCATGCCGCTCTGAAAATCCCCTAATAAGGCAAGTTAAACCCCGAGCTTGCAACTGGTATGAAGTCACCGGAGAGCAATTACGCTTTAGCTTGATAGTTAGCAAAGGACCAGAGGAATGTCTTTTTTTTCCCCCATAATGCCAGGACTTTGGAGACTAATCTAATTGAGTGTCTTTTTTGTGTGTGTGATTATTTATGATTAGAAAGTGTTAGTGGAAAATCTGGAGGAGATATCTGGAAATGGGGAGTGTTTGATGCAGATCAGTGTCGTGCTGCTCTCCCTGATTAATTATGTCCGGAACGTCTAATGGCTGCCTCTGCTTGGGAGGGGTTGCCTCGCACAAAGACATAAGCCCCCTGAACTTTTTAAGCGTTCTTTGAACTGAAATGTTTTGTTGGAGAACAGAGTTATTCCTGGGTGTAAATTCTGAGCGGCGTGTTGGGTTCAGACAAACTGATTTATGTGAAAGAATGAAAAGAAATTGCAAGAAAGACATGAGGGGAAAAAAAGCGTTTCTTGGCAACTGCCTTGTTTTCCATCAGTGATCCATTAAATATTATCGTTGGATCCTTTCTTTTTAACATCTGCTCTGGGTGTGCAGTGTGTCTGTGCCCCTCCATGTGACTCAGCCTTCCGTCTCCTTACCACTGCCCCCTGAAGCCCTCATTTCCTGTTTGGGAGTCGGCAGAATTGGATGAAGGCTACGGCTAGGGGCCTCTTGGGGCCCGGATTAGGGCCTGCGAGAGCGCAGAGAGCCAGTCTGGACACATCTCCATCCATCAAAAATCAAACTGACTCAAGGACCCATTCAATCCCAGCAGCAGAGAGGAACAATGTCCCCGCAGCCAAAGCAGGTGCTTTATATTTTCCTTCAAGGAACATGGGCGCTTCAGTTGAGACAAGGGAATGGTTAAGGTAATGGCTTCGGCTGTAAGAACATTTTCACCACAAACAGTGGAACAATGGCGCTCCTCCGCCGTGTTTCGGGAGTGTGGGGTTAGTTTGAACCTCGGGGCAGGACTGTGCCCGAGAGCTGACAGAGAGACGACTGTGTGTGTTGAGAGAGAGCTCATTAAGAGGACCCATGTGTGTTTAACAGATACCAAGGGCTCTCTTTCTTCCAATAACAACTCATTAATGAAGGTTTGTGTGTGTAAGGGAATTAGAGCGGCTGTAGTCATGAATCATGAGACACATCAGTCTTGTGTTATTGATCAGATCCCAAACACCAGACTGACAGAGATAAACACAGCAGCAATGTGAGAAGCAGGAAGAACAACAGCTGTTTATATATATATGTTCATTTATCCAGATTCTTTCATGAGTGACTATTATGCTCTACTTTCTCCTCACTAACCAGATTATCCTGAATAGCTTCATAATGCATTCAGTAATACCTTCTGAATTAACTTATTAATGCGTACATGATGGAGTGATTTTACATGTTTTAAGCCATTTACCTCAGAAATCACACATTACTGCCAAGCCACCATTTTCAAAACATATCATAAGTGTTTAAAGGGTAACGCTGGCAATATTCAACTTTTTTATGGTTAACAAATTCCAGAAAAGACCAAAACCAACAATGTGTTAGTTCCTCTTCCAGCACTTTACGACTGCACTACCCTGTCCGTGGCTCTCAGCCTCAAGTCCATTCGTTCCTACTAATTGTAAATCTTTAAAAGTGGGTCACAAATATACACCTTTGTTTTTCGTTTTAAAGAGACTTAATATTTTCCCAAAAGAGCTGGGCATCCAAGACTTACACTTGGACTGCCAAAAAGCAACTTCATATATCTGAGAAACAACCAGATTTATATGATCCTTTACATGATTTGATTATTGATTATCTTTTGTTCAGATTTTATTGTGGCATAAATATGTATGTATTGTGCCTGGATTTGCAATAGCTGCATGAACGCACATTCTCACACACACACAATCTCCAAAACACTTGTCACTAGCACACTGATGCCTCAAACACACACCTTTTAACACACTCATCATCCATGCCAAATTTCAGCCTCCTCGGGCAACAAACTGTTGCTGCCAAAGGGTGGAGAATTCATCTGGACTGACCAGCTGACCAACTGACCGACAGGTCAACCTATAGAGCCGCTGTTTTGGTTGATGCGTGCACACACACTGTGGTGCACATGCCATGCGGGACGCAATACAGAGTGCTGCTGATGGTTTCACATGATTCATTGATCTACAGGTGGTGGTATTACACAATGAAATGCACTATTGCACCAACACAAGGCAGGGAAGAGGAGGACTGCAGGTAGTGAGGTCAGGGGGAAAAATCAATACAGCATAGTGTCATGCTATTTTTTGTGGTAATATTGTTTGGATACATGGTCCCAAAGTATTGTATTTTTTTTAATTACATAAATCATTTTTATCCCAAATACAAATAAAACTTGTTATGGAAGAGACCTATACTACTAGAATAATACAAATAATTGTTTTTTTAGTGTTAGATACATTTTGCTGCAATAAAAATGATTGAAAAGTAAAAAACAGACTTTATCATATCAGTATATGAACAAATGTTGACAAAAATTTCTTTTGGGGACATAATGTGCAGTTGAAAAAAAGTTTATAAATCACAATATGTATTATCTTAATACTCCATATTGTATCTTGACTTAATGTCATATCTTGTGGCTTCTGGTGATTCACCACTAGCTAATCAAGGTGAAAAGTCTCTGTCATCTACATTATAATGAATTTCAAAAACTTAAAAAGAACTTTACAAATGTTTTATGTGAAAGGAAATGCATTCAACACTTTTTTTTTTTTTTTTAGACTTCAAAGATACAAAAAACGACTGCAAAAACATGCAAAACACTGCAAGGATCCTAAAGGATTATCCATCCTTATACTGAGCTCCATCCATTGATTAACACTGACCTAAAGTCCTTTAAAATAATGCCAAATCTACATGTACACGCTTATTTTTTAAACAGGGTTTTTCCCTTCTTTGTTCTTAAAAAATTCCCTTCCACACAAAATGTTAAAAAAAAATCTCCATCCAAATGAAAACACAAGAACATGCCAAACCAACAGGTGGCAAATGCTGAACCCCAACGCTATGCATAGAAGAAAAAGAAGAAGAAGAAGAAGATGTTGACCTGGAGCAGTGACCTCATTTTGTTGCCTCTGTTCCTCAGTATAGTGAAAAATTAAGAATAAATGTACATTTATGTGTTAGCATGTAAAAAAGAGCGAGCACTATTTTGGTCACCTCCACTTTTGTATGAAATGCTGCCTCATCTGCGACACCTCAGACAGAAGTTAATGGCACTCACTCTGGTGTTACGAGCCAAACTCTCTGTTTTCTCTGTCTCTACACATCAACACTGAAAACAGTGTTTCTGAAAACCATTTTCAGTGACCTAAAACACAGTTTGCATGTGGACCTACTTTTTAAAATACACCCATGTACCTATAGACTATGTCTGCACACATTTAATCGCCCTATCTCATGTTGTCCTGTAACACATGCCTACACTATCACATTTGAACACCACAGCAACAAAGTGAACTGAATCAGAATTGGTGGGCGGAGGGTGAAGGGAATCAGATGGATAAACTGAATACCGAAGAAAAAACATATGGACGGGGAGGGAGGGAGAGAGAAAGAGAAGGGGTTGAGAGTAATCAGTTATCACTGCTGTGATTTATGGCCTGTTTTCACGTTAAACATGTTATGTGTACAAAGACAACACCCCAGCTTATTGAAAAATACCTGCCTGCTTAAAATAAAGAAGTGTTCCATTTTTCCCTTTTCAAAGAATCTGGTCTGCTTCAGGGGAGGAAATGCAATTATAGAACAATAATAACATCTAAATGTAAAAAAGGAGGAGAAATGTGGATTGTTGTGGGGGGAGGGGTGGTTAATGGGCACTAGGCTTGGTATTCCTGTCTGTGAGATTTACATGCGGTGCCCAGTCGATTCCAGAGTTGTCCAACTCATCTTGGCTCGTGCAGCTTCCCGTGTGTTATTACCTATCAAAAGGTTCATAGTTTTTTATGAAGTTCTTTACAGAGCCTTGGACAAAGGGAAAAACTAGTTTAACGGCTTGCTAAGTCAAGGCACGGCCCCACAAGATTCCACTGCTTCTCTGAGAATGTCTGGAAATGGGAAACACATGTGCTTTGATGGCATCGATTCTTTTTATTATTAGTTTGTTTTGAATTAGGCTTGTGATTGCAGGATCCTGGGAGGCTTTCACTATCCATTAAAATGTTGATATGACAGAATACACCGCATCTTGGATAGGCGCCTTTGCACACCTTAAAAGGCTGGCTATTGTTAATGTTAATGATCATGCTGGAGTAATGTGATACTATACTGATCCTTATTGGGAAATTCTCCTTCTCCCCAGACGTTTTACAGCGAGGTCAGGGGTCACCAGCAGTGTGATCGGACTCAGTATGATAAACAGAAACTGAAATAATCTGGCAAGAACTGAAGTGTAGTAGCACCTTAAGCTATTTGCATAAATGGACTGCATTTAATTAGTGTAATTACCCAAAACCATTGATTAGTGGACGACTCGCTCTACCTGCTGAACCACAGCCACTGTCTCATTTATGCCACATTTACACTGCATGATATGTCTCTGCTCAACTCAACTTGCTCTTTTTTGGTCTTCTGTTAGCAAAAGTTGTGGATAGTACCTGGTCCTTTTTTGGTACCACCTCTGTTGAAGTTCCAAGTCAGCTGAGCCGATAATAGAAAGTCAAGTCAAGTGGAAAGTGGAGTTGATACACTGCAAACTGTCTGCCTGATATCTTGCACAAACCCACCATTTTTAAATAGCCAAGCTACCATCAATAGCAACTGCATTTTTTTTATTCACTTGACCCAGATATTAAAAAATGTCATGCCAGGAAAACTACACCATACACAACACTGTACACAACGCATCACAGTTGACTAAGTGCAGACATTCCTCTGTTTGGCTGCCAATCAAAGGATTAACTAGTGTTACGTCAAAGCAACCCAATCGCCAGAATGAATGTTGATATTGTGCGTTTCTGCAAACAACAGATACATTACGTTTGTACGTTATTATGTAGCAGATATGTTGAAACTTTATGTTTCTTCACGGTTCAACAATGCTGTGGATAATGTGTGGTTAGATTTAGGCCCCAAAACCACTTTGCTATGGTGAGGAAAAGATCATGTTTCAACTTAAAATACCTGCTTTTGGTCACACAAACCCGGCAGGAAACACAGCAATGTCTCTGTCAAAGGACAACCACTTTTTGTGGCACTACCCCGGCAGGAAACCCACAGATGTCTTGGTAAAAAATAACTGCTTTTTGTGGCTCCATCCCAGGTGGAAACACAGCGTCAGGTTGCTATAAAGCACCTGCGTAAAAAGCCGCAGGAAATGCAGCAATAACTGCTAAAAAACAACTGGGTTTGTTGTTTGTTGGTCTCTAACAGATGTCTTCAGTGGTCTGAAGCTAGGCAGGCGTCTTGCCTAGGTGTCACGCCATCCACCATCCCCTCTGACTCCTGATGACAAAGTCAACTCATACACTACCTCACTTTACAAACACTGACATGGCATGTATGAAACGTACAGATCCGTATCCGTGGTTTGCAGAAACTTACAACGTCAACACTTTTCTAAATACAGTAAATGCAGTTTGACACATATATGGCGATCAGCTGATGATCTTGTCTACAGTAAGGGGTTACTATCTGCTGTAAAAAACAAAATATGCAGCATGGTCACACTCTGAAGTCATCGAAATCTGGCGCATGGGCAGTGACTTGCAGTGTCAGACACTGACGAAAAAAGCCGTCTTCCAACGTCAGCATTATATAGGACTGGCTGCTGTTATAGTTACGGGACAAGAATGAAAGTTAAGGCGGTAAAAGTCCAAGTAGGGTGGGTGGGAGGGGTGGATGGGTCAAACAAACACTAACTTTCATCGAGGAGAACGGTGTTTGTGTACCATAAGATTATAAAGCCAAACCCTGTTCTTTTTACCTAAACCCAACCATGTGCGTTTGTTGTTGGAGAGAAAAAAAAAGTCAGTTTGCAGTGTTGTACCAATGTAGTGCCTTTATTTTGAAAGAGACTGTATGTAAACGGTAAATTTCCTGTGAAGACTTTAGTGTATTTTAAAAAAAGACAAAGCATGTAACAGGCAGAACTTGACACGGTGTCCCAAAACGTCAACAACCAACACACCCAGGGTACCTTGCACTTTGTATCTGGACGTGGAGACTCCATGACCAAACACTGATATGTGACGAGGTCGGCGTGAGAATATGTTGGAATAAGAAGGGGACCTACGAAAAGTGAGCTGAGTCAAGCTGAGTCAAGCTGAGTCATGCAGTCAAAATACAGCATAAGTGTCTCACAGCAAATAATAACAAAGTACTGATAAAAATGTGACTGGCTGTGTGGTGTGATGCGTTCAATGATGAGGATCAAAAGAGGTGAAATTATAGAAGCATTACTAAGTGCCTTAGTAATCTTCTAAAAACTTTACTGTTCTTGGGAACAAGTTGTTACTTCAAGTGTCCATTTCTGGTAGATACTTTCTAAAGATGAGCTTGAACACCACATTTTTTTACCACCCAAACTGGCCCACTACATAAGCTAACAATATGTTTCCATCCATCCATTCATTTTCTGCACCATTTATTCCACACATGGTCGCAGAGCAGAACCCAGTTAAATCCTGTAATTCATTAAAATTGTCACAAATCATGACTCAGATGGTTAGAGCTCCTTCAGATGGCTTTTATGAAAACAAAGCCTCCAGTGTTGGACACTCCCCTGATCAGCCTGGCAAACTGTGGCAATGTTGCATCTCATACGCCGCTCCTTGCACAATAGCAGGTAGCCATTTAAAGTGACAGCATGGTCACAACCAATAAGCCAATGGTGATTGGGCCTCTTCGGGTGGGATTTATTTTAATTCACTAATCCTGTAATGGTGGAGCCGTGTCTCCCCGGCTGTGGGGCTCTTTACTAAAGGATTGACAGCGCCAAGCCATGGCCAGCCTGTCTCATTGCTTCAACAGAAAACTCACAGAGCCACTAAGCGGTATTTGACTCCTTAAGCTCCTCGAGGACTAAGGTTAGGGGCTGACGGGGGTGCAGGGATAGAGGAAGGATGCAGGGCTGCTGCATGGTGTGCTGTTGGTGGTGGTGGTGTCGGGGCCGGGAGGTGGGAGGAGTGGTGTGGTAAGGGACCTAACAGACGAAACATTCACCCAAAAACTGCATCGCCTGGACTAATGGGGAAATTATTTATGAACTATTTGCAGTGCACCTGAAAATACCTCCAGTGAAATTATGTTTGGCAACCTGAACTGCTTTGAAGTCAATGGAGTGGCAATAAAAATTAGGCCTTCATTAGAGAGTCGGGCCTTTCAAACTGAATTGGCCCAGCCTCGGCGGGTCAGGGGCATTTAGGCAGCGCTCCGCTTCCTTTAGCTCTGGCAGCCACAGACACATGGAAGCAATTTGCCTGATTCTCTGCTGTTTTTATGATTTTCCCCTTTAATTTTTTTTTTCTCACCGCACGGCGCTCCTTTTATGTTGCATTTAGGAAATTAACACTAACCGACAAATTACTTAGTAAATAAAAAAGGTAGAGCTTTAGAATGTTGAAACCAGGAGTAGCCCAAGGGCCAGTGTTCTCGCTGCAACAAAGAAATCCTTGATAACTGTTTAGATATGTCATCCCACAGCCTGGCTTTATTTTATCAAGTGTATATAATTTTTCAATTGAAATAAATGTAAGCCATTCATCTCCCTTGTGTGCAGCACTTGTGCAGCATGTCCACTCAGAAAATGGTGCACTTAAGAAAAGAAAAAAATCACTTGAAGGGATTTGGGGGTCATTTGCAAACTGCTTTACGCTTTGGTCAAGCACAAACCTCATTCACAAAAAAAATGAAGGCAGCCGACTGAAGTGAAACTGTGTAATCTTCAGATAACCAGATGCACCAAAGTCCAGGGGATTGTAATCTTCAGAGATGTAAGCTAATTACTTAATCGCTTGCATTTGTAAATCTTATTATTGTAAAAGAAATTGCTGCAGTGATTAAATTACTGATATTTATCTCCTAATAGCGCTGATTAGGAGGTGATGCTAATCTGTCATTCTGAAAGGCTGATATTAACGGCATCAATCTAAGAAAACAATAAACACTTAATGTGAAAGAGATGTTTTGTGCACTCAGGGACCAGATGGCCTGCTTTAGTCTGGAATGTGCAATATTTCTGGCCTGCTTGGCTACACCGCTAATGATGGGAACCACAAACTGTTGACTTATTTAATTGAGTTGTTTTGCCCCATTAACCTGTTGTCTGACACGGCGCGCACGTAAGATGGGAACAAGAATGTTTTTACTTTATACCAAAATGGAAACAGTCTTCTCCTCTGTGCAGTTTTATGAAGCTGTACTTGTGATGAAATCAAAGCTCTAGTTAGTTACATTAAAGGTACTGTATGTAACTTTTAGAAAATGCTTGTTATTAGTGACACCTCTCTCTGAGGCCGATCAGTGAAATGCAGTCAGCATCCTCCATAGCTGCATTGGCCACAAACAGATCACCGACTGTGATTAACAGGCACATCATGTTGATAAAATACTGGGAAAAAAAAGTACAATCACATTTACAATAACGTTACTATCTGCAATGTTCCTATATTTCAATTGAAACATTGGCTCCATGATAATAACTAGCTTGCCGTTTGCAAATCACTTGATCAGATGACGTTGCAAAACAACCAATGGCAGATCCATGCAGCGTAGCTTATGGCTAACTTTAGTGTAGGTTATGGTTAGCTCATTGGAGGCCCTGCTAGCTGTAACTTGTAAAGTGGCATTAAGGAAGCAAGCCATTATGAAGCAAGCTAACGTTAGCTAACATTAGCCAGCTAAAACCAAAATATCACAGTATATTTCACATGTCGGTGTCTCCTTTGGGATTTGTTTTCAGCAGCGGGGGCACTGAATTTGATGACTTTACCAAACTTTATCAAACCACAAATGAGACAAACATTAGCTGGCGCACCCCGGTGTTGTTCCACTATACTTCCCGCCATTTAGAGATGACCTCGCTTAGAAAACAGCAGATGGCAGCACCTGAGATGGACCTTCAGTCAGCCCATGTGGTTACTCAAATTCAACCAGCGCAAACCTCAGAGGTAAGTGAAGGTCTGTCTTCAGGCTAACGCTACAAAATTTATGAAAGTAAACACAGCATGTGTGGACTGTGTGTTGTGGTGAGTACTGGCCAGGCCCGTAGGAACGCAGTTCAGCCGTGCTTCTAATTTTTCTCAGTGGCCACTTGCTGTATTGCCACGAAAAAATGCCCTGCGGCCTAAAAGCATTTTCCCCATAGACCACCACTGTAAAAGACACATCTGTGAAATTGTTGATAGGATACCTTGAACTGCAAACAAGGACAATGATGAGTCTTCATGTTATGATTTTTTAGTCGACTTTGTAAAACTTTCCTCAAGCCAAGAAAAATAATCTAAGAATCCATCCATGAATCCATCCATCCATGACGTAAACACAATGTAAACTCTATGAGCCAAGCTGGAACTCCAAACATACTGTGCATATTCAGTGGGCCACGTATCGCATAGGTAAACCTGGAAGCCGGAAACTTTTTTGGAGTATGCACCAGGTGAGCAACTCCATTGGAATGAATAGGCGCCATCTTGGCGTCCAGTATCTCATCATTATTACACATCTACGGTGCCAGCTGTTTTTGTATGGAAGCGGAATCTATTTCTAAGCTAACACTGTGGTGCTAAAGCTAAGTTGTAGAAAGATGCAGCAAGCTATTGGGAGAAGCTTGCCTTGAGGGCTTTCTGCCAGAAAGGGATTTCTTGGTTAAGGTTCATCAGGCTTTGGATTTTCCCAGAAAATCCATCCTTTTCATAGAAGTCAGTCCATAGGCTTTTATAGGTAACCAAGAAAGTCGGGGAAAGTCACGTCACACTCCGTTCACCAACTGGCAATAAAAAACAATTAATACATGTAAAGGTGTTTTGGGCACGTCCAACTGGTAGGAGACCCAGATCAATGGCCTTGGGGTCCCCCAGGAGGAGCTGGAAAGCGTTGCTGGGGAGAGGGACATCTGGGGTGCTTTGCCTGGCCTGCTGCCCTTGCGATTCAGCCATGGATAAGCAGTTGAAAATGGATGGATGAATAATACGTGTAAAAAGTTGCATACACTACCTTTAAAAATGTCTCACAAAAAGAAAACTTTCTGGTTTACCATAACATTATCCATGAGGGATAAATGCATTATCTTATGTCTTAAATAGCGTTTCACTGACCTCAGTTGAACAGTATCAATGCTTTTCTAAAACACACTAGATTTTCATCCTCGCCCTGATTTTGGCATATTTTGTGCACCTTTTTCTAAACGCTTTGAAAAATCCCAAACTGTGGTAGTGTGTGAAGCTATTCTCCAGTGCTTGCACTAATGCTACAGAAGTAGCCATAAATTATGCATCAGGAATATGTATATGTATTGACTTTAATAAGAGCTATTTCCTACATGCCAGCTTTTGTACCTGCTGAAGAATCACTGGGGTGCTTCCTAACACTAGACACACACACGCTTGTTCTCTCACTCACACGCTACTCTACTGACTTTCAGCTGGGGGAAATGAAACAAAAAAGAGCATAATTAAAATAATAATAGAGTCTCCTCTTGTTTGGGGGTTCGGATTTTTTTTTTTTTTTTTCCACAGTTGCATTTGGCAACGTTGGAGGAATTTGCAGGAACTGTCGAGGAGTGTTAGTGTAAATAAGTAAACTCTGCTTTGTTAGATTGTGATACCTAATCAAGTCAGCGCTGACAAGAGTTCTCTCGCACCGTCTTTCTCTCTGTTTTCTTCTTCTTCTTTTTTTCCCCTTACCTGTATCTCTGACGTGACACTCCATCGAGTGTTAGTGCTGAATACTTGATGACACGGAAAAACAACAATGCCACTCATTTAGCGGTGAAACAACGAGCTCTGCGCTGCACACCGAGATGTATCCACAAACAAATGTTACTCTGCTTTACTCATCCCCCTGTCTTCAGCCTCTTTGTCCCCCTGCCCTGACCCCGAATGAGGTTTACTGTGCTGTGCATGTCATTTGTCCACTTCTCCTTCCTGTTTTCAGCTAGTTGGCCTCTAGTGTTTTGTGTCTATGAATGCTAACATGTCTTACCTTGCCCTGGGCGAGAAAGAAAGAGAGTATACCTGGTATTTGGCCATTCTGCTGCGGTACTCTCTCTGGAAACCTCAGACAATAACATTCACAGACTCTCGTAAACACACACACTTACAAACACACACACTGACAGTCAGGCTGAGGTCTCACTGGCACTGGTTGTCAAAACCAAATAACTGCTTGTCCTTTCCGTGCGTGCGCTGGCCATGTGGTGCCCTTCTCGTTGAGACGGAGGCTAAAATGGCTGTTGACATGAGAAGACAGCAAACTCACTGCTCCGACTCGGACTCCCAGTCCCTCATGCCATTATAACACAATGCACTGCACAATCAACATTCCACATAGTAGCGCTAGTAAAAAAAAAACAAAAAGAAGGGGGTCAATCAACGGCCTGAACTGTGAAAACCACAAAGAAGATGTCATCAAACAAAAATGCTTAGGTACACATGCTGAAAGATGGATGCTAAACAGAGGGGGCAGGGCACTATTAAGATGACATCAGGGACAACCTCTCAACAGCTGCATGGGAGTGCCGTCTGTTACGGAGGACGGAAAATGGAGGGCAATACAAGGGAACACTGATAGACTAACAGCAACAAGGGGAGGGGAGTCATCACCAGTCTAAGCATGTGCTGATTGAGCCTGGCTCTTTTTAACCACCAGGCCTTTGGAGACCTGGTAGTTGGCAGCGGGGTCACAAGAGTACCAGCGGAGACACGGAGCTTCAAAAAGCTCTCTGTGCTTTATCGAGCAACTGCGCGTTACGTGGAATGCGTCGCACTGAGACTCGCTTAGTCGTGGTGGGACCTGTTCTGATTGAGGTAACAGCTGGGATATGACATCAGCCAGAGTGTTGGCCATGTTTTCACTCACTGGAGCAATTCTGCTCTTAAAAGGTTCCATCAGTACCACTCCGGCGAGTTGCAGAGGGTTGCTTTTCATCTCTTTGGCTGTGCAATCCGCCAGCTGGTCAGAGTGCCCCTTGGTAAGAGGGACGGAGACGCCAGAGTGCTGTACTCATAAGTGGCTCATTGTCTTTATATGCTCAGCAATGCATGAGTGAGATGTGAGCACTTGCATACATAAAAAAACATGCACACACACACACACACACACATAGATATTAATATAAGACAACTTTAGCCATCAGGAGATACATTTTTTCCCTTCATGTCTACTTTTAAGACTGTAACTGAAACCAAATGGCACCTATCTGTCTCGCCTGTGACAAAAATGGGTTTCATGTGTGGGAGATGTTTTGGCAACATTTCCCAAACTTGGGTTTGACCTCTGCACAGGTACTTGTGAATGAATTTTCATGAGTGGTGCTGAGCTGCGCCGCGCTTTGGATTCAGCCTCCAGTCACAGTTTCCAACAGGGGCCTCTTAAAAATACTAAACTCAACCTCCTCAGAGTACACACAGTGATTTAGCACTTGAATATTTCTAACATAAAAATCCCTTTTCACCCTGTCTTCTGTCCAAGTATCTTTCCACTGTGACACCGAGGGACCAATTGAGACAGAAATCTATTTGCACTGCTCTGTGGTGTGTATACGTCTATGCTGAACAGAAAGCACACATCGCCTGGAGTGAGTAAATCACCAGGGTGGAAGAAAAGAATGGAGGAAAAAAAATAACAGGCAAAACGCAGCTACAAAGCAGCTTATCACATTTAGCATGTGCTTATTAGGCCTCGTGCCTCTGCGCCGGCTGCTGAGAGATTGAGTTGAGCTATTTGAACTGGTTCAGACTGATGGTGAGTCTGGGGTATTCTGATGAAATGCAGTGACATAGTCAAACTCACAAGGAGGCCTGCTGTTTGGGCTGCGCTCTGAGTAAATGTGGAAAAACTAAACACCTCAGGAAGATGCACATTTTGATACATATTTGTGTAGAAGCACTGTGAGTGTTTGACTGAAAACTTTTAGGAACTGTCAGCAAACTAGATTAATACTTGAACTGACAATTTTCACTTCAGTTTGGCTGTGAATGATTTACAAAGTTAGGGAGGTTGTGGCCCTTGGTAACCAGTAGTAACCGTGTCAAATAAAAAACACCCAGTCTCAGTGGTAAACCAGGAAAACATTAAAAAGGCATAATACTTTCTTTCCGACTGAATCGCCATTTCGTTCACTCAGCATGAGATCATGCTGCTAGGAGCAATTACCCAAATGTTTTTCAGATTGATCAAAGAAATGTAGCAATTTAAGAGTTGTTATTCCTTTAGATTGACTTAAAACAACTTGTACAGCTGCATTGATCCCATCCACGCCTGTTGCTATGCTACATGAATGTAGCACGATTGCTCGCTAACTATGAACAGAGATCACTTCCCCATTCTTAATCTTGTCTACTAAGCCCTGATTGGTCTATATTGTTTCCGTAACTGGGGAAAACAGTGACTAATGGGTGCACAACGAGCTCAATCAAATGGCTGAACAGATGTGGGCGGTGATTCAAAGGTTTGGAACCAGGCTAGTACTTTCTCCAAATAATTAATAATGCAGGACACAAGGCACTGTGGTGGTACTTGGTACTGTCCACAGTTTAACTGCTATTCTGAATACTCACAGATAAACACAGCAATGGTTCTGCTCTAAACTCTTACCGATTAACCTAGCTGTGTCTCAATTCAGGGGCTGCATCCTTCAACGGCTGCATGTGAAGACTGAATGTGTCACAGCTGCGCAACAAAGGCTGTCCCATATTGAGGGCTCCTCCAAATGTGGTCGAGAAATGCGTCCTTGTTTTAGCTAAATTCAGAGGACACAGCGGCTGGATCCTTGATTGGCCCAACCAATACCAAGATTCTTTGCGTGTTGGTGACAATCAGAGAAGATAATGGTGTCCCCAAAACAAACAGCAGCGGCAGATGATTACACTTTTAAATGTAAGTAATGGGTTTAACCTCACTCAAATGATGCAAATGTTAAAAAATCAACAGGACATCTCATTTAAAAATGCTTTCAGTTTGGCCTTTATGGTCTACATAGGCCACACCTTCATAGACAGTGTCCCTCAAAGGCTGTAGTCCCGAATGGGGACTCAGCTATGACCAAATATACCTCAGAAAATGGATGATGATTTCAACACAGCCTCTCTTTTTTCATAGGCAATAATATTCATGCTGTTTAGAATGAGTGGGAAGTGTCTGATTATGCTAACTCTGTGCTATTTGGTCATATAGGGCTAATATAATTGACTTAATGTTTCTTAAATTTGAGGTATATTGTGTTATTTTTGTGAAGTTTTATTCAAAATCAGCTTAAAAAACACACTTTTATCAAGAATTAGGTCTCTTACATTTAAATGGGTCGTGCATTAACAAGCTAAGGCCCCGATCACACCGCAACACGTTGCAAGAAACGCCTTAACAGCAAAACCATTGTTTTTCTAAGGTATGACACTCCAGGCATGCACTTCTCTCTTGCACCCCACATTACATTTTTCTAGGGGTTTATTAGATACAAATAAAAGGTAAAAAAAAAACTCAACTTTTCAGTGCAAGGCGTGGAGTTGCACCACTTGGCCCAGGCAGCCAATCGAATCCAGCAAGAGGCGGGATTTACTACTGTTCTGATGTCAGCAGATGTGATAGGAACAGTGGGAAAACGACAAATGCAGCAGATGAAAGGTTGATATAAGCGGTATATGGTCACCCGATTATTCAAATACTAATCGACAAACGCATGCACAGTGTTGCGTGAGCAGCCAGGTGATTCTCTCTGGTCAGTATAATGTTGTTTACTCTGCCAATAAAGAGGCTAGCTTGCTAGTTAGCTGTTAGACTGTGACAGAGCTTCAGGGTATGTGAGGGGGAAGGGGGGATTCATATCTCATGTCGTGATAGTTTCATCTAGGTCAGTGGTTCCCAACTGGTCCAGCCACACTGTCCAGATATCTTCTCAGTCATTAGTTCAAGGTCCATACAGTTAATATATAATATCAGTGTCAGTTTAATAGTATCATAATTGCGTCTGGCCATGTCGTTGAGCTAGTTTGCTGTCTCTGTGAAGAAGCTGTCCATTGTTCACTCACTCTACAGCAGAAAACAGCACTTCAAAATAAAAGCTCTGTGTCGGAAATTCACTGTGCTCTAAAATAAAGAGACAAAGAGACCACATGTAAGGGGGACATGGGAGAGATAACAGTAGATTATTTTCTGTGTGTTTCTCTGTTAATCACATTTGATCACCCTGTTGCACATGCAGGCCCCGCTCCACAGGCGCACCAGGCTGTTGCCCAACAAGCTTTGCCAAAGCGTTTTTGAGGCGGCCACGCCTGCAGCGACACATCTTGGTGTGATCAGGGCCTTGTGTCTTTTTTGTTAGTCAGATCAATTTGTGACTCAACAATTACATGTTGTATTTAGTGGGTGTAAACATACAGCAATAACTAAACTTTACAGAAGAACTAGTTTGTGTGGTGCGAACTATTTTAATTGAGTGATCTTTAAATCTCTGTTAAGTAAACACTTATGTGTTAACTAGGGTAAGTTAACACATAAGTGTTAAAGTTTGATTCAATTATTTTTATTGCTTAAGAACAGATGAATAAAAGGAAGGTGGGGCCCACTGACAGGCCTCACTCCGGCTTCGTCACATATTGACATTTGGTCATGGACTTCCTACGTCCACATCGAACATGCAAGGTACCCTGGGTGCGTTGGTTGTTGACGTTCTGAGACACTGTGTCAAGTTCTGCCTGTTACACGCATTGTCTTCTTTAAAAATACACTTCTGATTTCACAGGAAATTTACATTAAATACAGTCTCTTTCAAAATAAAGGCACTACATCAGTACAACACAAATCAATGTTAATTTTCCCTCTAAAACAAACACACATGGTTGAGTTTAGGAAAAAAGAACGGGGTTTGGCTTTATAATCTCTCAGGACACAAACACCGTCTTGGGTGAAAGACCCACCCCACCCACCCCACTTGGACTTTCGCCGCCTTAACTTTTGCGTCTGTCCTGCCACGTTTCCCTTTGACACCACCGGGAGCCATTAAACTAGAACGGCAACCGGCTGCATATCGTGCCGATGTTAAAGGATGCCTTATTTCATTGGTTTCTGACGCTGCAAGTCACTGCCCAAGCGCTGGATTTTGACGACTTCGGAGTGAGACCTGGCTCACTGAGATTGCTCGGGTCCCAGATTTTTTGTGCTACACTCCTCATCATGTAAACTGTGTCTTGGACACACTGATCCCTGCGACTGACGCAAAACACACATTAACTTGCTTTCATCCAACTTTGGGATTTTGAAAACAGGCAGAGACTGACCCAAAAGCATTATTCTTTGTTGTCTTGTTCCCCAAATCAGTTCACACAGTCAGTTGAAATCAAAACCTCTATATTGCCTTAACTTCCCAAACAGTGTGTTGATGCTGTGGGTACTGTACAGTAGTTCTGCCCCATCAGCTTTAAAAAGCAATGGCAGGTTCTCACAACATGCTACCCTTCCTCTGAAGCCTGAAGGGAATCAACAGCATTGTGACTGTCTCGGCTAACCTAAGCTTCCCTTTGTTTCCCTGCCAAAATAGGGCTCAAAGAGTAGTCGCACGTTACTCCAGTCCATTCTCACGTCAGTGCCCTGTCATACAGAATCAAGTGCTTGGGTCGGAGCTGCAGTGTTGTAGAAAGGTATGCAAAAGAGAGAAAGAGTGATAGAGAGGGCGCTCACCTGCATGGAGTACTTTAGGTCATGCAGTAATTTACCCAGGGAGATAAAAATGCCAAATAACTCGTGTTTTGTTTTTGCTAAAGGTTGCAGTTAACCCTCCAGACACCAACTATAAAGTATATCTTAGCAGGAGGTCAGACGTCAGCGGCAGTTAATCAGAAAAATGGTTTGTGTTTGCTCTAACAGAATATACAATCACAAATAATAGTCTCTTTTTTGACGGCAATATACAGGAAATAGATCTGCTCTTACCCGTCCCCACACACACACACATGCAAACATATTTTCGCTTCGCTTCCCGTCTTTTAAAAATCTCGAAGCTACATCTCAGACAGACCTAATCTGGAGCTGAAAAATTCCTAAAATGCCCCGCTTCTTCTCCACTTTGATCTGAGGAAAGTTTTGCAAATTCTGTGTGTTGAGAGCAGCCCTCAGCCTGCCCACCCACCCCCCCAACCCCCACCCTGCCACCCTCGCACCAACAGCCTCCGTCAGCCCCCTGGTTCATTAGCCGACCTTTAGCCACCGAACAACAATTAGGCCTGTCGTTCGCTTGCTGGCTTGACTCTGCTGGGCCGACTGTGCAGCGAGGAATAGTCCCTGACTAATGATTGGCTAAAGAGACCTGACAGCATGTTACAGCCACAGCTGTAATTGAATACAAGCTCTAACAAGCCTTTGAACAGGAGGAAGAAATATTTCATAAGCTTGATGCAATTTGGTGGGTGTGTGTAATGAAAATAATGAATGTGATTCCCTCACATTTTTAACTTATAATTGATGGGGTTTTTTTTGTTTTTCTTTTGGAAATAATAAAAGAGATCGAGACAGACACAGGGAGTGAATAATTTGAAGATTTTGATCCCTCTTCCCTTTCGATGTGGCAAAATGATTTCCGTAGCATTTTGTAGCTGTTTACAAACTAATTTGTTGTGTTTTCAGCATTTATAACAAGACTGATGTTTTGCTCTTCGAAAATAGCCGCTGATACGTTAAACATGTGGTGCTCGACAAGCAGCTTAGGATTTCGTACAGTTCACATCCCAGGCTCAGTCCTCCGGATAACATTAATTGTTGTGATACATGTTCATCGGGCTTTGCTGTCTTCTCTGTAGCCACTGGGAGCCTGCACTGCCCGGCCAAGCTTGCATAGCTCATGTGTTTTTCAAGAATACATTCCAAGAATTCCAGCTGTTTCTAAAACATGCTCTAATGAAAACACGCTTAAAAACAAACATTTAGATTATCTAGCTATGCCCTTATCATCATTTTGTGAATAAATTGTGAATAATTTAGCCATGTCATTTGCAGGGCACGGCAAATACACTCTCTGCAAAATTAGCAAAAGTTGGAACGGAGCGAGGGGAAAGTTTTCTGCACTCGCTGTTGTCAAAATTGGGACAAGAAGAAGAAGAAATTGGATATCAAAGGCTAACACAATATCAGAGTCCAGTAATCAGGACATCCACATTAGACAAATGTCACAGAGCGAGCAAATGAAAGGCTCAAATGATGAATTGGACCAAATTACACAGAAAAAAAACAATCAAATATTAAAAGAGGGCACTCCACTTTTCCCCTTTGACATCAAGGGTACACAGCGAGTAATCACACGACTGAAATGTTCATCATTGCCTCCATTTAGTGTAAGAGTAATAAAAGACATGTCAGAGCTGGGAGAAGAATCCCAGCCTGGCCTCTCATTACCCACGGGGGACAGAGAGACTTTTGGGCCTAATAAGGACATGATTTAGGCAAATTAGGGCGTTATGATAATGGGACTGCTGATAATAAGGCACTTTTGCTCTTGTTTGTTTTCTTATTTTGTGGCATATTTACCCTACATCGCCACTGAGGGGGAAAAAAAGGATGCATCTGATTGGTTCTTTTCTTTGATTTTAATTCTCTGAGCAGAGCACCCTTGATGTGTGCTTTGAATTCACCAGGGATGAATCGAGATGGGGTCTGAATTTTTAAACAAGGTCCTCTTTTGCGGCTTATTTTATAGGATTATCACTGTCTTTGTGTGGGGGTCGTCTGTGCAAGTAATTACCTGTGAGAACTTAAGTTTTCTAAAGTAGGTTAATGCCCGAAAGTTGAAGGCACTCACTGAAAGTGCAATTGGTCTGACACAGCAGGTGATGCATTTGGTGTGTGTTTAATCTACGTAGGGCTTCATAAACAAAGAATACTGCGCCGCAGTGCTGGTACTACACAAGCTATCAACTACAAATCCCTCTTTGGATCTCTTTGTCCAGTTTAAAATGCTCGGTAATGGGATTATAGTGGATGCATTTAAACATAAGTTCAGCAGCCGACTCATGTGGAATGGATTTATTATGTGAGTCAAAAGTATGCAGAGTTGATATTCGCCGTTGAGGCTCTGACCTCACCAATCCCTGCAGGCATAAACCAAGCCCAGCACACACAGCAGACTCTGGAGAGCCTACAGGTGGATGCTAGAGTAGAGATGGGGCTTATTAAATGCTATATTACCAGCAGCATCTGCAGAACTATCCATTTGCAGGAAGTGTTTGCAGAAGAGTTTGCAAATGAGCAGTTCAGCAGCGGCACAGCACAGAAAAAGACTGAGTAAAATACTGAGTGCTTAAATAGACCGCCTTACTGCAAATTGTGTGTGTTGGGTGTATTTTGCAGCCAGGGGAGCAGGTCATGTGACCGTGGCAGAGAAAATTGGCCAATTCTGCAAAACATTTTTTTCCATCCCATGCCAATGTTTTTAAAATTTTAACTTTCTAAAATATCTGCACATGGCATCCAATACATTTGGAAAACTTTTGGTGCATGTGTACAAATAAGTGGTTAGGGTAAGGGAAAGGTCTTGGCTAGGGCAAATTAACTACTTAAAGTAATGCAATTAAAACACGTGGTCTACGTCTGGGATCAAGTTTATGGTTCATAATGTCAGTTGCAGGTCTTTGACAGGACTCAGTCTGCTTAATACCCTGACTTTTTGGCTTCATACATGAAGGGCAGACTCGTTTACGAGGTGCAGAATAGTCGAATTTGGACGTAATTCAAGACTCTCAGTCCAAATGGCCACCAACAAGATTTGTCTACATGATAAAGCCCTCTAGCAGCATAGGAATTATGACTTATGTTTGGCAGGAGCAAAGGACGAAGTATCGTGATGCCTTTATAGAGCCAAATAGTCGACATAGGAGTCACTGACTGTTACTACCGACAACCAACATTGGCATCCTGTAACCACAAGTATGATCATTCCTTTTAGAAAAAATAATCTGCTGAAACTAAATCCTGACAGTAGTATACGATACAGATAACCTATGAAAATATCAGGTTCCTTTGGCTCCTCTCAGCGATCCTAATGGCATTTGCAGGAATCCACCATGCCAGAATTAAACTAACCAATCAGAGGCAGGAAGGGTCTCTAATGTGAATGACTGCTCGAGCACACTCAACACATTCCCATCCCAAGTTGTCACATATAGTTGCTTTGTCAATGGCCTTTCATGTCTACATATTACACACTAGGTATCCTCCTGTGTGTGCAGTTGATGTTCTGGGACGCCGCTACCAACGCCAGGACATCAACAAAAGCACATGGTTAGGCTTAGAAAAAAAACCCCCTCGGGATTTGGCTCTACGTTCATATGGGAAGCAAACACCGGGCTCCCAGGTGAAAGTCCAGGGATTGTTGGACCCATCCACCACCAGCCGCCCGCCCTGTAGAGACTTTCCAGCTCCTTGTATTACTTCATTACCAGCAGCGTTTCATCCTCACGGCATCCAGCGACATCTCATACAGCTACATTACAAACTGACGCTGCCTCTCTGTGTATCGTACAGCTGTGACACGTGCCGGTTGGCCGACCACAAAAGGTTTCACATAACAAACTAATGCCACTTGGCAGCGTATCATAGCGTATATTATCAAATTATATTTGTCAGGTGTCTGACGTTACAATCACTGACATAGTGGTGTTATTTTACAACTTCAGAATTAGAGCCGCCTGGCACATGCTGCGCTGCCAACAACAGCATATAAAGCCAAGACAAGTAAACAGAAGTCAACAATTATCTTCTTCTATAAAAGTGGCATCTTGTTTTTTTTTGTCGTCGGTCTTCTTTGGTTTGGTTGCCGTGTACACTGTTGGCACATGGGATAAGTTTGCCTTCAGTATCTTCTGCCAGAAATGCCTACCTGGCAGAAACCTACTCATTTTAACTCCAATCATGATCTTTTTCCCGACCCTAAAAAACAAGGCTTTCTAGCAGAAGGCCAGACTGGGCGCTACTTTTGTGCCTTTTTTGAGCCAGCTTCCAAGAGCACAGTGGCAGGTTGCGTCTGAGGTTGCGCTGTCTATAAGTGTATGGGCATATCGTCCACGGGACAGATGTAAAGCTCTGGGTAGCCCTGCACCAAAATGATCTACTCTTCCATATTTGTCAGACTGAATATTTACAGAAGGGAAAGATGATGTTGGCTGTGATTGGTTGTTGCTCATCACGTGACATGCAGTGCGTGCCGCTGGGTTCAAAAAATTGAACTCAGTTTATCAGGATGCACCCGCTGCACCCTGAAAAATAGGCGCTCGGGAACGTTGCCCTGGCGTTTGAGCGCGCCTGTCGTGTGTCTACATTGAAAACAATGAATTCGAGGGTGCAAAAAACGCGGCATGTATATGACCCCTTAGATCAGAAAATGGTTTTATTTTTGCTGTTGTGTTTGTAACGGTTTTAGAAGACAGTCAAATGACACTGCCTTGCTAATTTGCTCACCTGATCAGAAAATGTGTCTGTGTTGTTGTAAAGCGCACTCACAAACTGTAGATTTTTCCATTAGGTTTGGAAGACTTGTTGCGTAATTCTTAGGCCACTACTGCTAGCTCACGGGCTTAGCACAAACCTGTGGACCTTTTTAATTGTTGGTCTAACATTTGTTCGACCCTAAAACAGCAAAATGGTCACTTTTTGTTTGTTCCATCAAATCCGTCTGAACTGAGAACTGAAACGAACACAGTTGCCTTTATAGTGCACTGGCGGAGCTTTTAGTGTTTGCACTGTGTTTCCTCAGACGTGGAGAGACACACAGAGGGAGACAAAGACAAAATAACAGGGAGACACTGCAGCCACTTTGCCATAGACAAAGGCACAAGGGAGAGGAGACAGAATTAATTTGACAGTGAATAAGTGACAGCCGTTCCCGTCCTTTAGTGCCGCGCTTTCTTCTCCTCTCCTACCCCATCCCAAGTCACTCCTCTCTCTAATTGCACGGTGGACATCTCTGAGCACGTTGGGGAATTTCACCCACGATCTGGCACAGATTAACAGTCCCACTATGCTTTGTTGCTGCTTTATTTGCATGATAATTAGTTGGTGGCAGTGTGTATTCTAATTAATTTATTATTTCACAAATATAGGTACACAGGCAGAGGGAAAGAGTGAGCTAGAGCAAGAGCGGGAGAGGAAAATAGAACAATGTGCATTAATTAAAGTGATTAAAGGATTGACTGAACTTTGCCTTGATGTGTTTATTCAATTAATAAGCAAAGTGGCAGATGACTGTTTGACTTTTATAACGATTAATTGTACCGTTTTCGTTAATTTAGGCTCATTCATCTTACACTCATCCTCTTAAGCCATCACATCAATCTTTTCCCGGAGAATTCCCTGACTTCAATTCCAAAACAAACGCTGACTAAAGATAAATGTGTGAATTAGAGGCTAACCCAATTTTTACACCTGAGCCTTCAGAGTTCTCAGATATAATTTCACCAAATTATCACAGAGTTTGACACTAATAATTTGTAATTTTGTTCTCTATATCTGTATCGTACTGATGATCTGTCTCTACTGGAAATGATACAAGCGCCAAATTGTTATTACAGCACAGTACATTAACTGTGACCTAACGCTTGAGGGGGGTCTGTGGAGAATTTTCCCAAGGAGAAATCTTTAGAAACTGAACGGCTAAATCGACCATTTTAGAGCATTTCATAACAAAAATCTTGGATTAGGGATTAAAGTTTTGATGACTGAGTGCCATTTTAAAGAGCCAACACATGATTCAGGGCCATGCAGGAAAAGTTCACACACTATGACTTTTTTATGACATATTACACTTAATATATATTTTCACTGACTTTTTCATGACAGTGCAGTGTGCACTTAATGTCTTTATTTTGTGAGGCACCCGCACTGGTAACCTGGTCACTTCACAAGGTAGCTACTGTGTTTTTAATATTGTATTTTGTACTCTGCAAGGTGTACATACTGCTGCTATTATCTCAGGCACATGGATTTACTGTAGTCTGCATTGCACCTTAAATTTTAATTGTTGCATCTACTTGTTATGTGTAGGACTACAGATGAAAATGAGTGTTTCGCTAAATCTGGTGCAACAATGTTTTCATTTCTGGTAAATGCTTAATGTCACTGCACACTGTCCTCTTGTACATAAACTAAACTAAACATACTGTACTATGATGTTTTTATAGTGCCTGACCTAGCAAATCCAGCACCCTAGGCTGGCTTCCTCTGCCCCCCACCCCCAAAATATTTAATTATGATAATAATTATGGTTGTGATTATCTTTTATATTTGAACTGTGCTTATGTCTAACAAGAAAATGAGCTAATGAGAAGTCAGGACAAATAAACAACTTTCAATAACAAGAGAATACAGTATGAGCAAATTCGCAAATTGCATTTTATTCTTGTTTTTGTACTTCGCCTCAGATGGCTTTTGCCTTTTAATTTTCTCTTTTTAATGCTCTCCACATACACTCCACTCCACTATTTCTCTTTTGTTCGATTTTTTTGAATGTCAGAAATAAAATAAAATGAAATAAAATAAAGCAGCTGCCTATATTGACCATAGGAAGATTCAAGACTGCCTTTGCAAATGACATACTGTACTATGACTTTTTATTACTTCTGCTGGGATACAGCAACACTACTTGGGCAAACCACACACAGAACTGAAGTGCGCCTGGTAATAAAAATAGCAATTTGTTACGTTTATTTATGATTACATTTGTTAATACATATTTCAGATGGATACATGTGGTTGCCTGTTGTAGCATAGCATTTTTTTCTTTAGATATTTTTTTTTATCAATGTACTGGGTGGGATGTGTCCACCACAATATGTATTATAATTACTGCCTTGCATAAACTTTACAATGCCTTCATAAAGTCATCTAAAATCTAAAAAAGACATGTCTGATTGCAAGTTATCTGTGTAAGCTTGTAAGCATGTCTTAACAGATTCATCTGATCTTTCCAGAATTTGGAAGTTCTGAGGACTGCGACTTGTATGAGCATAGGTGTGGATTTCAAGAGGGTGCAGAGGACTGAGTGATGCAGACAAGGCATAAATTGGTGCATAAAAATTCACCAGAATGCAGGAAGTTAAGTGTTTAATGCTCAAAATTCTTTGGCCGAGGACCCCCAAATCTTTCCTTCATATGCGTCCGTCCCAATTTTGAATCGAAACCTGCGCTCGTGTGTTTGGGGAACAGTGTGACGCCAATAAAAATAAATGCAACACCAGATCCATATTACAAGGACATTGGGAGCCTTTATATACATCACTCCATGTGCCCATCATGACGGGCACTCATTAAACTCTGACTCTCTTTCTCTCTCATGTCCTCTCCTTTCTCTTGCTTCTTAAGTCTGGGACACAGGGCTTTGCTACATCCCCTTCCACCTCCTCCTCCTCCTCCTCCTCCTCCTCCTCCTCGCCACCCTTGCAAAGGCCTCTCTGAGGGTTGGACACCGGGGAAATGGAGCAGTTTGAGATGAGCGCTTGCAAAATCAAAACACCTCTTTATTGTCCGCCTCTGTATACGCCTTATTCCCACTGCATTGTCCAGGGGAACAAAGGGAACCATCTATTTCTCTGATAGAAGCCAATGGTTGGTAAGAGGTTTGATTTGAGTGTTGAGGATACTATTTGCCTAGAGAAAGCCTGAGGACGAGGGCTGATCGCGCTGGCAATAGAATCGGGCTGTCAGCTGGCATCTAGCGATAATTGCTTCCCATGGCAGGACCCCGTCGGCCGGGAGAAGAGCAGTGCAGTGTGGAGAGTCGACGCGGGAATCCATTTTCACCGCAGCCCAGTCATAATTGTTTCCTGAGCACGAGGATACTTGTTGCCAATCTGCGTGAGGGCCAAGCTCTGATTGACACCCATTGACCAGAGAGACCAGGGGATGCAGGGAGAGAGGGATAGGGGTTTGGAAGGCCTTGAGTATCACCATGATTGTCACTCAAAGATTAGAAGTGGAGGAAAGAGGGGGTGATGGGAAGATGAGGGAGAAAGCAGAGGAGAGGAGAAAGGAAGACCCAGGAAAAAAGGATAATGATAATCAGGATTCCAGTGTGTTAGTTTAATTATCCTGTTTCCTCTCTGATTGTTTCCTCTTTCATTATTTATCCTTTCAAAATCAAACCGTCTCCCTGGTGAATGATCATTTACACAAGTCAATAAAGCAGTAACCCTGAAAACAAGCAGCATGGCCAAACCTAATGATTTTCTCAGCCCTATACTCTACAGGGGAAGATGTATATTTTATCCACTTTAAGCTGCAGGAGAACTATTGATTAGTAATTGATAAGATCATCTCCTTAAATAGAAACAGATGCCTGTCTTGCTGTCTTAAAGAGATCCTTAACACTGATTGTGATATGCTCTATAGCTCAATTTGCTTTTGTAGGGAGCGACTTAATGTCTGAAACCCGAGGCTCCGCTTCTCTGCAAGATGGCTCAGATCTATTTGGCGAAAGCACCCAGGGAACTTATCACTCACCTGTCCAAAGCTAATTCTGCCTGGTGTCAAGCATGGAATTGGATTTAAGGACAGAGAAAGTTGCGCAGGTCCGTCTGCTGTCAGCAGGTCCCAGTGCCCCTCTCGAGTGTCACTTCAGCGCTGGGTGAACATGCTAAATTCCTAACAGGGTAAAGCGCCATCACAGGCTATCTGAGGCCCTGGGCAAATCTCTGATGACATTCTCTATTCCCCATATACCCCACTACTTTGGCCCAGGATCCTTGAGTATCTTTAAGCAGAAGCAGCACACTGTATAGGGAATAGGAAGTCAGCGGAGATGCTGCCCCTGTGACAGTGATGTCCTATTATCTGTCAGGCCGACACACAAGAAAGGTGCACCTGGTTAGGGTTCAGCTAAGATAGATACACCCTCACTGATATATCTGAAGAGAAATTATCAGCTGATGTAACTGATTGTTGATATAAACCCTTAAAACAAGCAGGTCGTACTTTAAAAACAGGCAGCTTTGTGTTTCCAGTGGCGTATAGAAAGCAGCGGTTACATCCGTACAACAACAGAGTAATTGCTGCGGTAACAGTGTTGTTTAGAGACTGGTCAGGGTCAAGGGTGAGACATTACCCTGAAATATTTTTCCTGAGAAGAAATGGCTGCCTCAGTCGTCAGCCACGGCCTGCTAGCTGCTTAGCCTTGAGGCATTCAAATTGACAGGTCTCATTATGTGTGAACTCCCAATATTCCCCTTCGTATTCCATGGCCTGTCAGTCTCCACCTGCCTGTCCATCTCGCTGTTGCATCGCCTCAGCACCCACTCGCTGACAACCACCGTCTCCTCGCCAGCTTTTAGGCTGGGAACGAGCTGGAGAGAGTGTGTGTGTTTCTGCATGTGAGGGAGGGGTGTGTGGGTGTAGGCAGTGGCAGGCTTTATAGAAAGGGCCCAGCTATCTGCTGACAATCTGACAGGGGTCCTCTTGTAAACAAACTGCAACAACCAGTGGGATCTAACCTATAGCATTGTGCTGCAAATTAGAAGGGGACTCACACTTCACATGCATACACAAGCAGCTACATATACGCAGGTGCATACACATATAAGCACACACACACACACAAGTATGATGGTGCCTTAGCAGAATCTTAAGTACCTTATGCAAACTGTATGTTTGTTGGAGGCACAGGCAGAGCACTGATGAGTGGCTCATTATGGCAACACCAGCACTACACACTGGGTATCGCATAATCAAAGCCTGGGGGTACGTATTAATTATCCTTTTGAATAGTGATGAAATTTTAAAAAGCTTCTCCTTAAGGCTCACATCACGGATAGATGAAACAAAGCGCAGCACAGCTTGCGCGCCCAGGCTCACATGTGTTTTTACATCTGTTCAGGATATTTCAATTTGATGCTCAACAAGCTGAGACCGAGATTAAAGGATAATAATGTGTCATCCTCCACACAAGCATCTCTTCCAGAGCGAGTAATAGCACATCAGCAGGCAGGCAGGCAGGCAGGCAGGCGGCTTCTGGAGGAAAGCTAGCTAACAGCCATCACAGGCGAAGTCGATCCAGTCACGCATGTGTCTCCTGCTTGTCTCCAGTCAAGGTTGCTGAGGCACTGTCTCTCTCTTTCCCCTCACACGTACCAGTTGACTGGGAAAAAAAGAATACGGTGATAGGGCGGGAAGGGGAGGGGTGGGGGGAGTTGTATGGAGATTTGCTTGAAAGAAATACTGTTTTTTTTTTTTTTTTTTAAGAAAGCGTCTTTAATGAACATGTTTAAAGATTGTTTCACCATCTATAATTTATACGGCAGGGCTTCATCAGGGAAAACGGCTAGCTTCAGTTTGCACATGCGAATCCCTGATCATGACGGCAAAGAGCATCCTGAACATCTGCTTTGTCGAAGAGGTGTGACTGCTTGACACCGCTGTGGCATACGGAGGGACTCATGGGATATAGAGGCATTGTGAGCATGAAGATATTTGTTGCCAAACTGTGCGAGGAGCCGCTGATTGACACTCACTGACCAGAGATACGAGATGATGGAGGGGGAGAGAGGTTTGGAAGGCCTTGAATATCAGCATGACTGTCACTCAGAGAAGAAAGGCAGTGATAGGAAGGTGAGCGAGAAGGCAGATGTGTTGTCTTGATGGAAAGATTGTGATTCTGTAGAAGGTGTTACTGTAATTTTCGGAGTCTTAACAGGCCTAAAATATCATCAATAAAGGAGCAACCATATCAACAAAACAAGCCAAGTCATTTTTTCTTTTTGTGTCTTTTTGACAGGAAAACTTTTTTTTATTGACTTCAAACTACGAGAAAGCTGTTGATTAGAAACGGATGACATATATCTAAATGATTTCCCCTTTTTAAAGGTATACTATGCAGGATTGTCCTTTAAAAAAAAACGAAATCATCACTTATGACCCACCAGAAGTGTGTGATGGTGTATTTATCTGCAGAGACCCAGCCCTCTGCCTGTGTTTGCCAAGATGACACCACCAAAATGGCGGACATAGTGCTGAAAAAATGCCAATATAACCAGGTGAAATGCCAAGTGGACAAAGCTCATTTCAAAACAAGAGTGAATCTAGGATGGTTTTTCACTTTCACTTTCACTGAGGAGCACTGAGGGAGAGGATGAGGATGAAGAAGCCTCCTGTTGGAAAGTTAGGCGTCAGCGGTTAGCTTAGCTGGATTGTTACAGTACCGGCAGCGGCTTTTTTAACAAATGTGATGTCCCTATAATAGTACAGTAACTTGAGGTGTATGTAAAAGCAGTGTACGGAGGAAAGGCTAACATGTAGGCCTATATTGTGTTTAGAGACAATTACGATTCTTGTATAGTATGCCTTTAAAAATCACTGTCTGCCAGAAGTTTAGATGGGATTTTTGAACATATGATGACAAAGACTGTCTTTGCTAGAGTGTCTTTATGAGGGGTACTCCAGCAATTTAGCACTGCACTTCCATAAAACTGGGGGACTCACAAGAGGCAGATTAAAGAGAGAGATCCTGACTTTTGGAATAGGGTCAAGGTCATAGATTCATAATAATGCCTAGATACCAGATATCAAGATGGCGCCTTCATTCCTATGCCAATGAAAGTTTCTGGCTTCCAGGTTTACTTTCCGCAGTATGTGGCCCACTAAATATATGCAGCTGTGTTTCTCCCACTGGCCCCGCCCACCCAGCTCATAGACTTTACATTCTGATGACATCACATTTTAATCACTTTTCTCGGTTCCAGGAAAGTTTTACAAATATATAACCTCCATCAAAAAAAGAAAAAAATCCTAATATAAAGAGACATAATTAGCCTTGTTTGCGGTTTGAGGTGTCCTGTCAACAGTTTTACAGACGTCTCTTACAGTGGTGGTCTATGGGGAAAATGCTTTATGGGCCACAGCAGGATTTTTTTTCGCAGCAATACCACAAGTGGCCACTGGAAAAAATTAGCTGCATGGATAAGCTCCTTTCCTGTGGGAGTGGCCTACATTTCCCATAATGCAACAAATAGGTCATTTGTTTATTATTAGTATTATTATTATTATTATACATTTTCAGCACCTTTCAAAGCACTCAAGGACACCTTACAAGACACAGTTAAAAAAAATAAACAGTAATCTATCCATAGATCATAAAATCAAACAATTCTGTAATATACAATAAAAATTAATAAAATGACTACGCAAGAATTATAATTCTAACTATAAGGTATTAGGTATAAATCATCATTATAAAAACATCATCAGTGCAAGTCTCAATATGTGTGTCACCATTAAATTAGACCCAAAATGCCAGCTTGAAAAGGTGTTTTCAGACTGGATTTGAAGGTGAAAAGGGAGTCAATACTGCGGAAATCGTGGGGGGGGATAGTTCCTGAGACGGGGGGCAGAACGGCTGAAGGCTCTGGAACCCATGGTAGTCAAGCAGGCAGATGGTTTGACCCTCCTTGCCTGATAAACGCCTCTGCTTTTCAAACTTCACTCTCAAGTTTGTAACGCAGGCTTTCTGAGGGCTGAGATTACCCTGATGACATCACTGGGGGTTTTTCAGACTTAGACAGCTTTTATAGATACTAACATACAACTGTATTCACAGGCTGAATATTGCTTCTTATGACGAGTGACCAGTTTATTATGTAGGCCTACACCTGTACAGTGAAATTCAATTACCAATCAACTTTTGCAGTTGCAAGGGGTTGCATACGGACTGTGGGTCAATTAAATTGGAAAAAAAAACAAACATATATTCATACATTGAGCTGTAACACCTAAACTAAAATAGTGGGCTAGCAAGCATAGACGTTTAGACTGTTAGCTAAAAGTAGGCTATAATGACCAAACAGTCTGCAGAGATAGCTAAAAGTAATAACTATATGCACTTGAAATTGTTGGCTACATAAAAGTAATAGATGAAAATAGATAGCTGAAAGTAACAGATAAACATTTTAAGTAATTAGCTTAAAGTAATTGATAAATAGCTTAAATAGCTAAAAGTAAAGTAACTAAAATGTATTTGCATAGCGCTTCTCGCAGACTTGGGTCACAAAGTGCTTCACAAGGGCAATATATATACAGCAAGAAAGCAATCACAGAGACAAAGTGACTACGTGAGCCCCGTCGAGAAAAGTGCACAACTAGCACAACTATTTGCAGACACACAACAATACACAAAATTTGAGAAAGTACAGCTCTGGTACACACAAGTTACCCAAACGCCTGTCCAAACAGGCCTCGAGCTGGCTTTTAAAAGAAACCACAGTCAGCAGATCGTAACGGAGCAGGCAGAGCATTTCAAAATTTAGGTGCTATGGCAGCCAAAGCTCAATCACCATGTGTCTTAAGATGAGTGTGACGGACAGATAACCAATGTAGCGTATTTGATCGAAGAGAGCGAGCTGAAGAATATGGGTAAAGTAGTTCAGCTACAGAAGTGATGCATTTATGGTTGAAACTGTTATTTAAAGTAAAAGTAATAGATAATGGTTAATAGTTATGTGATAATAATAGATAACAGATGAAATGGTTAGCTTAGAGTAATGGATCCACTGTTCAAACTGAAACATCTTCTGCCGCCCTGAGTCATAGTATGATGTTCGTGCAAATGGGCTGGCTGCTTTGAGAGCTTTTGAGATCCAGAGTTTTTTTTTCTTCTAAAATGGCAAATATAAAACAGTTTTTGCAGTTGAACAATATCAAAAGTCAAGGAGCCAGCCTCCATGACAACGTGCATCAGACCTCCTTTGGTTCAGCAGAGCAACATTTGTCTGGATGTCTCCTTCTATGACCAGAGTGGATGATCTAATCGCCTGCTACTGCTGCTGTAGATATACCCTCAGTGATGACAGCATGGGTGAGCAGGTGAGGTCACAGCCAATTGTCACTAATAGGAGCGAGATCAGTCGCAGCACTAGCAACTGTGTAGAAACTCTAACCTTATTATTTACAAAGCTGCACCTCGAACCTTATCAGTCTCAAACGGAGGTTTGCCTTCAGCGCGCGCGGCTGAGCGGAGATTATCACAGTCAAAAAAAGAAGAGAGGGGAAAACAAGCTATACTGTAGCTGTCAAAATTTCATCCTGTCTGAATTTCTTCTTTACAAGTGCCTCACTATATGTAAACACACCCACACAAAGACACACACGCGCAAACACACAGCCGCTAAGAAGTACACGCCTATGCACACACACACGCTGCGATTTTTTTCCAGTCAAGGATGTTGGAAAACCTGTCAGACTTTCACAAAGAAAAGCAAATTTATTTATTTATTTGAGTTCAGAGTAATTACAGGCATTACCGTGGTGCTTGGCTGTGACATCTCTTTATAAAATCAGGTTCAGAGTGCGCCAAGTAGAGACGTGCCAGGGAGGAAATGTGACTCTTTTCCTCTTCTAATCTCTAATCAAATTAAATAGGTGAGCACTTTTTCCTGCTCTTGCTCTCCCCCTCTCTCCGTCTTTCTCTCCCTCCCATCACATGAGACGAGGGAGGATAAGCTCTGCCTGAAACTGCCAAGTGTACTAGATCTAGATACCATGAAAAATTCTGCTTGTCAGCACTTCCCATAATTTTTGGTCCTGAGGAATTTTTCAATATGACTGCATGAGTACACATAGCAGCAGCTCAAGGAAAACACCAGAGCCAAGAATCCAATTGAAGGTATTTGTTTCCATTTCCGGCTATTTGGCAAAGATGAGACTAGATAAATATGTTATTCATTCCTGCCGAACACAGTGGCTTCTGTGGAAATATGTTACTCTTGCCTCTTTTCTTTGACTCTAAATAATTGAACAGAGAGAGAGGAAGGCCTCTGCAGGGTTCATATTGAGTTTTTCCTGACTTTCCCCACATCTGTTCCTACTGGCTGTCTTCCTTTTACGCGCGCACACACGTAAAGATTCACACTCACACAGATCAGATGACAACACGGGTGTCTGAAATTCACGGCTTTGAGCTTTTGACAAAATAAGCGAGATGAAGACGAGCGCAGGTACAATATGGTCAGACTCCGCTGGGTTTGCAGATGCTTACACTCCTCCTCTAACACGAGCACCACCAGGCGCCCCAGGGCCCTGACAGAAAAGATATGACATATTTAAAAAAAACTAGAAGGGGGGAATGAAAACAACTTCCCCCCATGAAAAAAAAAAAAAAAAAAAAAACGCCTGTGTTTTACATCTCTCTCACAACGACAGCTTCAGGGACAGTTTATGTGCGAGAGACAAAGATACTTTGACACTGTCAGCTTCTGTCACTGAAGCTACCAATGGTTGCTGGCGAAGGAGTCGCTACAGCAAAGCGGCCCGCTCATCTTGTGCATGTGTTGATGTGTGCGTGTGAGAGACTGCGAGACGGCTGGGTCTTTTGTGTGTGACTTGATGTCTAGAGGCCTTTATGATAATGAACGCTAGGTCTTCCCCCACTAAAACATATCAATAAATAAAACATAGGAACTCCTCCATTGTGGTTGATTCACACGCGGAAGAGGCGCAGGCCCCTTTTAGCTCACTGCCACTTTAAGGGAGCGTAGCTTAGCTGTGATACAAATACACCATCATAAACACTTAAGATGAACAATCCACCTGAGACCGAGAAAGCAGCCCTTTTATCCACGGTGAAGGAGAACTATACATAATTAAGAGAGGAAAGTGTAAAGATATAATTGGTACGTTGTTGATAATCTTGATTACCATTATTAAGTAGTTTTTAAAGATACATGACTCTGAGCCATATTTAGAGGACCTAACTTATTAATCAGGCAGCTGTTTGCTGTAGCTCTTCAGAGAAATGCAGAAGAAGAGGTACAGTAATAACTCAGCGTGGGTGTGAGTGTGTGCAACGGGTAGAAAATATATTGTTATTTCACGCTTAATTAATAATCAAGAAAGGAGATCTAGTGCTTTGTTGGACCTGAAAAAGGGCTATGACTAAACAAAACATTTATGAGGATATAAAAATCAAAGAGAAACAGAGCTGACAATAAGAATTAACACAATCAGACTCCATTATAAATCACTCACTACATGAAACCAAATTTTTTAAATGACTCCAGCTCTAATGGTGCGCTCAGAAGGCCAGAGAAGTTCCCCTTTGTGTCGTAGTAACCTCAGTGAAAAGTCTTTGTTTCTTTGTGTTTTTGCTCTGAATGCAGAGGTCATGTTGTGGGTCTTACCCTCAGGTTTGAGGTTGGCTCTCAGGTGCTTTCTGCCGTCCAGGCTCAGCTCACCCCCCAATCGTCCCCAGGCTCCACCGCTGCTCTTCAAACACTGCTTGAAACAAGAAAAAAAAAGTGGTTGAATGAAAATAAAAAGAATATTAATCATTGATTAGAAAGAAAGCGTCAGGTTTTTTTCCCCCAAAGGCAGAATATTTGTAAAAGGTAAGGACGAATTTAGTAAACGGGAAAAATATCTCAAACATAAAAATGACCACGTTTTAATCTTGAACCTTATTGATCCATCAGTATTATAAAAAGAAAATGATCTTGTATCAGTGAAGCTGTTACTCTAATATTCATCAGATCAGAAAATAATAAAGTAAAAAATAAAAAAGAAAGTTGAGCTAATGGACTTATGTTAAACACCAGGAAAAAATGTAGAAAAAGACATTACTACAAAACATAACTGGGGATAAAACAAAATCTTTTAGCCTTATTTTTAATTTAATCTAAGATTTCTCTCCCTTCATTCATCACTTATAATCACAGGGGTCCAAACCTGTTAGAGCGCCACATCTGAATGGCAGCAGACAAAAAAAATCACCTTGTAGTTTATATATCATGCACTGTATACCCAAACAGCAGCGTTTCAGGGTGTTGAACAGAGCTTATTTGGGCTTTAGCCTTTGTGACGATGCTTGTCATCATAGTCATACTGCCCTCCATTGGCTAAAACCCATATTACAACAACTGTGCTGAGGGTAGAGTCAGTATTGACATTCCAATTTGACTAATAGCAGTTCAGGGTTGTTAGAGTCAGGTGTGATAAAATTATTGACGGCGCTTTAAGACTTAATCGTAATGACGCGCAGCAGTTTCTCACAATCTGCCAATCATTACAAGGTCCAACTTCCAACACCTTAGTACATAAACTTCCCACACTGAGGTTCTGTAGCAGGTCTGTATCAGTTACATTTTCTGACCAAGGTTTTCTGCTCTCCTCGTCTCATCTGCGCTGCTTCCCTCTGCTTTTTCATGCAGTCTAAAGTAATGACAACTCCACTGTAAATAAGTCAACATTAGATGTGGGACATCATATCAAAACTCTGCTTCACTCTGTTTGCCAATATCGATGAATTTTAGCTCGTAAAACAGCACGGCTGTGGTTTTGTGCAGCCCATTAGGCAATATTACACTACACATAGCTGAATGTGGTCATCACCGAGACTTCGGTTTCAATTAATTCAAGCACAGCTCGCCCTTCTCTTCTATCGTTTGATATGTGGAAAAGCAATGATCAAATTACTGCTGTAACTTGTTGCGTTACACACATGGTCGTCATTGAGGGTGAGGAGTTTTAATAAGCGGTATATTCCAGGTCGGACTCTTCCAACTGTCTGCCTAAGTGCTTTGTGGTTTGTCAGATGTTAATTCGTGATGGAAGGAAAAACTGATACACCAATAACAAAGTGATACCTTTAATGGTGTATCCATGAAATATATGCATAGCTTTGTTCAACTGAGCAACAATTCATAACAGAAAATTAAGAAAATATAACAAGAATTGAACATGCCATCATTTTTTATTGGTCCCCATCACTATTATCTTCATTAAGCTGCTTAATATGTGTTATGATGAGGGTAAAAGAGGGAAAGAGGTTACTTATCTGATTTATCTCAACTATATTTATCTTATTTTGAAATGCTGCACTATGAGCACTTACAACAGAAAATAGTAGTATATATTTAAATGGTTCATGGCCTTTAAGAGTAACAGGAAAGCAGTATTTTTCCAATAGCGCCCCATCAGTGTCACAAATGTTCCTCAGACTTATGTTGCACTTGTGGCAGAAGAGCTGCTGCGCTGTGTCATGTGGGTGCACAGCAACATCACTGCATTCATAAAGTGATTCACTGATTCTGTTGCATTGCTTTAAAGAGCACAGCTATGACATGCTGTTCTGCAGACTGTAGTGAATCTATCTCCACACAGGTGTTTTCACTCACTGGGCCTGATTAGACCTCGTAGATGTACAGAATGCGCTCCTGTTAGCTTTGATGCTAACCACTACTTACACTTTTATCACTCTGACTGGTATATTTGATTTTACATTATTTGCATAAGCAGAAACACCTGCGCAGGTGTGCAGGGCTGTTTAACCATGTATTAAATTCCTCTGAAGAAAACACCAGAGAACCACAGTTAGCATATGAATAAAACTGTGTGCAAAATCTGGCTAAAAGGGACAGTTCACCCCAAAATCAAATATGTATACATATTGTTTTGGTGTAAGAGTGTTGGAGGTATCGGCCGTAGAGATGTCTGCCTTCTCTTTAATGTAATGAAACTACCATAAAACTTCAATTAAAAGCCTACTCCCAGTTAAACGCCCAGTCTCCTTTACTAGCCTGGTGTAGCTACACATTTTGACAAATAAAGGCCTGTCTCAATTAGACGCGAGTCTCGTTTATAAAACAATGCGTAGGATCCATACTAAAACTGCTTGTACAACTTCACCATCTGCATCACCAATTTCCCATCTCCAAAATGTTCATAAGCATGGGTCAAAGTACCTCCCATCAAGTCTGTATTTATAGATCAAATTTTTGTCTTGGAAAGTGGCGTACACCTATTTCAGGCCTCAATTTGTCGAACGCAATGTTTATAAATGAGACCCCAGGTCTGGTTGCCAAGCAGTTCATTTTTATGGTAGCTCTTTGGATAAAATATCCAGTATAAAATCAGGTTGTTGGCTACTTACTCAAGCTGGTGTTGGAGAGCTGTTTAGTTCACACATACAAATATAAATGTTTAAACTTTTGTCAGTATAGACATGCTACACATCATTTGTTCAGAGAATAATGCATTCAGATTGATGACTATTGTTTTAACAGGATAAAGTTATATATAGATCAAATGAATGATCAAAGATGTTATTTGAAGCCTAATTTTCATACAAGTAATATTCATACTAGTTCAAAAAAACAACTCAATTGTATTTCCCATCTTTGCTGAGCAACAGTTTTGTGAAAAGGAGTTAACGGACGTCCCAAATAAAAGCCTGTTGAGTTCAGTGATTTTAGAAAATAATAGCCTGTGCTACTAATTGAAGTTTTACGGTAGACGACAATCTAGTTCCATTAAACAAAAAAACATTAGAAAAACTCAACAGCAACGTCTCTTTCTAGAGATCATGACCTGGGGTCTCATTTATAAACACTGCGTACGCACAAAACGAGGCCTAAAGAGGCGTACGCCACTCACCATGCAAAAGTTGTGATCTCTAAAAACTTGACTCGACTTGATGGGAGAAACTTTGACCCATTCTCATGAACATTTTGGAGACGGGAAATTGGCAACACAGATGGTAAGATGGAGGCCTGATAGTAGGAACTGTTGAGTATTTTTTTAGCCCACACCATTTTTGGCTGTTGTTAGTACATACACGCTAACCATATCACCGTATGGACAGAAGCATCTTCTTTACGCTCACCTAGCACCACTGAGCTCGATAACGTTGCAGCTCAGCTGAGGATGACGCCATCGAGTCCATGAGTAGTTGGCGAGTGTAGTTAAGTAGAAAGAAAATAGTTCCTACATGACAATACTCACAACAAGGTCTGTGGATTATCTTGAGTAACTGGGTCATGATTCCTGGAAAGAGACATTGCTGTTGAGTTTTTCAAATGTATGTTTTCAGCGCTTTGAGCACCACAATCTGAGTGCCATCTAGTTCCATTATATTGGAGAGAAGGCAGACATCTCTACAGCCGATATGTCCAGCTCTTGGCAACTTGCACCAAAACAATCCACACTGATAAATGGCACTACAGGTATGAGGAAAAATATGTATTTTTGATTTGAGAAGCTGAGAAGAAAAGCTGAGAGAAAGCCTGCCATCACATCTCTACCTGCTGTTAGCATCATACGTCTATGATATAGAGTGAGACTTCTCATTGATCATCACTGGAGGTACATGTGTGAGTTTATGAGAGGATGGCTTCTAATAGCTTTTAAGTAGAGCTACATGCAGTAAGGCTGTATATGTTAGGCCTGGACTCTAATTACTGGAATTATCCCTTAGGGCTACTATTGCCATCTTTGCAGCTGTTAGAAGTTTATGGGAAATGTGGTGCTGATTTGTGCTCATTTCATAGTGCACAGGGCTTCAGACAGAGGCAGGCAGTCACATAGACCATACAGGGGTTTAATTTGTTAACAGTTATTATGCCATACAATTAATTTTAAATTGATATATTGACTTTAAAAGAGCTTTAGATTCTTCATACAGGATGGAGCCAGTACTTTATGCCACATGCTGTTTAACGGCTCTGCATGAGGACACAAAATGGCTCAGTCCTAAGAAACTCTGCATAACATGAAATATATACAGCACTGAAACTGACTGTTGGAGTGATACGCTACATCACTTTACACATCTTACTTTTGTAGTTTAGGCTACTATTCCTATTGATTGTGACAGACATAACCAAGGCAAAGGATATTCAAAATTATGAAACTCATGTCATATAAAGTAGAGTTTTCCTTCAAAGATTACTCTACTGAATTTTGTTGTGGCACCAATTACAAGTCTTGAGTTTCAAACCATCAACAACGTGCTGGGGATAAATTTTGGGTTTGGGCATGCTAGTCACAACCAGTGGTGCACCCTGAAATTCTTCTTAGGGACGGCCAGATGGGGACACTGAATAGCTTGTGGTGGAACACCAAACCTAAAAGCCATGGCTTAATTTTAGGAATTCAGAAATCTCTGCTAACTCCCTTGTTAACTATTTGCCTCCATGAACACTATGATCATCTGCTGCTGGTTTATTGGAGGTTCCCAGCAACAGCCTGAAGAAGATCGGGGATGCAGCCCTTGTCAATTATGCCACAAAGCTATGGAACACACTACCTATAGATATCAGGGAAGCTAGCTCGCTAAATATTTTTAAAAGAGAGCTAAAAACGTATCTGTTCACTTTAGTCTTTAACTAGCTCTGACTGTCCTGACACAGCTCTGAAACTCTTTCTATTTACGCTTTTATTTTCTATATACACTTCATGCTGCTGCGTCTCTTTTAAAATCTTACTTGATTTTATGATTCATAGTTTTATATCTTTACTATTTTATGAATAAGTTAATCCATGTTTTAAACTGTTTTAAATGTCCTTTCATATTGCATTGTTTGTCTGTTTTATGTCCATTATGTCTATTTTCATGCCCTTTACTGCCCTTATTGTAAAGCACTTTGTGCTGCATTTCTTGTACGAAAGGTGCTATATAAATAAAGTTGATTATTATTAGTATTATTTGCTTTCCTAATTTACAGTTAATATTACAAATTATCTGATGTGCATAGACTAATACTTGTACAGTTACATAACAATCCTGTTTTAATGTGTTTTGTGGTTATATGTGTAAGGGGTTGTAGCGGGATGTCCTCTTCCTAAAAAAGCTAAAAATACAGCTTTAATTTGAAGTTGGACGCTGAACTTGACGAATAATACATTTACTGGAAACAAGCCTCTTCAGGTTTAGGGAAGATTCATGGATAGCAACTATATCAGGGTGGCCATGGCCCCTCTGACCCCCCCTTGGGGGCGCAACTGGTTGCAACGAGACCAGGAGGGGGTATTTTAAAAGTCAGATCCCCGCTCTCTATTCAGAGACTCAAATACAGTATGATGGCCATTATATAGTTGCATTCAGTGCATAAAGGTTAGGTTATTTGTGTGATGACAGTCTAACAGTAAGATTCTACAAGTGCATAAATCAAGGTGAGCAACAACAACTGTAATATTTAAAGTATTTTAGAGTGTTGATCAACACCTAAAAAAACTAAATAAAAGAGTATATATGTATTTATATGTAACTGTAACTAGGTGAAATCACATGACCTGGCTTAGAAACCGTTGCAAACCACATAAAACTGTGAAAACAGTTATTGTAAAGTGATCGTGAAGGGAGCGAGTGACTAGCTGACTTGCATTTTAGTGGTGCAAAAGTTTGATTTTGTGTAGCTGTTGGAGAGGCCTGACTGGAATAATGAGTGCCTAACATCTGGGAGGCAAGCTGAGGGTAGCTGATTCAAGAAACTGGTCATGTTTAGGATATTGCCATGATTGAAACCAGATGGTACTGAGAAAACACACACTTTTCATTTTTCATTACGCTCTCATTTGGTGAAAGTCCTTTAGATATAATGTCCCACGCCTTTGAAGACGAGTCTCAAGACCATGTCAAACTGCCTGTAATAAATATCTCAACGGAATCTATTAGAAAACACTCATTTCATAAGAAATCTGGCAACTTATCTGCGGCTCTGTCAACAAACCTGATGAAAAACACCCAAAGAATCGGACCAAAGTTCATTCTAGTCGTTCAGTGAATCAAAGGCCTGGACATGCAGAGGAACTAACCGTGTCTAGAATAAAAGCTCGAAGCCCTCCCTGCACCCATGTAATGCGTATGCTTGTGCACATACAGCCACAGTCCCTCAGGGCCAGGAAGATGGTTTGGCAGGGGATCACGAGGAACAGGTCAACATGAGGAGCGGGGGGAAGGCAAGGCAGGCGGAAGAGTCAAAAGAAACCCAGAGAAGTCTTTGAATCCAGTGGAATTCCTCTCCTCCTCCGCGGCTCCTCTGGGAGGCGTCAGGAGCCTGTGGAGAGAGCGAGGTAAGACGGGGACTGTCAGGAACAAAGCTTCAAATTCACATGATATGTTTAGCTAAAAGGGTGAAAGAGAAATGAATCAAAGCTTGGCGGGATCAAAGAAACGCAACAATAAAGTCAAGGCGGTTGCCATGGGACCAGCAGGAGATGCATATCATTTATAAGTTGTTCTTCGGCTCTGTCAGATGTGGAGGGAATTGATTGTTATTGTTTGGAGGATGAACTGCTGCTGGAGGGGGTTAAGAGCAAGGGTCATCATCGCACAGTGAGAGGAATATATCTCCTCACTTGTTTTAAACAGCAGCCGCCTGTGATCTGTGTCAGAGGCCACTGCGGAAGCACCTTCAACTCGTGATAACAGACAACAAGACAGACGCAGAGACATCTTTGTCAACCCCATAAATATCTTATCGGCACAAGCCACTGATAGGCTAAACATTTGTTTTGCATCTTACACTGTCAGAGGTTATGATCATTGTTACTGTTTGAATTTGAAATCAAATAGACTTAAGCTGTTAACTGGAGACTTTCATTTTCATTCATGCCGTGTAAATTTCAAACGCACCACTGTAGAAAGGAGTATGCTGCTTTTTTTCTTCAGATTTTAATTCTTTAAAGGGTCTGTTTACCCATATTACAAAAAGCTAATTTCTTACCCAGCCCTGGTGGCATCTAGCCATGCAGATAATGTTGGTTTTATGCACCAAGGTTTTAAATTATCCACCTCTGAAACTTCTGTTGCCAAGGGCGTAGGATTCATTTCAACACAGGGGGAACACATGTAAAACTGGGGGTTTGGTGTCCTCCACCAGGAAATTTTGAGGGTCAAACACTTAATTTTCTGCATTCTGGTAAATTTTTAAGCACCAATTTTTGCCTTTTCTGCATCAATTTAAGGTGGAAAGGTATTTAACATCATCAAAATAAAAGTCTTGTACCACCTTCATGTTTTTGTAACCCTCTTTTCTTGGTTGTTGGTGCTCCCCAGTTCTTCCGGGCTACAACATTTGTTTCTTTCTCTTTGTTTAATTTATTACCAACATGGAAAGACAGTACTAACACACTCCAACTCAAGGGTACAGCAACTTTTTTTCACTGTGTATCACTCATACCTGTCCCCACAAAACAAGGGCAGGTAGGAACCAATTAGCTCATAACCAAGGGAACACAATGACTCTACTTAAACACTGCAAATGAAAATGCAAATGAAACAATATACAAAGTACTATAAATTACTCAATAATACTGATTCTTGTACTACTGAAATATAAATAACGTACCTATTACTAAATAACACAGTAAGTTAAGTAATAAAAATAACCCAAAACTATAATGTGCACAGTAATTATGGTTATATTTTTTTTTTGAGGGGACAAGTGCACATGCTCTTAATACTACGGGGGACATGTCCCCTGCATCCCCCCCAAAATCTACGCCAGTGCCTGCCACCACCACAACACAATGCAGGTGAATGACATTTTGTCCAAATCTGCCCAGCAACCTCTGTCGCATCTATTTTTCCTTGATGTCCTGTCATCTGCCAGCAATGAAAAAACAACACCATTTAAGGAGCAGTGTGTAGGCCTCATAGCTTCATAGAATTTAGTGACATCTAGTGGTGAGGATTGCAGGTTGCAACCAGCTGAAAGTTTTCCCATGTGCCAAACCTGAACTTATAATATAATAGATATAGATATAATAATCACTTCAGTCTTTTAACGGATGATTTTCACTATTGAAACTGAAAAAAAATAAAGTTAGACATGAAAAGAAAATGCTTATGATAAGTCAGAATGATTAGAAAGTGAGTCAAACTTATGAGAAAAGTCACACTTTGACTTACTACATCAAAATTATGAGATAGTAGGTCAAATTTTTACTTATTTTCTCACAGTTTTGGCTCACTATGATTATTTTTGTTTTATTTTGACTACTTTTTTATCTTTTTTCATGGCAGAAATGAGCTTCCATACAAATAATACTGCAGCACATGGAAGAAAAAATCCCTCTGTTTTGAAATATTCCAATCATGTCCTCATAACTGAGAATTAATGGGTTTTCCATATGCACTCATACCACCCGAAAAGCAGCCAATTTGATTGACATGACAGTGAGCATGTCATTAATATTTTTTTGTATATGCAGGTGCCTGTTAGTGTGTGCACGTGCATTTCTGCCTAATGTGTGTGTGTTTGTGTGTGTGTGTGCTCGTGCAGAGATGAGACCCGTCTGTCTGCTGCTCTCTCAGATTGCACCCATGAGAGCTCCCAAAATAACAACAAAGAGCCCTCAGTGGGTCGGATGAAAGCCCTGTCACCAACCATTTCAGCACAGAGAGTCTCCTCCCCTACTGTATCTCTGAGTGACACCTCACACATCACATGGAGACAGGAAGGGGAGACAGTCTCTCGTATTTGACCGCAACAAATATTTCCATATGTTAATGAGATTGTTGTTGGCTTTTAACGGGGGCCAAAGTGGGTTCTGATTGTGAGCTGAATGGTGGTGTGTTTGCTATTACACTGCTGATGTTTACATATTCCTGGGCTTGGATAAGAGTAAGAGTTGGGAGTTGTGTTCTTTAAGGGAACAGCTTATTTGCTTTCTTGCAAAAAGTTAGATGAGAAGATTGATACCACTCTTGCACATGTGGCCCAAGTATGCAGCTTAAGTCAGGAGGCTGTTAGCCTAGCTTCACACAAAGACTGGAAACAGCGGGACACAGCTAGCCTTGATCTGTCCAATGTGCAGAGTTATGTCTATCAACACATCTGAGGCTAATTTATTAGCAATTTATCGTTTGTTTAATCTGTACACAAACAGATATGTGCTTGCCAGGCAACCAGCAAAGCAGTGTTGCTAACTTTTTTCCCAATAAAAGTAGCTAGCATTAGCTCCAAGATTAGCTCAGGTGATATCATTGCGCATTGATGGAGGCATAAAAACTTTGCTGAACTAGATTGGGTTGAAAAATCCTCAGCAAAACAATCCAGTGTCATTAGAGCTGTGGTGCTTAAAGTGCAGTGAGCGCATCAACGCTGCCAAGGCAACTCACTACAACTGAACTCCGACAGTGAGCGGCATCTCCTGTCCTCCTGCCTGTCCCACACCTACTGCACAGAAGAGAGAGGAAAAAAGGCCCCGTGCTAATGGCGTAAGAGCCGTAGACTGCGATGACTCTAAGCAGCATGCATGAGAATGACTTAAAATATAATTCTCTCCATTTCATTGACTGTCTGAACAAGTCGCTAAATTTATCGCTGGTCGCTTTTTAGAAATGAAGTTGCTAGGGGGTCTGAAAAGTCGTTACATCCAGTAAAAAAGCTGTCACGTTGGCAACACTGCGGCGAATACTCCATGGAATGTTTTTGTTTATGTTCTGCTTTTGTAAAGGTTAAACAGATAAATCAGTGACCTTGACTGCCCAGACACACCAAACCAATATCAAAGAGCTAGCGGCTTCATGTTGCCTGTTTCCCGGCTGAAAAGTTGCACATGAACACACCGCAAAACTTTAGCCGACGGCCAGCAAACACATGTGTTCAAAGCCTGCGTGAGAGGCAAACAATTCTCCACACCAGCAGACGGCGGTAGTCTGTAATCGTCATTCAAAAAGAACTGGAAGACCGTCAAGATGCTAGTTAGCACGTTAACAGTACAATCCAATGCTGAAAGGAAAAAGCAGATTCATTGTGTGCCAGTGAACAAGAACACAAACCATCACAAACGTTTCTGCGACAGAGCTCAGTGGCTGAAGACAAATAATTGTACTTTATGCGACAAGTTTGTTTTGATCTCACTACCTCTTGACTCTCTTTCAGCTCTTTGTTTACTTTCCTCACTTCTGTTTCTCTTCACATGTGCTGAGCTGACAATCAGTCATTTTGTTCACAGACGGGCTTCGCTGTCTTCAACGCCACTTCAACAGGCTGAATTGACTGAAAAAAGCTGACAATGGCCAACTAGGGCTAACAGAGTGGGAAACCAGGGCAACTGACACTCACTGATGGCCCAACATTGACCAACGGCCAGCAGTTGGCTTGGTGTGTCAGGGCGTTTAGAGGTGCTAGCAGGCATATTTTTGAAGTTGGCCATAGCCACGCTAGCTGTTTACTCTTGCTTTCCTGGCAGGGCGCTTTTCATTCCTACAAAAGCTGCTCAGTGGCGCATGAAGCCAAACAGCTATATTTCGTAAGGATGGAATTACATGGATGATCTGCACTGCTTCTGCAACATTGGACCCATAGACTGGGGGCACTAGAGACTACCACTGGCCAAGCCGACTACTCCTGGTTTAGTGCACTGCTAACTTGAATGGGGATAAAGTGACTTAATCTAGTGGCACTTATAGACTTTCCAAATGTTATCAGACCAAGTGGATTGGGAAGAGGTCTTTTTGGGTCCAGTGGCATCATGTGACAGACCCTCGAGGTTGCAGTACCACAGTTTGGCCACTAAAATTGGCTTCAAAGCCTGGTGGAAACAAGGCGTTAGCTGCTAGCCACCATCTCCATGTTGATAACCGTGTTGAGACAGCTCAAATGCTCTAAATTCCACATTGAGCCCCTGTAAAGCACTGACATGAAAGTGGCATCAATCTCTCTTCTAACCTTCGAGCTAACTCCAAGAAAAAAATCAAGTCTTTCCTAAATTTTGAGACTATCACGAAAGTCAGTCAAATCAAAAGATGTTTAAATCCAATTAGACACCAAAAAGAAAAGCAGAGATAAATCGATTTAAAATCTCTGCTGAATCACTGTAACATCAGAGCACAATGACTGTATAATCTACTAATCTGATACACTAACACAAAGCCCCAAGTAGTCTTTTTCACAGTTCCAACCAGCAGTTAAATGTTCAGTGAAAATCCCTCCTTGTTCGACTACCACTGATGTCAGGCCAAAAAACTACAAACAGCAAAGAAGGACTCCATTGTTATTTCTAACTGGTAGAAGCCCTGAGGTTATTTTTCCTCTGCCTTGAAACAAATCAATGAAGCACAGCTCACTTTGAACAATTGCACATTTGCTGAAATCAGATGTGGGTTGAGGAGCCAGCCATCATCGCGCTTATTCTGTTTGTTGACAGAGGAGGACTTTGATAAACAAGCCTGTTCTTTGAAACAGGTGCCCGAGCATGAGTTCAGTTTTGAGAGGCAATTCAGAAAACGGACTGATTAGAGAGTGTTTGTTATTCTGCATGCAACCATTTGGATTCTGTGTATTCTTCCCAAAGTCACAAGGATGCTTCCGGTATAAACAATGATACTATTTGTTTTTCAACTAAGATAACACAAAAGTTTGACATGGATATTTTGCAAGATTTCAAATATCTCAGCAGTGAAATTTTCTGTCCTTTCCTGTCACTTTGATAAGAGTGTCAACAAACAACTTGATAAAATCAGCCTCTGATGGAGGCTTTTATTTTAGCCAACGTTGCCCCCAAGTGGTTACTATGGTAGTTGCATTAACTTTGATGGAGTACAAGTTTACATCACAAAGGAAGTCTCATACTAAGTCTCTTTAGGGTGAAGTCAGGTAATTTGAGGCACTTTTTGGGAGAGTAGGCTGCCATGAAAACAACCTAGAATTCTAAAGACTGTCTTAGGTGTTACCTTACAAACTTGTTATGGATGTCTGCCATATTTCTATAACAAAAATATGTTGCCAAGTAAAAACTATAGAAACTTAGGACATTCAAACACACCAAGAACCTCTAAGTCCTCCAATGACATGTTCAGGTAAAATGGGACTTCAGTCCATTTATCAGTTCAGTCAATAATTTATGAAACCATTAATGTGACCTAACTATTCACGAAAAAAGTCCAACTTTTCTTCCATGCTTTCCCTCTTCTTTTGCTCCTTGGTTCCTCTGTGCCATATCCTCCTGAGACCCGAACTTTTGTTTGTAATGCATTTTTAATTTCTCCTAGCTATTTGGGATCAGTAGGACCCAATAAGTAAAAAAACCTAAACACGGTCAACCATAATTGAGTCCTGACGTCCTGAAATGAGACAATAATTATGTCCCAATGTCCTCAAATGAGTACTTCCTAATTAACAGTGTCTTAGCTTGTTGCTAAAATTGGTCAAATTTGTTGCCATATCAAACTACAAACATTATTAATCATAACTAATCATACATAAACAAGTCTCAACCATTGAATTTGATCAAGTTTTTGACCTTGTCCACTTTTGTGTCGGGATCAGCGACAGACTGACTTGGCAGAGATGGCTGCCATCTTGTTTTTACATAGATTAGTGTATTATGCTCTTACTACCACTAGATGGAATAAAGAGTGTCCACAAACGAGGACAACAGGCCTAAATTCATGAGAATGAAGTATAAGGTCAAGTAAACCCAAAGTGTGATGTCCTCATATGAGGAAGCAGGGTCTCAGGAGGATATTGTCTACAATTCTGGAGTATTATGGCTGACATGAACACACTGCATTACCTTAAATATTTTTTAAGTGACAAAACTACAGTAATAACTGTAGTAGTACAGGGTGGTCGCTAGCATTAGTCATGATTTAATGGCACCTGGTAGCCTAAAAACAAATGACCCATTTTACTTGAACGCATGAAGTACTCACTCAAAACCCTTTCTTACAAAAAGTAAAGTGTATTGTGAAAATATTCTGAATACACTCAGTGGTGCAGTGGTGGTTGATGAGATGGGTGCACTACTAGGTAGATGGGTAGATTACCAAGGCAGAGGTGGGCATACTCACCTATATATTGCAACGGTTTTTTGACTGACAGGTGGGCACACTGTAAATAGCCAAAAAGAGAGATGGGTACACCCTGTATACCTGAGTACACCCTTCACTATTTCTGGTGTTATACGCTTACTAGTCTGAATCACCGGATGTAGACTGTGCCTTTAAGAGTGCTATTGAGCAGATGATTTTGGCCAGCATTCTCCCTCCCCTCTGCTATCTGTGTGTTACCGTTTCCAAATCCCCTTTGCTACGGGAAACAACAACCTCAAAGCTAACGACATACACACTGAAAATGGTATGTTTTGATGAAGATTTGGATAGTGCAATAAGGCATGCCTGCTTTGTTCTCTCAGTGGTTTGTTGTTAAGATCTACAGCAAATAAAACGTGTTAACGCCACTCGAAGAGGCCCAGACTCTGTCTCATGCCTGATGTTGATCTATTTTATGACATGGACAGTTGGAGTTGATTTGCCATATCATTTTACCCTGGCAGCTGTACGTTCCAGCTCCAGTGACACTGGCCTCTGAGTCAGAGTTCCACTTCACATGAGCTTCTGTGATATTGTCCTAATAACGCTCTGCAAGAGGTTAGTGAGGATTCTTGGTCATCCAGGTCATGGTAACCTTTTACCATGACCTGGACGACTATCAAAATATCTAAAATATGTTTGTCTTTTTTATCAGGAAAAGTTGAATCACACAATGACAAACTGCTCTTTTGTGGTGTTTTGTCATATTAGTGACAGTGCTCACCTCCTCATGTGCAAATGTTCCACCAAAACAAGTTCCTCCCTGACACTATTCTGCATCCTGGGCTTAGTGCCGCCCAAGACAACTGGGATTGGTTTAGAGAAACAAAAACAAGCCAGTGTTTTTCCCTATAGCAGCAAGAAAATTGGTAATTCCTGACCTTATGTAGCGCTGTGGAGATAGGTCTGTCTTCACAAGACTTTACCCATATTGTTTTGGCTGCAGCACTCTTATTACTAAAAAGAGAAAATCAACATGCCATGTCTTACCTTGCAAGTTCTGGGACCAGTGGGGTTTGTTTTAATCTTTGCTCTGCCCATTCCACTTAAGTCGGACCTATTAAAATGAATGTTTTATGTGGAGCATATTTGTAGTAACCGTGCTGTAACATGTTTGGTGATTGGCTGCTAATATTACAGAGCCTGGGATGTAAAACTGTATTTATCTGCATTTGTATTTTTACCTGACTTCACCCTGTTATTTAACAGGCTTTGATTACATGACTCTAGTTAAATGTATAGTCTGCCTTTTCAACTGAAACACTGAACAACTGAAGTCATGACACGATGTGTTTTCACTGGCTGTTCTACAACAGTAAACACAACATGCAGCCCCCCCCCCTCCGGTTCACAAACCCAGCTTATCCTTGCTATCAACATATGGAAGTGTTTTCAAATCGCTATCTACTAGCAGCAAATGGTCTTAAATCAGTCATTTTAATATCAAAGCACTTAACACTAGAATGATGATTACTTGCAGGTGGATATCCATGCTGCTTGTCAAGACTGCATTTGAAGAAAATGACTGAGCTCTTATCCGACACGTACAGTACAGCCAGTGTTCAATAGGCAAGATCACATTACAGAAGATTACTTTGGAGTTTCAGCAATTTTCCCAAATTACACTGGCCTTTGGTCTCTGGTAAACTTGATTGACTTGAATGGTTTTCATTAGAAAAGCCTCGCAAAGGCTTTGCTGTTGATGCTCGTACACAAAAAGCCGAGGCATTTTGAGGGTGAGCGGGTGCAGATGGGACACTGGAAGTGAACGGATATGCAGATCCTTTCATGGAAACGCTTCATTGTGTTTTAAGGGAACACAGACTCGGCTGGGCCGTTTGATTTGTGATGCTCATCTGTGTTTCACTGGCCTGACATTCTGCCGCTACACAACGATTTGGTGCCTTTAAAAAGAACTGATCAGTAATGCAATGTGTATGAGGTACTGAATTTATTGAATCAGTGCAGACGTTCACAGTCACTGTGGCAGGAAAGTATTGCAGTGTATGGTGTTTTGATGCATTCAGTGTGTGTTAACGGTAAAACAAACCTTATGGGAGTTACATTCAGTGTCATATTTGAACTTCACCCCACCCTCCCCTTGTCTCTCCTCATCGAAGGAACAAAATCTGAGTAATGGAAATCAGTTAGATGTCACAAAGAGCCTGAGCGCAGACTGACAAGAAAATAGCCATGAATAACATGACCACCCTTATTACCCTTCTAGGAAAATACTTAGAGAGGGATCCAAAATGAAGAGTAGTCCGGATACACTTTCAGTGTCACAAAGAATAAGAGCTATTTATCCTGGCCGCAGATATATTCCCACATTCCCATCAGCTGTTTGGCTGCTTTACTCGCTGCCTTGAAACTAAAATCCAAGACGTATATCTGTAAGGAATTAAAGGATGGTGTCATGTATGCTTCTACGCATTAAGTGACTATCCTACCCAACCATACATATAAAACACACACATTAATTCCCAAACTTGGAAACATAAACCTTAATTCTGATAGCTTCATGTCACTTTGTATTCAGACAATCTTCATAGCACACATTCACTGGAAAGTATTTGTTTAACAAAACAGGGAACTCTGAGTCTCTCCAAGTTTCTATGGAGACATCTGCAGGTTTGTGGTGCCATCTAGAGGAGGTTTACCGCCACAGCAAGGAACTACAGCAAGCCTTTCAACTGCAACATAAATATTTGGCTTCCATTTCCAGGGTATCAAATATCACTTAGGAGGTGCGTCTACTGTAAGTGCAACAGTGACAAGCAAAGTATTTTCTCTGCAGAATTTGGGACAGATTAACGTCACAGGATAAGTAGTCAGTTTGATCATTCCTCGCAAAAAAGGGGCAATTATGGTCAAACAGACCAAATGTGGCCACAGTGTACGCTGTTTAAATAGTGCACACAAGACTGAGAGGAATGCTCCACCCATGCCTCAGTGCATGTTTGACAGGGCCCCATTGAAGAAGGCTCGGCCTCCCTCATCACCGGCAATCCTCTCCACCAGCCTCCTACAGAGCTCAAGTGAACATGACGTCATGTCGGCTGGGGAGACGCAAAACATCAGTGTACAAAAAAATGACATCCCACTTAGGCGATAACGCTGCTTAGATTTTATTTCTTCATTAATCATCTTTCTCTCGTTGCATCCAGATTGCATCACCAGAACATGACACTTCAGAGTGTGTGAGAGGCAGGATGAACTTTCCAGCCACAGCCGTCATCCCGCTGACCACAGTGTGAGTGTTTTAGGAATGAGGGAGCCACACAAAGCAATCACAGAATGGTTTTTACTTTTAACTGTGGTATAGATGCCAAAGTAAAGGCAGGACTAAGAGCTGATGATCCCCTGTACTGAAACAATGGGCCTCATGCAGGAGGCCATATATGAACAAATTTACTTTTATTTTTTTCTTATTTTGCCTGTACCCACTGATTTCTAGGATCCAACAATATTTTAATTTTGCTCTTCTCTTCTCCAGATAAGAGAAAATTTTACAAGATAAGAGATAACATCTAATCTTCACAGTCCACATACTGGTGTCCAATGTGAGCAGACAAGTTTTAAATATGACATACAAAAAATGGACGAAAATCTTATAATCAAATTTGAATTATTATACATTTCAAAGTAATTCCGATGATTGGATTATAACATTCATGGGCTAAAGAAATACTACTATACATTCGGTTACCGTGCATCCCTCTGCTGACTAGTGGCGGAATATAAATAAGTACACATTTAAGGCACTTTTACTTTGCTTGAGTTTTTTTTTTTTGTAACACATGAATATATGTAAACACCTGGAGCAAAACAAAAAAATTAATTAAATAAAAAAAAAAATAGAAAAAAAAATAAGATATACATGTACAATAGAGACAGTGGGGGGCTACTCATCACACCACAATGTGTTTCTCACTTTACTTGAGTATTTTAATCTCATGCCACTTTCTCCTTCTTGTTCGCCACATTTCAGAGGGAAATATTGAGTTCTTTACTCCGCCATTATTATTTGACAACTTCAGTTATTATTTACTTTACAAATTGAGATTTTTGAGCACGAAACACATGTAGAAATACAAGTGCAGCTGAAACTATTAGTCAGTTGATTAGAAAATTAGTTGGCAACTATTTTGATAATTGTTTAACTCCTTTTTCATGAGGAATTGCTTTATTTTGATTTATTACATTGAAATTTTCTGCATTGAGTACACTTTTAATACTGAAATTTTCTTGATTGTACCTTTTCTGTAGTATCATTTTGAATGCAGGACTTTTACTAGTAACAGAGTATTTTTACTGTTACTGAAGTAAGGGATCTGAATACTCCACCACTGCTACTGAAATGGCATTTACAGCAGCACACACATTTTGCTGCTGCTGGGATTTTAATTTTCCTTTAACACCAGCAGAGGCATGAAGTAGTTACAGTGGGCCCGGTTATGACGGGCCCAAAGGCACGCCAGTTACTTGTTACACGCCTTAATTAGCTACTATAAAGAGACCTGACATTGGATAACACCAACATACACATCACCCAGAAATGATCATTGCATATGTATGACAGTGGAAATAAGGAATTATTCATTTAATTGCATTGTTTTTTTTATAGTTTATGTAGAGTAAGCATATATTTTATGACACATTTTGTTATAGACTGTTTCTAAAAAAAAATGGAGATGGGTTTGCCTTTTCAAAGGCATATATAGCAAATGGTAAATGGAGTTATTCTTTGAACACAGGTGTATTTCTAAGGTAGGAATCTAAATTACAGACCTGTTTGCTGCCTCACATATAGTTGGAGGGCCCACTCTCCTCACCCCATGGGCCCCTGTACAACCGTCCTGCCTGCACTCTCTATATTTACGTCTCTGAACACCAGTACTGACATTATGAAAAATCACATTTACTTTCAGTTTATTTAACACTTTTTCACTACTGCAGAGGTTCTTCTCCTTACAGCCTTTTTCAGGGAGCATCTCTCCAATGCTTGAGGATGTGCCAGAGTTTCTGCACATGACACAACACCTTCTCTCATATTGTGTTAGGGGGTTGTTACCTGTGCTAATAGGTTAGGTATGTTTAAGTGGGATACATCATTGAGCACATGATGAATGGTTAAGAACATTTGGTGCATCTGGAGTCAACTTATTATTTTTTCTCTTAAAGGAAAATTCAGAGAAAATCTAATAGAAATTTAGGGGGATGTTGCTGCATGAGGCCAAATGAAGCCCTTCACTATTGTCTCATTTGACCTGTGCAGCTTTGCCCACATTAAAAAGTAGCATGTGGAGTTCCAGGGATGTAACTCCACCAGAAGGCAGGTTTTAAGTAAGGTGTCTCTGTTTGTGTGCTTATCCAATCCCAGCTTCACAGCGCTTGTATGGGGAAGCATGTGAATAAAATAAAACTATTTCCCCACCACAAGGATCAGCTTGCTTTTACAATCCGCATGTATCACAGTGAGCCTGGTAAGCAAACACTGCTTTTACTAATGCAGAATTTCTCACAGTTGTATAGCAGTAAAAAAAGGATGCTGAGCCAGCAGCTGCACCACAAGCGAGATGCATCTGATACTGTGGTGGTGTGATAAACCCAGCAGACTTTCTCATTGCATCAAATCATAGACGGTTCAAAGAGCTGCAAGGTGTTCATGTCTCTGCTTTTCCTGGTAATACTTGCACTGTTGCGTCAGTAAGATTTGATATCATCTACTGTGGTGTTCCTTTAAAGGACAGATTAAAGGGCCAAAAACTGAACTAAGACTATCTGTCATAATTAATTGAATAAAATACACGAGAATGCGTGTGCATGATTCAGATGCTACATTTTAATGGCAATAAAAGCATCAAGGAAGTTCTTAGTGTGAACCACACGTGTGTCCCCAAATCCATGTTTGCTCAGCAAGTCTGCATACTGGCTCTCTGTCCTCTCTACTCCCTCAGTCTGGGCAAGCATGTTCAGAGACTGCAGAGCAGAGTAGGGTGTCAGTCCGTCCAACATGGTCTCAGCTATGAGCACTGCGCATCCTACGGCCCAACAGAAGAGTGTGCAGGAACATTATCAAATGTCCGATTAGACATGCAAAACAATATCCTGATCAGTCTGTATCGGATCACCACGTTACAGATTCACACATCATCATAAAACATTCCAGACTTCAGGCCTTGATTTTGCCAATGCTACCTACAGTATACAATTTATAACAAGACCTTCCTTATAGTGTTGCTGCGGTTGTTGTCAGTCACGCTTTGATGCAGAGCATAGCATCCAGAAGGTTGTCTGTATGTTTGACATGTGCCGTTTCAAAACCGTGGCTCTTCAAAAGCAGACTGTATTCTGTCGCGCTCCTCTGTTTCCCCTCGCTCATGCTGAGGGCCTGGAGCAGCCCGCGACTCGGGCCGCTTCTGTCTTCATCCAGGAAGATCTCACTCAGCAGGAGTCCACAGCCTGGCGGCATGGTGCAAGTGCATGATGTGTATGCAGATGTACAACTTTACAGAACAATAGTGGTGGTTTTGTAACCTCTTATCCCCTTGCATGCCTTTGCTTTAGGCAAAGTATAAAGATCAAGGAGGAAAACAAATAAACCAAGTTGGTATTTTGGCTTGGCTTTGAAATTGCTAGCTTTTTTGCCAAAGTGTTGTTTTATATGTCACAAAATAACAGATTTAATAACACATTTTAAATCAGCTGAACACTGACGGTATCAGGTTTACAGCAGCGGTTCCACTGAGGCCTAAGAGTCTGCAGATTACTGAAACCAAACAACACAGCAACTCACTTTAGATTTTATCAGAATGTGGGAACTAACTCAGTTGCCACAGTCACGCTATAGAAATAAATAACTGCAGCCTCCAAAGTTTCTCTGACATATAACTGAGAATGCTTTACTCAGCATTTATATATTTATAACACATATAAATTATGTAAGCATTCATTGTTAAGTCAAAACATGTAGTCAAAAACATGAAATTTACCTGGTGTGCACGCATCCGCGATTTTACCCAGCAGAACATGCACCTTCTCATCAGGCCAGTCGTGAAGAATTCTCGCCAGGATGTACAAGTCTGCTTTGGGCAACTCGTCTTTAAAGAAGTCTCCTGGTCATGCAGATAGGATAAAGCCATGATTGAGTGAGATGCCACTTTGATATCTAAGATCATGGACATTTAAGATAACTTTTTGTCATTGAACATCGACAGTCAAGATCATATTTTGACGCAGACACACACCTGCTACAAACGACACCCTGTTGTTTGTTTGCTGCGGCTGGAAGTGCTCGCTCATCTCAACAACAGATGGCAAGTCAAACACTGTCACAGACAACCCAGGATGAGCTTTAGTGAACTCGTAGGCCATGGCACCAGTGCATCCTTGGAAAAAACAAAAGATGATATACATAAGAATGGATTATTACTCACAGCTTTAAAGATGCAGTGTGTGAAGCCCAGTTCAGACCAAAGATTTGCAACGAGACAAGTTGAAACAGGCAACGACTTGCAATGCACTGTCCTGAAATGTTCTAAAAACCTGCTGGTTCACACCAATGCAACTAGATGAGATGGTGTATCATCTCTATGCAACAACTCTCTGTTCTTCTGTTCTGATTTGCAGCTTTTCAGGTTTATTTTGTGGCTGAATATAATTTGTAACTTCAAAAAATATGAATGAGGATAGTGATAGTGAGATACTGGCTACTTTGTAGTAGTGGTGAAACGTCAGAAAACACAAACAAAACAAGCATCAGATGGACTGTATTCATAATAAATATGCCATAATAATATAAGTAAACAATGCCAATTAGTCAATAGGAATGTGTGTGTGTGAGGATCAATAAGCACAGACAGTGAGCAGCAGCAGCGACCCAGAGGCAACGTGCCTTACGCTCTAAAACCAGCCGGTGGCAATGTGACCAGCAGAGCTGCAAGTGACACCATAAGCCTGCTTGAGTCGAGCTCAGACAGCCAGTTCTCACCGCTGCAACTTTTCTCTGCAACTGTTTCGTGTGGTTGCGAATCTTTGGCCTGAACTGGGCTTTAGATTCAGGGGGATGTAGTGGCATCTAGCGGTGAGATTGTGACCAGCTGAAACTTTTTAGTGTTCATTGTTCTGGAGACTTTACACATATCCCCCTAAATCCAACACACTGGACTTTTTAAGCGTTCTCTCCTTACCTCCAAGGTCGACGGCAGTTTTAAAACTGGAAAGGTCAAAGGCTGTTGCAACAGCTTTTCCCGTAACCTTAGCGATGCTGTGCATGGCATTCATGAATCTCAGCTTGACTTCTTGGCTGTTGTAGAAGGTATCCTTTAAATAGAAACAAATGATGTAAAAAAACAGCATCTGTAAAATATTTTCAAATTTTTTGCCCTCACTTTTTATCAGTCCAAAGCACAACTTGGAGACAATCACCTGAAACATATCCTTGGACGCTTTGCCAAAAGCCCTCTCGCGCTGATTGGCTCCCTCCTCCACGGCTCTCTCAAGGTGGGAGAAAAGAGGCCACACTGTGTCACTGCAGTGCTGGATGTAGCCCCGCAGTGAAAAAGGAGCGTCTGACAGCAAAAAACGTGTGGCCAGATCTGTGTTCTCGTACCCTGGCCTCTGGCACGCCTCCAGCACAGACACTATAAAACGTGTGGCAAGTTAATTTGAAGTTAAATACTAAATGTTATCTCAACAGAGGTGAGGGCTGACTCACGTCTTTGTTTGCTCTTCAACAGTCCCAGTGACATGCAGGCTTCTAGCAGGCATTCAGTGCCCTTCACTGAGGCTTTGATCTCCTGGGCCACCTGTGCTGCATCCAGCCCTGGTCTGCTGTGTAGCAGGTCAAACACGCACATCTTGGATGCGGTAAACAGTGCCTGGAACATTTCAACATGGCAGAATAGATACAGAAGCGAAGAGCAATTTTATTAGTATGAATGCAATGTATATTTTTAGACTTCCTGCTCGCAGATTGTGCAGATCTAGAGACACATGCACGGGTCTAAGAAAAGAGCCGCACATAGGCCCCCCAGTAAAACCCACAACTTCTCCTTTTCACACTTACATTGGACAGGTTCAACAAACAGGATACGACATGTTATTTACTGAGCTTTAGAGGTGAAGACAGACATGATTAATTTAACTTCTAGTATGGTTTTATGCCTGCTAGGCTTGGTTGCTTTATATTTAATGCACATGTATAAAAGTGGTATCAATCTATTAAGAGGACTGTATGACTATGGACTAATTGATAATCACGATTATTTTGATCATTGCAGAGATAACAATTATGTATCACGTTTAATCATTGATTTTACGGACAAACTATTTTTACTGCACTTTCACATTTAAATCAACAGAGCACTGCTTTCACTTCCATGTTGTGGTTCATCAAAAAAAGACTTAAAAGGGGGCACTAGCAAGCGAATAAGGGAGTAAGACGTCTTTTGCTGAGCTCCTGCCCAGCTTTTCCCCTTTTTTTTAAAAACTGAAACAGCGCTGATCTACAAACAAGCTCATTCATATCCCAAGTGCTTCTTACAAAGCTGCAGTGCCAGTGTCGTTTTGACACGGTAATGACAACTAATCTCTGGAAATATAAGTACAGCACACTGTCTAACACTAGGCCCACCACCTCATCAACGCAGAGTTCAAGTGCTGACCGGGACCGTGCGCTTACCCTTCTCAGTGCGGACTCAGAAGAAATGGGTACAGAAGATCTTAAGTCCCAAAAAAGACTTAAAATATGTTTTTTTTACCTGAATTCAGTGCATCTCCAAGAGGCAATATATAAAAAAAGCTGTACCTATAATACCAGCTAACTAAAAATAAATATGCCACCCTTCAAAAAAAAGGAAACCTAAACTTAAAGCTTTTTAAGACCTTTTCAAGATAATTCTAACCAAATTTATTACAGATTTTTGGACAGATCGTCTTTTCTTACCAGTTTTTTTAAAAGTTTGTTTTAATTACTGACATGTAAAGCACCTTGTAACTCTGTTTGAAAAGTGCTCTACAAATAAAGATCATTGTTATAATTATTCTTATTATTTTCTTATTCAAGCATTGCAGGTAAGTATAAAGGTAAGTATATCTGTGATCCTGTGCAGAAGTAGGTTTAATATGGTTAGCAGAGTAAGATCTGTTTATCTACATTTTGCCGACAGGTGAGAAATGCAAGAATAAAGTAAAACGACAGTATTAGGTTCACTGGAAGGTTTAAAACTTAGTAACATCACAAATGTGGACTTTCATGAAGAAGACCTTTAACTCATTTTGACAAAAAATAAAAGGCTAATAAATGAAATTGGATAAAATGTTTGTAGAAATTAAGACATAAACATCTTTAAATCAATTTAGGACATTTTAAGCCTTTTCGGTACCTGCGGACACCCTGTTGTCTCTAATTACCTTTGAGGCTTTGAATCCATCCAGCAGATCAATCATTCGCTGCAGGTCCTCTTTCTTCGGCTCACTGTCCTCATGCTCTGTCACATTGAGCTCTATCGCCTGCCCTCTGCTGGTCTTTAGCGGTAGTGTTGTATTCTCAGAGTCTGTAGGTTTAGAAAGGCTGTTGACCAGCGTCCAGGGACTCTCATCCACTTCACTTTGACTGCCTTTTCTTTTCACCTATAAGGGGACACTGTTACTTACAAATAATTAAAAAGAAAAGTAACATTGTGCTCGTACAATGAGAAAAACTAACTTTATGTGCAGGACTGGCTTTAGAGCTGTTCTTGTGTGTATGATTGGCAGATGGGCTGTTTGGTGTGGGGCTGGATGAGGAGTTGTGTTTGGCTGAAGAGCTGAGACTGTGGCTGGTCTGAGCTGGCAGGGTGTCTGAGGGCTGGGTGAGTATGGAGGTGATAGGAGTGCTGTTGTTGCTCAGATGGACAGATGCACTTTCCTGGTCCGAGGAGGAAGTATAGCTATTGTAAATAAGGTCCAGCTGTTTGCAGAAGCGGTTGAGAGGGAAACCCACAACATTGAGGAAGTCTCCGTGGACGTACTCAACCAGCATCCCGCCGAGAGCCTGAATGCCGTAACCTCCTGCCTTGTCCCTGACACACAGTCACAAACATTTCACTTGTACAGTAACATTTACACTAATACTAAATTTACACAAAAGCACTTGCACACATCTACACGGGGGTTGTTTGTATTCTACTTCTACTTCTTCTTCTTCAAATGCAGAACTAATCAAACAATGCACTCTCATTGACCCAAGTAAAGATCTCAATTTCTGCTGACACGCTCCCCGTCAAACAGGACAAGGCAAACACAGATATAACAAAACTCAATGCACCAAAGTCCAAAAAGCAACAGGTTCATGAAGCTCCCATCCCCTGAATGAATGCTTGGTTAGGTTACGTTACTACACTAAGAAAAATCAATAGCTACAAGTAAAAGTATGTGAAAGTTCAAATGTTCATACTCACATGGGTTCACCGCTATTGATGTATTCCCACAGCATCTGTTCTGACAGCTCAGCAAACTTCACCTTTGTTTCTTCGTAGAAGTCGATCAACTGATAATCCACTTCATCGTCTGGGGGAGAAGAGATGAAATGAAATGTGTCCACTACTGGAAACACAACAACTGGCCAGTAAAGCCCTCCATATATATTTAAGAAATTAGCTCCTCAATTTCTCACAGATATTCTTGCTGAACATTTAAAGGAAAACTACTACACTCATTTTAAAGTTGATATTGTATTTATGGTTTCTACTATAACATGTTTACATGGTTAAACGCTCAAAAAAAGACTTTATTTTTCTCATACTGTCTGTGCTGTAACACCTGTATTTACCCTCTGGCTGAAACGGCTTTGTTTAGCGTCTGTCTTTCAGAGCCCCCCTCCTGAAAAAGCCCAGTCTGCTCTGATTGGTCGGTGTTTTCAGGTCTTTCATGTCTGGGCTTTTTCTGCACAATCACTGCAGCTGGGGAATGACTGTAAAGGCCCAGAGACACCAAACTGACGGAGAACTAGCAGTGATGAACACACTAGGGATAGCGACTAGCGATTAGTCTCAACGATTAAACGTCCGCCCCCTCGCTAGTTGGCACCAGAGATGTTAGTCAGGTAAACTAATTAGTGTTTTATTCATGTACAAGGCCGCCAATATGTCATGCAGCCACCAGTCACTAGTGGGTGCTACAGAGCCGTCAAACAGCAGTCCCCCTCCCCGCGATAATGCTCGACTGACTGGAGTTTTAAAACAGCACGGTGGGAAATTGAAGAGATGCCCTCTCGCAAAACCAGTGCGGTTCGGCAGTACTTTGATCTAGAAAATGAAAACAAGGTAGCACGTAGGCTGTGTCAGAAAAAACTGGCATATAATTACTCGAATGGAACAACACGCAACCACATTCAACTTAAGCATTTGGATGTTAACCTGCTAGGAGCGACGGCTGCTGCTGCTGCTAGCGGTGCTAGCCACACTCAGACCAATTTGACATCGTTAACCCGAAGACGCTGTGATCCCGCCCAGTCTGAGGAGATAATGCAACTCATCATGACAAAGACCTCGCAAAATATGCTTCCACTTAACTTTGTTGAAGGTAAAGGCTTCAGGAAGTTAATGGGATACATTGAGCCTGAATACACCGTGCTGGGACGCAACATGATAACCTCCAGGCTGGAGCACATTCACCATAAAATGAGTGTTTTCCTTTTGTTAGACTACTCGACTAGTCTTAATTAAAATTTTCGTTTAGTCGACAGGCAAAGTAGTCGCCAGGAACATCCCTACAACACACCAAACCAACGGCCAGCAAGCACATATGTTCTGCACCTACATTACAGGACATACCCCTCCATATCAGCAGACAGGGGTTGTCTGTAATCGTCATTCAAACAAGGAAACCAGAAGACTGTCTTGATGCTAGTTAGCCAGTTCGCACATTAACAACACAAAACATCAACCGTTTCTGCTAAAGAGATCAATGGCTTAAGAAAAATAATTTTACATCATATAACAAGTTTGTCTCGACCTCACTCCCTCTCGACTTCAGCTTTTTGTTTACATTCCTCACTTCCATTTCTCCTCTCATGCGCTGAGCTGTACTGCCAATCAGAGTGATTTCATTTGTTGACAGGCTCCACTGTCACCAACGTGGATTTAACATGTTGAATCTGCTGGAAAAGGCCAACTAGCGCCTACGAGGCCAAACAAGGCAGAATACACCACAGCGACGGCCAAACTTTGACCCTGACTCTGGTGTGTCAGGGCCTTCAAAGACTATGACCAGATGGTCATGTAAAGAAATCCGGCACACTATGACATCATGCTGTAGCCAGAGTAGATAAAACTCTTGCAAATGATGTGTTCAGGACAGTAGGAAACATGAGGTTTTATGCTCACAGGGACACACGTTATCTCATTATTTGAAACTCTGGCCACACTTAATATGAACATCCTTCATTGTAACACTTTATATAAGACACAAATATGTTAAAGCATAATTGGTCCCCTTTAAGAAGTAGAGAATAAAAAAGTACCTCAAAAGGCATAACTGTTCTAAGTTTGTTTCAGTAAGTTTCTACAGAGAACCAACTATAAGTCTACCCATTATTCAGTTGGTACTTACTCTCTTTCTCGTGGCAGAGGACAATAGCTACACCAGTGAAGACACTGTGCTCTTTACCACTTAAGCTGCAAGAGAAAATAAAGCAGACAGAGCCTGTAAACAACATCCTGTCCGTTTGTTTCGTTTCTAAAGTTAGAAACAAGCTAAACGACAAGCACCTTGACAGCATCCTGTAAGCATCATCTTTGTCAACTGGTTTCTCCAGAATCATGCCATCTACAGTCTGCAGGGAACAAAAAATAACAGCCAAAGTGATTAAAAAAAACAGACAACATACAGTATATTGCAAAGAGTAGAAAGATAAAATACTGCAAAGCTCTTACCACAATAGTGTCTGCTCCGATTACTATGTCTGGAGTCTTCAGGTGTTTCTGCAGCAAAGGAAATGTTATCAACATGTCACTCAACAGGGAAACATATACTGTCACACAAAAAAAGGAGCTTAACTCACAAAGGGCATCCTCCTGGCCACCTCCAGGGCCTTCTGTTTGGCTGTCTCAACAGCATACTCATGAGGCGCCTTGAAAAGTCCCTTGTCAAGAGTTTCTTTAAACCAGGATGGGACCACCTCAAACCGTAAGCCCTGAAGTACAGGAGAAAAAAAAAGCAACAATAAAATTACACTCTTGTGTTAGAGATATATGATTTGTGCACTGTCCATGTTCATGGTGTGGTCTGAAAGAGTCCTTGTCAGCATGCATGTATGTGTAGAGGCTGTGGGTGTCTGGAGGTTTAGATAAGCGGAGGACCTTGTAGATGTCCGAACTTTAACAGTCTGTATTACACAACATTGTTTTGACTCCTACAAAGTACCGTGATTGTACAGGATTCTGTATGACGTGGGATACGCTGTTGAAGGTTGAGCAAATATAGCAATGTATGTAACTTTATTGCAACACAATATCTGAAATCAGAGAAACATTTGGCAACTTAAACTACCATTTAAACAATACTTTGTACTTTAAACTTATACATGTAAATGTAACTTATACTTTAAGTTTTCGGTATGTCAATGCACACATGCTACATGTACATTTAAGTAAGACCACTAAGGCTCACTGAGTTTGTTTTTTTATTCATCGAAGTGAGGACTGAACTCCAAGTCACACTGCAATTTTGAAGCTGATATCAATACCCGAATCATCCTTTTACAAAGAAACATAATATCCACAGAAACATTGTGACTAAGATACTTAGTGTGATTTTTACAGCTGAAAAATATCACTTCTCTTCAGTGGAAAACATATTCAACGGTGACACTGTTTCTAAATTTCGTCGAACACGTCTTCTGTACTGCAGCTTCTTGTTACTTGTCGACCAACATAAACATCGGTACAAAGGTGTCTGCAATAAACTAATATGGGTTTGTTTACACTGGCACCATTAACATCAGGTAAGACAAAGTATGAGGTGACAAATTATTTGTGATTCATTCAGCCCAGGGTCTCTCAACTTTGTTTTGTTGTGAGCTTGCCACTTAAACTGACTGGATTGGTTAATATTTACAAGTACAATACAACTACATTTTCCTGATTTACTGTTACTTTGTGTATTAAAAAATCTGTAACTTTGCAATAGTGTTTGAGTAGTGTTTATATGCTTGACTCAAATAGCCGATGTCAGACGTTTTTTGGTCTTAAAAGCAGAGTCATGGACCACAGAAGAGAAACCTTATTCCAGCTCCACTCAATATGTGCACTTATATGTGTTCACAGTTTAACAAAATGTGCAGTTGTCATGATATGTACACAATTCCTGTGAGTTTAACACATACCGCATTGCTGAGGATCTCCAGTCTCCTCGGTGAAGCACTTGCCAGCACAACCAGTTTCCCGGAGAGCTTGGAGATGACAGGGTTCAGCACCATGGTGGCCTTCTGGTCTGGTCTAACTGCCCCTGCGGTGATGAGCAGAGTTAAACATTACAGATGTGGCCTAGTTCATGTCTCGGCCATAGGGAGTCAGATGATTGCAGGTGTCCGGTTATGTCACTGAGGACATGTCTATACAGTGCTGAAACGATTAGATGTCTAGTCAATAAGTCAGTCGACATAGCATCAGTTTTCATAATCAATTAATCATATAGACAAAACAATCAATTTAAAGACACCACTCTGTGTTCTGTGAAAGTGTACAAGGTGTTTTTGACATATTTTTTCGAGTGTTATGGACTGAAAGATTAATCTATAATAAAGTAATCTTGTCTGCAGCCAGGTCAGTATTTCTCATAAACACATGCATTCATAAATCACAATGAGCTGCTGTACTGTAAAGACATCTCCACCCACTGTAAGCATGAAACGAATGTTAGCCATTTAAATAAAGTTACAGGCTTTCTAAACGACTGTGACCCATGTCAGTGTGTTTACCGTGCCTACACACTCACTGTAGCTGAAGCTAATCACGTAATGTATTAATAAATATAACATACGACATAAAGTTACATACTTTACGACTCTTGTATTAACTTGATGTTAGCTAGCAGCTAATACGTTAACTTAGTGCAACGGTTGGTTCGCGAGCTCACCTCCAAAAAAGGTGACACGGTTGAAAGAACTAATTAATTAAAGAGAAACACCTTTGATGGTGTAAATGTTATATTACAGTAAATAATGCAGTGTACTGTGTCTCCTACCTGCTGCAAGTTTCCCCGGCTCCAGTCGGGAAACTGCCACCGCCTGCCGCCTGCTCCAGGTTGGATACGACGACCAATGTGACGTCGCCTACGTGATGACGTTGCATGACGTAGGCGGATGGGCGGATGATTCGCACACTGTCTGTCATAGATTTTTTAAATTTATTTTATTATTTTTTTATTTATTCTTATTTCTATTTCTATTTTTATTTTTGTTATTGTTTTTTTTATTTTCATTTTTAAAAATACATTTTATTGAACAAAGTTCACATATCACTCATTTTGACAGTATTAAAACCCGCATGGCAAAATTCAGACAAACATGCCAGAGTGTTTTTGGTTGAATAAATCAAAAAAAGAAAGAAAAAAAGAAACTACAGAAAGAAACAAAAAGCACATTAAGGCACATCTGTAACTGTGCCAACTATTTAAGAATCACGGCCCATATACAATAAACTGCAACTTATAGATAGAAAACAAGTGTCTCTTTTTTTTTATCCAATCCAAAATCCAAAGACTTTTCCAAGATACCCTTCACAACAGCTTAGATCACATTTGAACTACATACCTTACAGTTAAAGCACGCCAGAACAGTTTTATGGCCTTTTTATTGGTCCATGATTTAAAAGTGTTTATATAATTTTCAACATCTTAATAAAACACAGCAAAGAGGGACTTTTGGTTTGTAATCTACACTTATGTAAAATTATGGCTGTCATCTTGCCAAATAACCAATAAATGTATGATACAAGCCTTTCCCTCAAGTTTCCTGGCATAGGCAAAACATCTGAATATAAAATGCTCATAAAATGATGTAGTCTTTTAGTAGTCATAGATAGTATGCAAATGCCACCACTGGTTCCCATGGAGGGTCCAGACCTCTGTCAGGGGTTACCAAAGCTTCATGGGGGGTCGTGAGGCCTTATTTATTTTAAGAAAACCTTTTAAAAATATATATTTTAAGATGAATTCTAAGATGTTTTCTTAGAATTTCCCCTTAAAGTTAAGAGTAGACCATGGCAAAGATAAAGGTTCTTCACAGAGCACCTTGGACCTTAAAAGAGCTCCCAAGGTGAAAAACTGTGAGGAGTAGAGAAGAGGAGTTTTAACAGGCTGAAGAGTTTCTTAAGTAATCACTGCTGCACTGTTGCATTTTCCAGTTTCACTGTCTTCCAGCATTTGGACAATATGTCTCCGACCTCTTTGTGTCTCCATCATTTTTTCCTCTCATTGAGTCTGTCTCAACCTTCCATCAGCAGAGTGATCACACTTACAATGACTACACTTTCACAGCAGTTCATTTCATTTCCACTGGGTGTCCACACCTTGCAGGCTCACAAAAGGGTATGTCTGTGACAACCAATCACATCTGTTGAAAGAATGTATCACACCTAGCAACGGGGTCAACCACACCTTCTCACTGAGATAAAAGTTTCTGTCTTTCTGTTGCTCAGAGTTGCTCTGAGAACTTTCCTAAAACACTCCTAAGCTAGGACTGCTTACTAAAAATAGTTAGGCTAAGTTAGGAGCTCTCTGAGAATGTTCTCAAAATGTTTGTGATACGGCCCCTGGAGTGAAAAAAGGCCTTGGGTTTTCACTCTTGACGTGCAAGCTGGTTAGTTAGTACAAATGGTTCATTTTTGGCCAAATTTTTAATGTAGAACAAAGTGATTTTGATGAAATATCATCATTTTAAACTCAGATTTGGCTATGTTTTTTCTGACAGAGGTCTTCAAGGACTGTCGGAAATTTGAGTATCCAATGATAATATCTGTTTTTACCATTTCTGGCTATGATAAATGGTGTAATCTTGGAAAAACATTTCTGTTTTGCCTGTTTTTTGGAAAAATTGGCAGTAAAATAAAAACAAAAAACAGCCATTTAAAAAAACAAGTCCCTCTTTAGTGCTTAAAAAATATTTGACATGCCTCCCCCTTTTTGCACCACCCCCTCCTCTCTCACAAATAATGAACAGTCCCTAGAATAAAAGCCTTTTGACCCCATAAAATAAAGTTATAATCTTGATCTTTTTGTCAGCACCTATGGCTTTAAGATGAAATTGCAACATTTTTTTTTTTTTGGAAGATCAAGGCTTAAAACCAGGCTGGTGAATTATATCACCTCGTATTATAAGTACTGAAGTTGGTGAGACAGAAGAGGTTACCACAGCATCTATGTTTGTTTCGGTGGTCGCGAGTCTCACCACAAATACCCAGATAGTCATTCTACAAATGCTTTCAGCAGTGCAACCACTGCGCGACCTCATTACGTGACAGTGGCATGACATGCACATTTGTAGTAGCCCAAAATGTATAACCTTATTTGTCCCCTTTTGATGTCCCAACTTACCTGACTTCACCCTACTACTACTACTAGTAATAATAACAGTAATAATAATAATAATAATAATGTTGCATTTATTTTTATGAAGGAATAAAACAAATACAATAAGAATAAAAAACTTCAAACAAGTTTAAAAAAGGTGAAAAGGTCAACTACAGCAGTTCATGAACACAGTATACAGACATTTATAGAGACATGCACACAAATTTAATGGACAATTCTAAAAATGCAGCTATGTCCACTCTGAAAAGGCTTATATTATACAAATATTTTATTCACATTTTATTTGCACTTGTGCATGCTACATCTTCTATCAAAAGTAACGGTGGAAATAATAACATATATATACAACAACAACAACAACTCTAAAATGACACACAATGTAGAGTAATGCAAGAATAATAATGGTTAAGTTAGCAAAAAGGCTCAGCTGTCATCCATGTTCATTTGTTCTATGGCTCACATTAAAAAAAAAAAAACACTGATGTAATCTGATGTTGAAATGGTTAGATGTTGTTCAAGAGTTTGACACACTCAGGCCAACCATTAACACACTCAATATCTTTCTTTCACTTCCTTTGTCTCTTTTTTCTCTCTCTCTGTTTTTCTCTTTATGCTGTGGTGTGCTGTGGCATCAAAGACACCTTGCTGTTTTCTCTCTCCGGTCCTTCGAAGGTGCAATGTGCCGAGTACAAACTCTCTTTATGCTCCATCTTCGTTGAGTCAGCGCTACTATAGTTCTGCAGATTCAATATCTGTCTCAGTTTTTGTCTGAAATCCTTGGAAGCAAAGTAGTAAATGAACGGATCGAGGCAGCTGTTCAGACAGCTAAAACTTAGAGACAGTTTGTAGGCCATGTAGAGAGACTTCCCATAGAAGAGTTTCAGCACAGCGTGAGTCAACAGGAGGATGTTGTTGGGAGCAAAGCACAGGGTGAAGACCAGGAGAACAATGACAGCCAGACGGATCGCCCTCCTTTTCTGGGCTGTCCTGGCATCTTTGGCCAGTTTGCGTATGACACTGAGATAGCAGAATGTCGTGACGATGAAAGGGAGGAGGAAGAGGACGATCGTCATGCCACCAACAAAGCCTATCCAGGCGAATTTGCTAGGGAGCATGTTTGTCTTCAGCATGTCGAAGCATGTGGTAATGTTGAGTTCGGGAACTTCAAAGGTCAGGTCTATCATCAGTGGATGCAGAACGCACAGGACCAAACCCCACATGAGGAGGCAGCTACAGACAGCGATGAACCTCCTCCATCTAATCTGTCTGAACGTCATCGGCCTGACGATGCCCAGGTAGCGGTCAATTCCGATGGCCATCATGGTAAGGATTGAACAGTACATATTGGTGTAGAAGACAAGGGTCAGGAAACTGCAGGAGGACACACAGAAGAAGAGAGTTTTACTTAATCACTGGTGAAAGCAAAATGATCATTGATGCAACAGTGTGTAGGATTAGGGGGGGGTTAGTGGCATCTAGTGGTGATGACTGCAGATTGCAACCAGCCTAGACTTCTCCCAGTTAGAGGTTTTTACCGTGAGCCGAATTATCCACAGAGGTCTCCCTCTTCCAAAAAGAAACAGACCGGGTGATTAAAATCATTAAAAACACTGAATAAAGCTGTTTCACGATAAAAATCAACGTTTTTTCTATGCTGTTTTGCTCATCTGAGATTGGCTGTTAGCCCAGCACCTGTTAGGTGTGCTCACCTTTTTTCTCTGGTAAGTTAACCACCAGACGTTCAGGAGGTTTTTACCGTGAGCCGAATTATCCACAGAGGTCTCTTTCTTCCAAAAAGAAACAGACCAGGTGATTAAAACTATTAAAAACACTGAATAAAGCAGTTTCACACTAAAAATCTATGTTTTTTCTATGCTGTTTGGCTCATCTGAGATTGGCTGTTAGCCCAGCACCTGTTAGGTGTGCTCACCTTTTTTGTCTGATAAGTTGAGTTTATATCAACCTTTCATTTGTTTTTGACTCAGTTGATGTGATGTATCCTCCACTGCGCAGAGGAATGTGGGTCAGAATAGCCAGGAAAGTATGCTGACATGCACAGAGCAAAATGTAACCACCGGCAGCAGGACATCCTGATTTGCTGGCGTAATGCATTTTGCATACTACTGTATGTACTGGGACATAATACTTATTCTTCTAGCATACTAAATAGTATAGTAGTGTGGGTATTTTTTATTCAAAACTCCTCATTGTGGAGGGGCGCTAACTATGGGCTACTGTAGCAACATGGCAGAGCAGAGTTGTGGACACAGTGAATGACAACCTGCTCTTTGTGCAGATATATAAACGGGCTCATTCAGCGGGTAACGAAACACAGTGATTATTATTTTCAGGTCACTGTACATTAAAGGAAACAAACTTATTATATCATATTGCATTACTGCCACTTTATCCCCCTAAACCCTACACACCGGACCTTTAAAGGGAAAGATAAGAAGATCAATACAACTCTTATCTGTTTAATGTTATTAAGCTACAGCTGGTTAGCTTAGCTCATTATAAAGACAGGAAACGAGGGGGAAACTAGCTTGGTTCACTCCAAAAAGTAACGACATCGACTTACAAGCACCTCTAAAGCTCACTAAGTAACATGTGATAACTGGTTTGTTTACTCTGTAATAAAATGGAAGTGTAAAAACAACATGTTGTGGTTTTATGGGTGGTTATGACTTGCACTACATCTTTGCTGGGGGAAGTGGAGTTTTGTCGCCAAGCAACCAGTGGACTCAGGATGCTTTCAGGAGTCCAATCTGACCTTTTACACTAAAATGAGAGTGCTGTTCTTCAAAGAAACAGAGTGTTGTAATTCTACATTATCTAATGAATGGTTTAATTAATCACACATTCACTCTGCTCGGTGCTCTGCTGCTCCGTCTCTCCTGACAGAGGGCTCAGAGTGTGCTCTGCTGCTCTGAAAATGTGCTGTTCTGAAAAACTGATTGGTTGAAAAAGCACTTTGAATTTATGAATGGACTACTTTGTGCCATAGAGGACGCCGGCATTTCCAAACGCACACTCTATCACAGAGTCTAGGGCATAGTTCCTCATTAAACATGACTCTGTTGTCACATTTACACTTCAGTTTTGGTAAAGATTAAACTGAAAAAGATAGAACAAGTTAATAAGGGAGCTTTAGAGGTGCTGGTAGGCAGATATTGTTGCCTTTCACCCTGTTTAGAGTTTTTATGCTAAGCTAACTGGCTGCTGGCTGTAGCTTTATAATGAACAAAGACATCTGAGAGTGGTATCGATCTTCCCATTCAAGTGTATTCCCCAAAATGACAAACTATCTCAACAGATGGACTGTAGATGTAGATAATAATGTTTGGGCTGACAAACACAATGTAAAAAAGCAGAACACTTAAATTTCTGTGGATTTCTGCTGATCGTCACCTGCAGTTATAAAAAGTACCTGCACATTTTGGGTCCCAGCGTCCAGTTGTATCCTTGGAGCTGGTAGGCGATCTGAAAGGGCAGGGCGCTGCCGAGGGCCAGGTCGGTGAAGGTGAGATTAATCATGAAGATGATGGAGGGGGTCTTGGGGGAGGTACGGAAGATGAGCAGCCACATAGAAAGACCATTTCCCACCAGGTTAATGACACTGACGATGATGTAGATGACAGAGATGGTAATGCTGGCGTTTACATTCTGAAACATTGCCAAGGTGGCGTTGTCTAGTTTGAAGACGCTGGAATTCCCCGTCATGATTGGATGGGATCACCTGAGTGTCGAGGTTAAAGAGCGTTATTTATTTATTTATTTATTTTGTCACAAATGCTTATGAAACTAAGTCATGTACACCTTAATTTATCCATGTCATGCAAGGCTGTATAGTCAAATCTGTGGGGTTTGTGTGTCTTGCACCTACCAACCGTAGCCAACTGACAGCTTCCTCTGGTACTGCAGCAAACCACAGACAACTGCTGCACACCGTAACACTAAAAGAGATATAATAACAATAGCAATTTGTTTAGTTTATGATTTAATTACATTTGCTAGTGATTATTTCAGACAGCAGAAAGTTTTCCCCCCTTAATATATATTATAATTACTGCCTTAATGTCATGTAACTGTTTCGTAATATTTGAATGAACAGGCATAAAACCTAAGACAACAAACACCACCACCTTATCTACAGTGATGCATTCCACTGATTGCAGTCTTTCCTCTCGATGCTTGTGCAAACTGATTGATCTTAAAGGTGTGAAACAGACAATGCAGCGTTCATGTAATCACTCTATCACTGTATGTTGTTGTTGGCGTGCAAGCAGCACATGTGTCTGGGTGGAGTTTTCACACAGGAAAAGGACATGCTTGATTTGTGGTGTAGCGTGCCAACTGTCGCTGCAGGTAGCTCGTGCACTATTGATGCGAGAAAATGTTTAGGGAGAGGACTGGCAACTGGCAAAGTTACCACTTCACCTGACCTTAAATGGCTTCAAATTTGAGGTGAAATGAAACAGAATTCTGTCTTTGCGAAGACAGACTCTGCAAGGAATACAAACACTTTCTTTGACACGTGGTGCTCATGGTGGTTTAGAGGAAGAGGTACCACAAACCAAACGACATGCCAATTACAGCTGCACTGAAATTTATGCAATGGAAAAGTACCTAAGAGCACAGCAAGCCTCAGGATGATAATAACAGCAATGCACTATCAGAAAAACCATTGTGTTGCAATAATTACAATTAATGAACTGAGACTTCTGGGTGATAATATGTTTATTCATTTATTTATTTATTTTTAAATAAGTTTGTAAATTTAATCTATTTTCCATTCTTTCTGCCTGAATGTTAATTGTTGCATCACCGTAACTGAATCAAGCATTTCTTTAAGCTGCTTAAATTTATACTTCAATAACATATTAATGTGAGTGTGCAGTTATCTTTTATTGAGTATGTCACATGCCACACTGTGTATACTGCACTAAGGCAGATGTGTAACTCTTGTGTTAAGAAGCAAAATAAAAAATATTGTCAAGAAAAAAGAAATTAAAAAATGCAATAATCTTTCACCTTCTCTTTTGACTTATGATCTGAATTCACTGAGCTCACTTAAAAAGAAGTGTTGACTAATGTGCTTTCGCTGACAAGTTAAAAGTACATGTAGACAGTATTAAGCAACCAACACGTGGAGCTGTTTAGGCTCTTTTCAAGTCAATATTTGAAATTTAAACTATAAAATAATTATAAGGTTAGCACTTCTCCTGATGAATCTCAGTAAAAATAAAGTTAAACACTCACCTATAAACACGGAGGCAGATGAGACAACAGGCAGGTAGACATACAGTATTAGAGTCGGTTGCAGATGGAGGTACAGATAGTGGAACTGCTGAGGAAATGAGATTCGAACATTTTACAATGCCACCGAGAGAGGAAGTGGGGATCATGTGACTTCATCCTACCAACTGCAGTTAACAGTCACCCATTAGATTTAGGCTTGGAAATGACATATCAAAAACTCCCTGCAGTGTGGGGGAATACACACATTTACTCATCTGCACGACTGCACTTTTCCCTTTCCTTGTGGTTCATATTTTGTCTTAATAATCTATGAAAATAACTCTGTACACGTGGGCGGACTGGCCACTGTGATGGGCTTATAAGAAACCTAAATGGAAAATCATAAAGTCAAACATCTATGCTATTGAAAGTCTTTGGAGTCAATGACGCGCAGAGGGGTGTCACTTTCACTTCTAGTCATTGTCAGTCATTTCTCTGCTGTGATTGAAATGGGAAGGAAAAGCAGAGAGGTGACAAAAAGCAAAACCATGACCTGTGTGCAGATGCTGAAGAAAGAAAGACTTAAAGATCACAAAGAGAAAAGACTCCTCTATATAATCAGCAGCCAGAGTTGAACTGAGAATCCAGTATATTTGGCCTGATTCTGGGGCGGCATTCTTGCTGAGTCTCAGCTGAGTCAGGCCACGTCCGGTTGCCTGACCTGTTTCTTCCAGCATGCCAAATTTGGGCCGACGCTGGGCCAGATTATTTTTGATAATGGCTCAGTCATGGCAATGTCGGCAGCCAGAAACAGGCCAGGTTATTCAGCCCGATTCTGGGGCGTCATTCATCCAAGTCTCAGCCGAGTCAGGCCACATGCAGCTGCCTGACTTATTTCTTCCAGCGTGCCAATTTTGGGCCGATGCTGTGCCAGATCATTTTTGGTAACGGGTCAGTCATGGCAGTGTTGGCAGCCAGAAATGGGCCAGATCATTTAGCCTGAGTCTGGGGCATCATTCATTCTGAGTCTAAGCTGAGTCGGACTATGTCTGGTTGCCCGACATATTTCTTTCAGCGTGCCAAATTTGGGCCAATGCTGGGCCAGGTTATTTTTGATAGCAGCTCAGCAATGGCGGTGTTGGCACCCAGAAATGGGCCAGATCATTTAGCCCGATTCTGGGGCGTCATTCATCTGAACCAAAGCTGAGTCGGGCAACTGGACACAGCCCGACTTATTTCTTCCGGTGTGCCAAATTTGGGCCGATGCTGGGCCAGGTTATTTTTGATAACAGCTCAGCAATGGCGGTGTAGGCAGCCAGAAACGGGCCAGATTATTTAGTCTGATTCTGGGGCATCAATCAGCCGTTTCTCAGTCGAGTCGGGCAACCGGATGCGGCCCAATTTATTTATGCGTGCCAAGTTCGGGCCGATGCTGGGCCAGATAATTTTGGCTTCCCAGGGATAGATAGGTGTATTTGAGGCCAGGTCGACAGGTGCAAATATCCATATGACTACATACAGAAATAAAAGAAACATAAAAGGACAACGTTGTATTAGTTTGCTACTCTGAGAGACTATTCGTTGGCCATTTTTACAAATGCTTAAAATTTTCCTGTGCTCTAATCAGTTTCAGAGATACTGGAAGTTTATTTTATTTAATTTGCAGTCATTAATAAAAAGCTGTTTTTGCTCTGAACTTTTGAATCTAAAAAGAAAAAAACCTGTTGCGTTACGTCCTATTGAGTAATTGTGATTGTCTCTGAAGTAATAAAGTAGTCAGACAGATATTTGGGGATGTCATTATAGACAATTTTATGATTTAATCCCAACTGGATCTGTGTGAGTCTTTTAGATCTGTATTAGGAAGTAACTTAAACACAACCCTGACTGATGGCTCTGACCCGATAACTTGTTTAGGAAGTTTGTTTTTAATGTGACAAAAAAAAAAAGGCAGACAAAATGACATTGAACCGATGCTGTGGGTCACGTCTTCTTGATCTATCCAACAACCCTGATTTTCCTACCAAGACTTTAGTCTTTTGGCAGATTTTAGTGCAGGCTTTCAGCGTGGTGGCCGTCATCTCTGTGGTCTTGCCTAGTTTTATTCTGGATCCAAAAAAGACAGCCTTTGTTTTCACTGAATGAAGAAACAGTTTGTGATCAGACAGCCAAGTCCCAACATTTTCAAGCTCTTCTCTTTTTCTCTTAATTTATATAAAGACACACACACATTGAAGCTTCTGTTTTTTAGTGAAGTGAGAGGACTATATCTCAACCCCTTGTTCACGAGATTTCACGGGATGTGTTCTTATGCTGCTGGTTTCCTGTTGATGATAATAGTTCTGCTTTATCTAGGTTACAGTGTCAATGGCTGTGTCAGTGAGATTATTGTCACTGATGCAACACAGCACATTGTGTAAAAATACTGTTGTCATCCTCTTCACGTACAAAACATCAGCCACAGCAGGACTTTGTATCAGTGTGAGCTCAACTAATATTCTGAGAGAGGAAAAGATGTTGTTCATTTATTCAGTGGCATAAGTTAGTTATGACGCACACACATACACACTAAAGATTACATGTATATACACTAACTGGCCACTTTATTAGGTACATCTGTTCAACTGCTCAGTAACGCAAATAACTCATCAGTCATGTGGCAGCAACTCAATGACTTTAGGCATGTAGACGTGGTCAGGATGACCTGCTGAAGTTCAAACTGAGCATCAGAATGGGGAAGAAAGCTGATTTAAGTAACTTTGAACGTGGCATGGTTGTTGGTCTGAGTATTTCAGAAACTGCTGATCTACTGGGATTTTCACACACAACCATCTCTAGGGTTTACAGAGGATGGTCTGAATAAGAGAAAATATCCAGTGAGCTGCAGTTCTCTGGGTGAAAGGTCAGAGGAGAATGGCCAGACTGGTTCAAGATGATAGAAAGGCAACAGGAAGTCAAATAACCACTGGTTACAACCAAGGTGTGCAGAAGACCATCTCTGAAGCAACAACACGTCCAACCTTGAAGCAGATGGGCTACAGCAGCAGAAGACCACACCAGGTGCCACTCCTGTCAGCTAACAACAGGAAACTGAGGCTACAATTCACACAGGCTCACCAAAACTGGACAACAGAAGATTGGAAAAACTGCCACATTCAGATGGTAGGCTCAGAATTTGGTGTAAACAACATGATATTTTCTTGGCACACTTTGGGCCCCTTAGTACCAACTGAGCATGGTTTAAACACCACAGCCTACCTCAGTATTGTTGCTGACTGTGTCCATCCCTTTATGACCACAGTGTACCCATCTTCTGATGGCTACTTCCAGCAGGATAACGCACCATGTCACAAAGCTCAGATCATCTCAAACTGGTTTCTTGAACATGACAATGAGTTCACTGTACTCCAGTGGCCTCCACAGTCACCAGATCTCAGTCCAATAGAGCACCTTTGGGATGTGGTGGAACAGGAGATTCTCATCATGGATGTGCAGCCGGCAAATCTGCAGCAACTGTGTGATGTCATCATGTCAATATGGACCAAAATCTCTGAGGAATGTTTCCAGCACCTTGTTGAATCTATGACACGAGGAATTAAGGCAGCTCTGAAGGCAAAAGGGGTCCAACCTGGTACTAGCAAGGTGTACCTAATAAAGTGGCCAGTGAGTGTATATGCACAAACATGAAGTTGAGGTTTCCATATCATCATACACAACAAATTCAGCAACTTTTAAAGAATTTGCCAGCCTCAGTTCCCTCAAATTCAAGGACCTACATGTGCATTTCCAACATTTTGGATGTTACAGTTGAATTGTATCATCTCGTCACATGATCAAATAGAGACTTAACAATGGACAACATCAGCCACACTGCCTGCACTGTCTATATCTACGCCCCTGGTTTTACTTTAGCTTAGGATAAACTGAAGTCAGTATCACTAATGAAACACCTACGCATATCCACACCCACTGGTGCTAAGATAACACTGTTTTTTCATGATCTGTAAACTATAATTGACTCATATCTGCCATTTGTAAACGTGCACTACAGGCAGTACTGCTGACAACTGCTGCCTCACCCAAACTGTCACACTATCACAATGACTGAAACACTGGTTTAGTCTGTTATAACAGTACAAGAGCTTTATTTTCTCACAGCTTGAAGAAAAAATAAAGGATACAAGAGGTATGATAGACAAATGTTAGGTTGTGTGCAAAAATAATATAAGGCTTGTTAAACAGATGCTATCAATATTTGTGGCTTTCATTTACATTTAGTCGATAGAATTAATAGAAAACCATGCACACGGCATAGAAAATTAATGTATTTATCGGTGTCATACTTCGCAACTTTATTATTTCTAGGAAATGCTTTGTAGAAATGTAGAGAATGTGTTCTTCTTGGCTCATGGATGATCAAAAATTCTCCTCTGTTGTATGACACCGTAGAATAAGATGGACCAAATGTAATGAGATGCATAAAAACTAGGAAAAAGCCGTACAACGTCGCCCTCTAACTCTTATCCCCTCTCATTCGCTCACCTTCACACACAAAAATACACACAGGATTTTCATCTGCGAAATTTTCTACATCCACTGTTTGTAAGTTCCACTTACGTTAAATTTCATTTTCATAAAATCTATAGGATTATTAAAAACATCCAAGTTCAGCAGAGTCTACAAAGGCTTAGTAACAAGATCTGGTGCAGAGGATGAGGTCATTGTTGAACCAGGAAGTTGTTGATGGATACCACAGGTGAGCTGCCGCTTACAGGGACACACTTCAAAGACATGATGACCGAAAAGGAATGACACCAGACTGCCTGACGGACTGTTGTGCTATCATAACGGTAACTATTATTGTTTGCCCCTGTTCTTCATCACGTGGTTTACACCAGGGATTATTTGAATATTAAACAGTGAGGCAGATAAAATATTTAGTGTTTCCTAAAAATGTTCATGCTCCAGCAAAACATTCAAAGCTCTGAATTCAGTTACATCTAATAAACGACTAAAAGACTGTTTGATTTCGAAGTGCCTCTCTCCCTCAGTGTAGTGTATCATTTCTCAAAGCTTAATGTTAACCTGCCAAACCTGACACCATCGACGCAGGCTGAATAATTTATTTGTATTTTCTATAAACACACAGACTGCTCACTGCTCACTGTTCGTCTTTGCTTTTCTCAAAGCCTTTCTCCAGCCCCGTTGCCATAGAGACAGCCTCGTAGCAATGCTCTGTCCCGGGTTCGGGTGAGTGGCCCACGGGGATGCAGTCGTAGCCTTTGCCCGCTGAGCTCATGCGCTTCCTGTTGCGTGCGCCTGGCTGGTAGAGCTGCATGGCTGGACGGTCCTGCAGGGAGACAAGAGAGCAGGGACATGGGAGAGACAAGCAGCACACACTTTGAATATACATATTAATATATGTGACATTCATCTTCTTTAGTCACTCTTTTTATGAGTCACACAGGGCTGAAGTGTGTCCCAGCATGCACTGGGCTGGCAGTTATAGAAAACTCCATTTCAAAAAACTCCTGTGAACGCATGGTAAAATAATAATGACCTGCTTAATTTTATTAAAGGAATAGTTTGGATGTGCTGAAGTGGGGTTTGATTTCTTGTTCATGAGTGAGGGTAGAATGGAGCGTGAGATGGATTGGCAGTTTGGAGCGGCTTCTGCAGTGATGCAGGCGCTGCGCCGGGCCATCAAGTCGAAGAGGGAGCTGAGCTGGAAAGCTAAGTTTTTGATTTACTGGTCCACCTATGGTCATGAGCTCTGGGTAGTGACTGAGAGAATTGAAAATTGCAGATACAAGCAGCCGAAATAAGTTTCCTCTGTGGGGTGTCTGGGCTCAGCCTTAGAGATAGGGTGAGGAGCTCGGACAGCCGGAGGGAGTTCGGAGTAGAGCCGCTGCTCCTTCGCGTCAAAAGGGGTCAGTTGAGGTGGTTCGGTCATCTGATTATGATCTTCCTGGGCGTGTCCCGTTAGAGGTGTTTCGGGCACGTCCCACTGGTAGGAGGCCCCGGGCAGACCCAGAACATGCTGGAGGGATTACATATATCGTCTGGCCTAGGAACGTCTTGGGGTCCCCCAGGAGGAGCTGGAAAGCGTTGCTGGGGAGAAGGACGTCTTGCTTGGCCTGCTGCCTCCACGACCCGGCCCCGGATAATTGGATAAGAAATGGATAAATGGATGGATGGATAACCTTTGTCCATGTTTAAACTAGGCTGTGTCAGGTCATTGAATTTGAGGGAACTGGGCCTGGAAAATCTTTGAAAAGTCATTGAATTTGTTGAGTAAGACAGTGTGGGAACCCTGATTTCATATGTGACCATATATAATATAGTTACTAGCAGCTGAACCAGTGAATCTATTACCGTTCACAGTTCCTGTGCAGTGAAGCTATAATAATAATAATAATAATAATAATAATGATAATAATAATGCAATGCTGGGACGGATGAAAATGGATGGATGGATAGATAGATAGCTGGATGGACGGCGAAGCAGGCTGGAGTGCCGCCACAGAAGCTAAGTAATCTACTGCTGTGAACGGTGTCAGCAACAAAACATATTTTAGCCACCTACAAAAAGTCCCACCTAAAAAAAATAAAATAAAAATCAATACCAGTTTAGGTGTACTATATATTTAGAATATTTTCATCTCTTCACCTTGTTGTCTGACAGCAATTTCCAACAGGGAACTGAAGCCCCTATATTGACTTTACTGCAATGCCAGACTCCATTGACAAAAGCTCTAATTTAACACTGCTGAACACAAGGGCTGCTGGTGTACCGCTGCCTCGATCGGTTGGTTTGTTTGTGTTCTGGTGCGACTTCTGCATTTTAAAGGGTTAGTTCAAATCCACCGAAGTCACATAATTATACAAACAGACTAACTGATCGAGGCAGCGGTAAACCAGCAGCTCACATGTTCAGTGAGCTAAAATTACTTTTTTTTCAATGGAGTCTGGTTGCTTTGAAAAGAGCATAGATGGGGAACTGGGGCCATTAGCAGCCTCCCAGTCGGAAAGGACTGTCTGCTGCAAGATGAGGTGGTGAAGACACTCCCAAGGTAGCATACACTTAAACTGTTCATGATTTTTGTTTAGGTACATTGCTTGGTTTCCGTGTCAGTACTCCTGCCTGCCTCTCCAAACTGTGGGTGTGCCAAATGACATCTACTGTATGACTATGGATAAGCACCTCACACAGCCCCGCTTTAAAAGATACAAACTATCCCTTTAACTAAAACCTTTATTGAATGCCAATGTTCTGACCTCTTATATTTCTTTTGAAATATATATTTTTGTTTGTTTAGAAAAATTAACCCTTACCCATCCATCCTGAATGATAACCATCAATACATTGTTTTCATACCAGATGTTCTGTGAGCCATCACAGCTAACATCGTGGGAGTTTTTTTCGAAGGCCCAACACAGTTACACTCGCCAACGTGACTTTATCTTTACAAGAAACTTAAGAGTCTCACATTTGCCTGATTTGCATGTTTTTGTTCTGTGAGAGGAATCTGCAGCACCTACAGGAAACTTAGAAATGCAGTAGAAATTCTGGAACCTTCTCTGTTTTGCATGACATTTAAGAAATAAGCTACTAAAGAAAGCTGACTGCAATATGGTTACTTAAGTTCAGTGTTATCTCTACTGGCTGTATGACCTTTAATTATGACTCAATCGAGACTGTTTCTATGACAGAAATGGACTGAAAATAAAAGAAAAAGGAGGTAGATTTCTCTGAGCTGATGATTATCATCTGTAAAAAAAAACATATTTCAACCAACATCTGAAACACAGTTACAGTTCTACATCATGAGAGACAAAACAGTACGTTTTCACCTTCCCCCCTATCTCATGCTCACCTTCTCGCTCACCTTGTTTCGGAGGCGCTCCTTCCTGTTACCCAGGTCCTCCCTGTCCTCCTTTCCCAGCTTGTCTCCGCTGTCGGGACAGTAAGAGTAACCATGATGGTGGCCCTCTTTCTTGGCTCGGTCCTGGCAGTAACCCTTGCCCCATTTGGTTTCGTCTTTGCGGCGCATGAACTTGTCAAACTCATAGTGGTGTCTCTGTCGCTTCCTCTCTTCGTCTTTACCGCGGTGGTCCTTATCTCTCTGTCTGCGGCAGTGCTGCTCTCTCTGCTCCTTATCACTCTCAGGCTGACCTCTAGTAATCATAATGGAAAATGCACAGACGCCAGATTCATAACTATTACACAGACAGAGTTATTATCAAAATTCTTGGTATCACGTCATAGTAAGATGACTTTTTTTTTCCTACCGTAGATCATAGATGTAAATTCATATTTTTTTTTTTTTTTTTAAAGATTATTTTTTTGGGGCATTTTTGCCTTTAATGGATAGGACAGTCAAGCGTGAAGGGGGAGAGAGAGTGAGGGAGTGACATGCAGCAAAGGGCCACGAGCCGGACTCGAACCCGGGCCGCTGCGGCAATAGCCTTCGTATATGGGGCGCCTGCTCTACCACTAAGCCACCAGCGCCCCGTAAATTCATATTTTTAAACTATTTTACTCATAGATGAAAGGTGGCAAAACAAGTTTAACAGCATCGAAGACATAACCTTCTCAGATTTTTATCAGACAGTTTTTATCTCTGGCAGACATACGCCTAGAGGGGATCATGTGTTTCATCACGTCTGTGTGTTTGAGTGTGTGTACATCCTCCTGAGACCCTGTGTCCTCATATATGGATGTCACGATCTGGGTTTACTTGACCTTATACGTCATTCTGCTTATCTTTGACCTGTTGTTCTCGTTTGTGGACACTTTCTGTGTCATCTAGTGGTAGTGAGACCACAATATACTAATCTGTGTAAAAACAAGATGGCTGCCATCTCTGCCAAGTCAGGCTGCAGCTGATCCCGTCAAGGTCCAAAAACTGATCACATTTTATGGTTGAAACTTGTTTATTTATAATTAATATTGTTTGTAGTTTGATATGGCAACAAATTTGACCAATTTTAGCAACAGTAACAAGCGAAGACACTGTTAATCAGGAAGTACTTGTTTGAAGACAGTTGCACAGTCTCGTTTTAGGACACTGGGACTTTATTATAATTGACAATGTTTAGTTTTTCATACTTATCAGGTCCTCCTGATCCCAAATAGCTAGGAGAAATTAAAAATGCATACAAAAGTTTGGGTCTGAGGAGGATATGTATGTCCACAGCTAATCTCTCAAACTACTGGACCAGTCAGCCTTGTGTTTTGTGTGCACATGCATGACTGTATGCTCAAGAATCTCTCTGTGACCTGTGACATTGACCGTCATTGACTGCTGACTCATGAATCCCCTTAACTGATGGATAGGAGCTCAGCTCAGCTAAAAACACCAAGCTTTATGGTCTGTTGCAGGCTAAATTTTGTCCTTTGTTGTGGCTCAAAAACTGACATCCATAGAAAAATGTGGTCTCATTTTGAACTGGAGCATCTGCAGATAAATTCCATACCTGATATGTTATGATCCACAGTTAGGCACAATATAGGATGAATAAATCAACTATTTTTTATTAACTTCACCACCATCTTGACTGTGGGAGAGCCAGGAGCTACAAAGCCTTTCATGGTGCGGCTGCGTTCCACCGCACTGTGTCATACCACAGCGGGAGTGTTTTGAAGACGTGCAGATTTTGTTAATTTCGTCATTTTAAGTAAGTGGGCTCTGTAATTAAATGTTTCTTTTTCTTTTATTTGTCTGTTTTCATTGTGTTTATTATTGTTATTTCCTACTTTGGTGTGCCCAAAATCAAAATCAAATCAAGTTTAGTTGACCAAGCAGTAGGGGCAGAGAAGTTCAGTGATACACTACTTAAAGACTACCAAAAGACAAATACTGTAAAGTCCAGTTATGAATAAAATGGATCAAAGATTTGTGGCTGTGTTTTAGTCGTTAAAAATACATTCATTTTTATTATTACATTGAATCTATATTTCACAGAGTGCTTGTTAGCAGGAAAACTCTGTGTTACCAGCTCACCCTTTTTCCCCTAAGATCGGTGGCTTTGTGTGCAACCTGAGAGTGTGTGACTTATAGAGGGAAGCACCTCTCTCTTGGTGTCATGGTGAAGACGCATGCAGCAAACAGTGTGTGATGATTCTGTTTTGGTTTTGTTTTTGGGTGGATTTTTGTGTGTTCTCCCTTCCCCCTCTCCTTTCTGTTTCCTGCCATGCTTGTGTGTGGCAGGGGGCGTGGCTGGCTCTTCCACTGCAGCTGACGAGGCACATCAACCTGCCTACATATACCTGGTCATCACTTCACTACTCTGTCAGATAATTCCGTTTGTGTTGGTAATGCCAAGCGTACTTTTTTCCCAGTGTTGTTACTGCAGTGATTTCTGCTTTCTTCATTGTGTTTTTTTGTGCCTTGAGCGGTCTTGTGCTTACTTGTATTTATGCCCTGTTTTCCATGTGCTCAGCCCTCATGTCATCTCCAGAGATCTGTCTTTCTTCACTGGTGGACAACCCATATAAATGTTAATATTTATCCAGTCTCATATTAAATGGAAGGATCCTTTCAGGTTAAATAGGGAGCTAATTAAAAAGACAATGTGCTCACTGACAGGTTGACCTGTTTATACACCCTGGTTATGCCTGAATGTAAAGTGGTAACACATTTTAAATGGCCATTTAACACAGCACCCCCACAATCCTTACTTGTCTTTGAGGTCCTTTGACTTCATTGGTCCTCCAGCTTTCTCCCACTTGCCCCTGTCTGTCTCTCCAATGTCACTTTTGTCCTTCATTCGGTCTGAATCCACGTCATCGTCCCTGTCGCTTTTCTTCAGGAGCTGGACATGATAACACAGGAAAACACCGTAAGTACACGCTACTGCACCGTCCACACAACTGTGATGAACAAGTATGAAAATGATTTTTAGTGCTGACCTTGATTTTGATGTCTTTATCAGACAGCTTCTTCTGCTTCTCTGCCTCTTTACGTTTGCGTCTCTCCTCCTCTCGTCGCTTTCTCTTCTCCTCCTCCCTTTGCCGCTTCTTTTCGAGCTCTCTTCGTCTCCTCTCCTCTCTCTTCTCCTCTCTTATTCTCTGTGAGAACACATTAGGAAAGATTCTTCACATTTTTCAAAGCAATTTCTGGGTCATTTCTTTTCATTTAGGCATTTTTCATTTCTTACCTGTTTCTCAATTTTCTTATTTTTGATATACTCCAACAGTGGTGTTGTCCGTTTGGCTGAAATGAGATAAGTAAATACAAGTTAAGTATTTTCTTGAATTAAATAAGCCCCCCCGAGGGCTTCTCAGCAATTTCCAGAGCAGAAGCGCTCACCATCTAATCACTGAAAAATGCTACTCGCAACGCAAAAAATCTCCAAATGCCAAAAGTTTTTGATACTAAATCACAGCATGGATTTCTCTATGGTGTTCTTCAAGGTCTTGGTGTCTTAATGTGGTGTTCTAAGGGATTCTGGAGCATTTTTATAAATTCTTGAGTGGTAAACATTGCTTAAATTGAATACTAAATCTGTGTTGCAAATGGTATAAACCCAAACACTACTGCAACAAATTATGAGACATGATTTAGCATGGGGATGGACATCATATACATCCATCATAATGCCTATCTAAAACATAACATTTATTACATATTTATAACTACAGAAACTTAACACATAGTGCTAAGCTGCATCTCAAATTAAACTTCAGATTTCCAGCTTTCAGATAATGTATACTTCTTGTTTTGGGCCTGCTATCTTCCCCTTCTGTCCTCCTTTAAAAAAGACAAGCATGGCCCATGGTAGGGACGGGGGAGTTGAAGAGGTTGATTCATATCAGAGGTGGTACCAAGTCATTGTTTTCTCACATCACAAGTTTCAAGACCTTGCACTTAACGCCGAAGTCAAGTCCCAATTCAAGACTGACAAGTTGGAGTCAGGTCTGAAGTCCTAAACTTTGAGTTTTGAGTCCTAAACAAGTCACAACGCCCTCTCCACCAAATGTAACACCATTTTAAAAAACAGAGTAATGTATTAAATTTACAAAAATCATGACTGCTTTTAAAACTTTGTGTTTGGTTTTTCTCTTCTCTTTCCTACTTTTCTGTTCATCTAAACTCTTTGAAACCCTCAGATGGCACCATCACTAGTCTCATGTGCAACAATAGGGGATTGTAACATCTAGTCCTAAACTGAACTGACTGTCGACCACTGCATAGTTTTTGTACACGAACACAATTATTTTTGGTGTCATGTTTTCCAAAGTGAGTCGAAGTGACGTAACTTTCATTATTAACGGTTCTCTCCTGCAACTTTATGTGATGGTGTCAGATTGAGTCAAACAAAGTGGATCTAATGTTGGCTGACTCAGAAAATGAGGGGGCATAAATTCATACTGGCACACTTTTTAAATCACATACTTTCTAACCTTTGGTCACAGGGGAAGGTGCCAAGTATTTCAAGTCAAAAGGCTCTGCCAAGTGAAGTCACAAGTCACTGGTGTTAAAGTCCAAGATGAGTTGTAAGTGTTTCTTGAGTTTGTCAAGTCTGAAGTCATCAAATTTGTGACTCAAATCTGACTCAAGTCTAAGTCATGTGACTCAAAACTATACCTCTGATTCATATGAATCTTGATAATTATGGTATCGTACCGATGAGCTCTCTGGTCTTGGCCTCTATCTCTCCCAGCAGAGTCTCAGGGTTGGCCATCGACTTCTCCTCATCGCAGGAGTAATTTTCCAGGAAGCGCTTATACTCTGGGTCTGTGAGGGTTTAAAATCCAGGATGAGTATATTCACACACTGATATTCTGTAAGTCTTAAACCCATGCAGGGACATTATTAACACAGCTGAACATGACGTCTGCTGCTCTGTATATCAGGTAATTATTACACACTGGCTGAAGCTCTGTGTATCAGTACCTTCTTCAATGCTCCCGGCTTTGGCATCTTTCTTTTTCAGCTTCTTCTTGGAGATTTTCTGGAAGGGGGCAAACTCCACCACTGCAGGATACTCTTGGCCTGAGCAAATATTGAAATAAAAGGCAGCTCATCATTTCACAGAGCAGCTATCAAATGGTAACAACGGCAACAAAAGCTCTAAAGCCACCTCCCCGTCTGTGAAATTCAGCTTGTGGCTGCAAAACAAACACGTCTCTGTTTGCATTTCATATTGCAGAACATGTTGCACTGTGTGTCCCCTGTGTTCATGGCCGCCAAAGTCAAACTGGGTTTGAACAAAGAGAAATACCCTTGTTGTCAATGAAGACGTAGCCATCGAATCGGTCCCTGAACAGCAGGATGTCTTCGGGATTTTTAAAGTTGATATATGCTCTGGAGAACAAGTGAGGATAAAGACTGTGGGGACGAAGAGGAAGAGAGAGAAGTCATAAGTATTCTCATGTAAGGAACAAGAATTGGTATCATACGCTGAAATGTAGTGCAAGATTATCATGATTACCTTTGATCAGCTGGAAAGAACTCAAAGTAGTCGTAGGATGGAAGCGGACTGAGCTGCTCCTCTAGCTGGTCCTTTGACAGGCTCGGTGGAAGCCTTCGGATCACCACCTGTAATCAACCGTTTAAATGTTATTTCTTCAGTTTAGGATGAAGAAGCTTGTTGGTAGTGCAGGTAATTACGTATAAGCATCTATTCTTGAGATGTGGCTGTTTCCAGATATCACAGAAACACATATCCGAGAATGACATAATGGGAAAAGTGCGGCTCAAACTTGAGGTTAAAACCCACAAAACGGGGTCAATCTCCTGCTCCGTGCTTATAAAAGAAGCATATATGGGATTTTTTTTCTTTTATTTAACCAGGAAGTCCCATTTAGATTGAAAATCTCTTTCACAAGAAGAGACCTGGCCGAGGTAGCAGCCGATCATAACACAATTAAAATGCAACAAATACAACTTATAATACAAAAATCTACAATAAAACAACAACTATTCAAACATAGTGGCCTCTCAAGAAAAACAAGCACATGTCTCTGTCACCACATTCTTTATGATGCTCTTAAATTCATCAGTGTATGTAAGCGTTCCCAATTTTAGATCTTATTGAATATTGTTCCATGTCCAAGGTGCAGAGTAGGAAAATGCAGTGTCTCCCAGATCTGTTAAAACCCGAGGTACATTAAAAAGCAACCACTTGGAGGAGCGTAGCTGGTAACGACCAGAGCTGACACACAGAAGGGTGCAGAGGTAGACTGATGTAGTTGTATGTCTTCTACGTCTCTACCTAGCTGGCCACCAGCGTCTTTAGACATTGATATTTGGTTGAATTTAGGTTGTGACATCTAGTGACCAAAATTCAAGACAGGACGTCTGCTGCTAGTGATGACAGATGGTGCTAATATTTTGTTGGTTTCAAGTTGTGTTGTTAAAGGATCAGTGTGTGAGATTTATGGGGGATTTAGTGGCGACTGCAGATTGTAACCAGCTGAAACTTCTCCTGGTTTCAGTTCTTTTAGTTTTTATTGTTCAGGAGGGTTTTTGGAGGGTTTTTGCTTTTACTTTGAGAGGACAGTTCAAGTGTGAAAGAGAAAAAGAGAAGGGATGACACACAGCAAAGGGCCATGGACTAGAATTTAACCTGTGGCCGCAACAGCAAGGACATTGTCTTTGTACATGGGACGCCTCCTCTACCTGTTGAGCTACTGGGTGGTTTTTACCATGACCTAAATTATCTGCAGAGGTCTCTTCCTCTCCAAAATAAGCAGACCTGGTGATTTAAACTGATAAAAACACTGAATAAAGCAGTTTCACGTTTTAAAAAATCAGTGTTTTTGTGATGCTCTTCAGGCAGCGGGGCTTCTGACCATGTCAGCTGATGCGAAAACACAAAAATACAAATGGCCTCATCTAGTGCTAGTGTTTGGTTTGTCCATTCTGGGCTACTGTAGAAACATGATGGTGCAACATGGTGATGAGTGTGGGGGCTCACAGTGGGCTCAAGTGGTGGTGATTATTGGGTACCCTGCCTACTTACATGCTACATGACTTTCCATATTATACTGTAGTTTGTACTTTTTAGATGTTAATGTCACCATTGGTTGTTTTTTATATATAAATCTATTCTTGGCCTGGTTCCCTCTTGTCTGTCGACATACATGTGCAGAAACCAAAATCAGTATGGCCTTCACTCTCATAATATTCTACAAATGCTGGTCCAAGGGTGAGAACAGAAGTCGGCAGAAAAGCTTTTAAATATGGTGATTCCTCGTCCTGGAATAACCTACAGAAGGATCTGAAACTAGACGAGCTGTGACAATTCTGTTTTACTTTTGATTTCTGGGTAGATTTTGGTGTGTTCTCCTTTCTGTTTCTGTTCCTGTGTGTAGCAGGGAGTGTGGCTGGGTCCTTCCACTGCAGCTGATGAGGCACACCTGTTTCTACTCACCTCATCAACCTGCCTACATATACCTGGTCTTCACTCCACTACTCTGCCAGATAATTCTGTCCGTGTTGGTATGCCAAGCTACTCTTTTCCAGTGTTGCTTCTGTAGTGATTTCTTCCTTGTGTGTTTTTCGTGCCTTGTGTGTTTTTGTGCTCACTTTTTAGTCATTTTTTTGCCCTGTTTTCCATGTGCTCAGCCCTCATGCTATCTCCAGAGATCTGGCTCTCTACACTAGTGGACAACCTCCTCACCAGCCAGCACCCTGCCGCCACTGCCTGCATTTTTGTTTTTTCCTTCGGCAATAAACTCTTTTGCTTTCATACACCTGTGTCTGTCTGTCCTTTGGGGTCCAGCCAGAAACCAAAACTTAACACGTGCTAATCACTGTGGGGGAATTTAAGTCGATTTTAGAGGATTGAGAAATAGCTTTTTCAGTCAATGACTGTTCCTAAATTATTTTAGAAATTGTACTCGCATTATATTTGTTCTTGTACTTCATGTTAATTGCATACTGTGTTTTTTTTTTTTTTATTTGTTGTGTGTGACAGTTGTACATGTCTGTTTGCCTTGCTGTAATCTGTAACAGTGTTTTATGCTGCCCTCTTGGCAGAGGCAGCAATCTCAATGAGGGCTTTACCACCCATCACTCTCCCCCACTGCTGCTGAAACTCTCATCCACGCCTTCATCATGTCCAGCATTGACGACTGTAACAGCATTCGTTATGGTACACAATTCAAACTCCTCACCCCTGTCCTTCAGAACCTCCGCTGGCTCCCTGTCCCACAACACTTTCAATACAAAGTCCTTCTCCTCACTTATAAAGCCCTCCATAACCAGACCCCCATCCTACCTCACTGACCTGCTCCACCACCTCCACTCCTCTGAAGCCAACCTCCTGACTCCCCCACTCAGGACCAAGCTAGGGAACCTGGGGCGACAGAGGCTTCTCCATAGCCGCCCCCCTCCCTCTGAAACACTCTGCCAAACACATTTGAGACTGCACCGACCTGTCCCGATTTAAATCACTACTCTATGTCATGTGTATTTTATTGTAGTCTATTTTGTGACAATTTTTAACCAATGTAAAGCATCTCTGAGTTCCTTGAAAAGCGCTCTATGAATAAAATGTATTATTATTATTATTTACCTGGTTAAATAGTTAAATAAAGGATATATATAATAGTTTTAGATATTTATAAATATAGCCAAATGAAAGTTATGTCTTAAAATTATGATTGTTTTCTCTTCTTCTCTGGTCTCAAGCAACAAAAATCTTTCTTTTTTTTTTTTTTAAATAAACACTGTGTTTGGCCAAATTATATACTAAATAATCACTCCACTACAGTATACAGTGTCATAACTACTGGAATCATTTGTATTACAAATGCTCAAAATGTTACAATTGATTTTCTGTCTATTTGTTATTTAGTGGCATTGTTTTTGTGCACCTGTCTTCTGTTGTTTGTCTGCAAGGTAGTGTTACTGCTGCCTGTCTTGACACAACTGAAAAAAGATTGGAATCTCTGAGACTTTTCTTCTTAAATAAAATTTTACAGAAACAATAGTTGGCTATATTGCAGTCAAAGAAAAGTCACATTAAGTACCAAGAGCAAATATTTGTGTATTCTTGTGTTTAAATAATTATTTAAATCTATTTTTAAGGCACTACGAGGGTGTTTTTAGGATGAAATCTTCTGTATGGCTGTATTACAAATGTTCAAAATTTTATAATTGTTTTTGTGCATGTCCTTTGTTGTTTGTCTGCAAGGTATTGACAAAAAAACTGTAATCTTTGTGACTTTTCTGCTTATATAAAATTTTACATTAAAAACAGTAGGCTATATTGCAGTATATTTAAAGTACGAAAAGAAAAAGTACTCTTTAACAATCCATTTCACAGTATTTGTTATTATATGACTGGATTATAACTATTGATAGGTTAATGTAGGCCTGGATATCACTGTAATGCTGCAGCTGGTGAAGGTAGGGGTATTTAATTGCTTTATATGCTGCCCACAAAGTGTTATCTTCACCTGTAATGATCCATCATAATTTATGTGTTGATTACATTTTGTATTATGAGTCTGCAAAGTAACTAGTACCTAAAGTAAAGTATATTTGTCTTAAACTTATGATTGTTTTCTCTTTTTCTCTGGTCTCCAGCAACAAAGATCTTATTTTAAAAAAATAAACACTCTGCTTCTGAAGTGAATGCACGTCTCCTGCTCTCCTTAAACCTGTAAAACTGTGTCAACACATATGAAGTTGAGGCCTATAAGGACCCATAGGTTTATATAGACATTACATTGGTCTTAAATACTGTGTTTGGCCATGTTTACACTAAATAATCACTCCACTACAGTGTGTAGTATCATAATCAGTGGAAATAATTGGTAGCTGCAGCATAATTCAGATTCACATGACATCTTGGCAACTGTTTCCAGGGCAGATTTAGGATTTGGGATCCTAACACCGGGATTACACGGCGTTAAACATTGAGGGCGTGTTTTAAACCGCAGACGATGCAGGAACGTTAACGGCACAATGTTGTTATAATCTAATGTAGTCAGTGTTTATATTAAATAAAGTCAAAGGAGAAGGTGATATCTGAGATGACAGGTTGTTGTGAGCCTCCTCCTTCCTCCTCCTTCCTCCTCCTGTCGCTGTCCGCGGTGCTGAAACCATCCCACCTCCCTCCATGCCGCCTCCATGTCTGTTTTCCACGCAGCGTAAACAATGCGACACACCGCCAAAGCTCGGCTGCTCACCTTCGTGAAAACCTCCTTCTTCTCCTCTTTCTGCTTCAGGTTACCGGGAATGTTCTCCTGCTCTCTCGGGAGGTCTCTGAACTGTATCTCCACGACGCTTTTCTCCTTGCCCACGGTCATTTGGTCCTTTTCAGACCTCATTGCTCTCCATCTCCCTCTCGCCTCTGTCCAGTCGACGTGTGCTCGCGAGAGAATGTTGGTATCGCGAGATTTAGGCAGACAGTTTAGCTGTGCAGCTGAACTTTACACAGGGTGTAAAACAACAAGATAGTGGGTGTAAGTTGCTCTTAGAGGATGTTTAATTATTACTGAAGGGTTTCTCCCCGTGCTTAGTTATTTCTGTGGTTTTTGACAGGTCTTGGGCTATTTTAGTTTTGTTAGTTTAGTTTATTTTGGTCATTTTCCAACTTCTAAAACTCAAATATACTGGTAGATAGACAATACCTATACATTAAGTTCATGTTTTTTAGCATTGGAACAAAACAAAACAAACAAACAAAAAACAAACAAACAAACAAAAAAACATCCTGCTGTACTGCAACACACTGTGGTTTTCCCACTGCACTGAAGCAGAGCGGCAGAGGCTCCAGAGGGTTGTGAGAACAGCGGAGAAGATCATCGGCTGTCCCCTCCCCTCCCTGAAGGACATTCATACCTCCTGCTGCCTGAGCAGAGCTCAGGCAATCACCATGGACTGCACCCATCCTGCCTTCCATCTGTTTGACCTGCTGCCCTCTGGCAGGCGCTACAGGTCAATCAAAACCAGGACCAAAAGACTCAGGAACAGCTTCTTCCCTCAAGTAGCCACCACACTGAACACACACATACACCACTCTCACTCTCTGCCCTCCACATCTATCACACATGGACTTGTCATTGCACTGTTGCACCTTTTGTAATTTCTTGTATATCTTGTATATTTTAACAATATAGTTTAATGATTTTTATTTATTTCCTTTATTTTTTATATTATGGTAACACCACTCCTGGCTGCTATAATCTTGTTGTATATCTTGTGCAATGACAATAAAAAGCTATCTATCTATCTATCTATCTATCTATCTATCTATCTATCAAACAAAACAACAACAAAACAAGAACTTCTGTAAGAATAATCTGCTTGGCAACCAGTCCAGGCTTCTATTTTTGACAGGCCTTTATTTACAAATGTGTAGCTACACCAGGCCAGTAAAAGAGACTGGGTGTTTAACTGGGACTAGGCTTTTAATTGAAGTTTTACGGTATACACATCTGGTTATACTGTATTCAAAAACATTTATATTGAGTGCTATTGAAATGGGAGGCCTCTGTCTGTTATCTGTTATTGTTTTCTGTGTTTGTTTTTTTGCTTTATTTTGGAGGAGGATGGGGTCCATATTTACGATGTGTTAGAATTTGCATTTTTGTGTCATGTTTATGTGTTTTATTACCTGAAAATGAAAAATAAAGTATTCAAAAACAGAAAATGAGAATACAAAAGTAATGTTTGTGGCAATTAAGACCTAACGAATCCAAATGTAAGACTTTTTGATGAGTTTCAAGGCCTTATATTGAGTTTAGGGCATTTTAGGACCTTTAAAGGACCTTGCAGATACCTTGAATGTTTCCATCTGAATGAACAAGTATAAAGTGGCAGAAAATGGGAATACTAGAGTGAAGTATAAGTACCTCACTAAGTTAAGTACTTGAGTAAATGTACTTTGTTACTTTCCACCCTTGTCTACAGCCCTCCTGACCTATGAACATATTTATATTTGAACATAATGTGCAACATGTCCAATCAAACCATCGCATGTGACAGGGACACTTTAGTATAAGGTTGTGCACGTTTTTCTTAATGCCGTAATCACATCCATGACCAAACACTTACTTGAGAGACGCATTTATTTAAAGATCAAACATCTGCGTGTTGGTCATTAATAAACCTCCACTGCATCACTGCATGAAAGCATAAGGCTAATAAACAGTTCTGCTCATCAATAAAAGTCCCAGTGTCTGTCCATCACTGCAGGCTGGAGCCAGTTAAGCTGTCCCCTCAGTGTCACCGTGCAGCTCCGGAGTCTGGCTGCGGGGCTTCGCGCTGAACTGATCCGAGCAGTGAGAGCTGCCTGCGGGGCTCCAGCACTCAGGGTAGGACTGACTCACTGACCGCCCGTGGACGTCTCTGCAGGGGACTGAGGAGGGAGAAAGCAGGTAAACAGAACTAACTTTACAAATGGAAACATCCTCACAAATGCATCTCACAGCATTTTAAAGCTGGATCACTGTGCGTAAAAGCCCGGTGGACACATTTTATGGACCGTGAACTCACCACTGAGGAAAGCCTGCCTGCCACTGCAGCTCTCCACACACAGCCGAGGTCTCTCTGGTGTGGACACGGAGCTCTTCAGGCTGGGGACAAAGGTGGAGCAGGTGTCCAGGTCCCGGCAGATCTTTTCCTGGCTGTAAATGACGGCCGACTTAGACGGAGTGCAGCCCATCTCTCCTCAGGTCACTACAGCCGCTCTCCATTGGGGAAAGAAGGTCCGGGAGGTGAAGGGGAGATGGCTGTATGTGATGTGTGAGTGTGAAGGGATGGAGAGGAGCTGTGAGGCTGGGAGAGATCACTCCTCCCCCAAACTGGGGCATGACATTTGAGAGGAGGGTCTGAGCTCCAGTCTGTTTTATGCTGCATGGACATCACTCTGCGCGTTTTTTCTTTGGAGTGATTGCATTATTATTGTAGCTTGGTTTTGTTCTATACCTACTAATAACTATATTATATATGGACACATATGAAATCAAAGTTCCCACACCGTCTTGTTCAACAAATTCAATGGCTTTTCAAGGACTTTCCAGGCCCAGTTCCCTCAAATTCAATGACCTGACACGGCCTAGTTTAAACATGGAAAAATGTTATCCATCCATTTTCATCTGATTATCCAAGGCTGGGTCGCAGGGCAGCAGGCCAAGCAAGACGTCCCTCTCCCCAGCAACACTTTCCAGCTCCTCCTGGAGGACCCCAAGGTGTTCCCAGGCCAGATGAGATATGTAATCCCTCCAGCGTGTTCTGGGTCTGCCCCGGGGCCTCCTACCAGTGGGACGTGCCCAGAACACCTCTAACAGGAGGGTCCTGATCAGATGCTTGAACCACCTCAACTGACCCCTTTGGACTCGAAGGAGCAGCGGCTCTACTCCAAGCTCCCTCAGGATGTCTGAGCTCCTCACCCTATCTCTAAGTCTGAGCCCAGACACCCCAGGGAGGAAACTCATTTTGGCCGCTTGTATCCGTGACCTCATTCTTTCAGTCACTACTCAGAGCTCATGACCATAGGTGAGGGTTGGGACGTAGATGGAACAGTAAATCAAAAGCTTTGCCTTCCGGCTCAGCTCCCTCTTCACCACGAAAATCCAGCGCAGTACCCACATCACTGAAGATGCTACACCAAACCGCCAATTCATCTCACACTCCATTCTACCCTCACTCTTGAACAAGACCCCGAGATACAGTTACTCACTCCCAACCCAGAGGGAGCAATCAACTGTTTCCGGCACAGAATCACGACCTCACCGGTTTCCACATAATTCCTGTTAAAACACTGAGAATTTCTACACGAGAACTTGCAGACTTTACAGTGGCGAAAAGACAAAGAGAGGGCTGAATGTGTGAACACACAGTGATGGTTAACAATATCAAAAGAACTTATGTTTCTATTTTTGCAAAATATATATAAATCCAGTTTTAATGACCCGTCTATTTATGTTTATTTTCAAAAATCTTTAAAGGCCCTATTTTCCCCTCTAATTCACAAGCTTTCAAGGATTTCAAGGTTCTAGAGAGCCTTGTAAAATCTTGTTTGCTCAAATCATTAATTCAAACATTTAGTGGTTTACTAGAACAGGTCTGTAAGTAGATAAGATTTGATAGCAGCTTTTATAAAAAGATTGTGATGCTTGTGGTGATGTTTGTGGCTGTGTTGTTTGAAATGAAATTTTGGGGGCAAGTGTAAACTGAAAGAAATTGGAGCCTCTTTTAATGAGAATACAGTTTCCCACAGAATTATACTCTTTTCCCATTGTCACTCTTGGCCGCGCTGATGTGTGTTCCCATTGTCAGTTTAGACACACTAAAGTGCGTAGCAGTGATGTCTCGCTGACCCCAGCCAACCCCCAACGACCCTTGTTCTCCTCCCTAAACAAGTGGTGTGTTCTGCAAACCCACAGTATCTCAACAAGGATTTTCTCAATATAATAACAGCAGGTAGAAAATTAAGGATAATATTAAAAATGTCCCAGCCCTATTGCCATAAAATTATGTCTTCTGTGGGTTTTACAAATCAACCCCTTTATCAGAGAAGTTCCCTGCTGGAGAAACTGTCTTTTCATAATCTGGGCTGTCTGTGCAGCAGAAAGATGTAAATACTTTTGAAATTGGTGCTACATGACCAGAGAAAGCTTTGCCTTTGCTCAAGAGGTAGAAAACCTACAACTACCAAAATGCACTGCACCACACCAGACTAATAAACACTCCTGCTGGTGGGTGATGTAATGTGAGCTTGGCCGTTTTGACACAGGAAACAACTGGCTGGTAACAAACGATCTGAAATTACATTTAAACTGTAAACTAAAGTTTATGAAGACATTTTAGGCAAGAAATAGGCAACGAAGTGACACAATCTTTGTTCCAGCCCTAGAGCCAGTGAAAGTCCACTGGGTAATGTGATTTGAGCTGAGAGATGAGCAGGGAGATCAGGGTGCTGGTAAGATGGAGGGAAGTTTAACAAAGTTTTTTGACACACACTGCCCACATTGTTACAAAACAAAGCTGGTGAAAACCAGTAAAGTACCCCTTCAACACAAAACACAGATAAGTTGAGATGTTTTAAGATAAATGCATGGTTTATTGTAGGAATTACCAAGAATAGTTTTAACCAAAAACTGCTTGTAATTAGCTGGCTCTTTATTCAACTTGAAATCCACAGGTTAAGCAACATGGAGGGTCCTGCCACAGGCAGTAATAAGTGACTGTAGTCTTTCCGGTGTGATCTGAGGTGTGCGGCTGTGTTTGCTCTGTTCAACCAAGTGTCAGAGGGCCACATGTCGCCAGTGTCTTCAGGCTCAACCCAAGGTCCGACGCTAAACCGAGTACTCCACCCCTTAACCAAGGCACGTGTTAATTCCCCTTTTAAAGTGCATTCTTGCTAAAGTAATAAGATGTACAGCAGGCGCTGTAAACAAATTCACACACACTTTTACTCAGAAATGTCACAACAGCATGTTCTATGTTTTGTCACTTACAGAAACAACCATATCTAACGCACGACAGGGGGAATCCACAGGAAACCTTTGGTGGAGGACCGGTGCTGAAGTTTTGGTGTGATACTCGTCCTTGGGCCTGGATATGTGTCCCTATGACAACCTGTTGCTACGACAGTTCCACCTCCTGACAGGATGAGATCACGTGCTGGTGTCCGACAAGGTGTCTAACATCACGTCGCTCTCGTACATATCGCACTCGAGGGTTAAAGAGAGTCGCAGAGGCGTCTCCAGCATCATCTTGTCCTGATTTGAAAGTGGCGTTTCCAAGGACGTGATGCTGGTGTCCTCCAGTCTCGGGGTGGCTAGAAGGTCACTGGGCTCTGATGTGTTGAGCATCTTCATCAGCGCTGGAGTGTTCAAGCTCCCTCGCACCTTGTCGTTGATGTCTGTGCCTTTGTGGAAACAAATGAAAACACATGATTGTACAGGTCTAAAATACCAGCTGGTTTTTCAGAGCATATATTTGAATATTTGCAACTAAAGGAACATTTTGGCGAAAATTCTCATGTGTCTCCTCCTGCTCTCTCTGCCCAGCATGACAGAGCATAGCAGCAGCAGCTAACATACAACACAGAGCCATTACATGGTCTCAATGATCCTGAACCGACACTGAAATGCTCAACTCTGTCTTTAAACCCCTTTAGTAACTGTTGGGTAACATTAGTTGCGTGATGCTAACAGTTAAGCCTGTCACTGTGTGTCTGACTCTGTCTCAGGCATGGAGCTCCTTCTCCCACATCAGTAGTCTCATGATTAGGGCTGCCCCCGACTAAGAATTTTCCTAGTCGACCAACAGGTGTCATTTAGGGCCATTAGTCGACTAGTCGCCCGCATGTTTATGATATGAATGTAATGATTAAATGATATATTTTGGTGGTTTGAGTTGAAGGTGTGAGAAAGAATAGTCTCAGTAACATTGTTAACACTGTGCTACATTACAGAGAAATACAAACCGTACTAATGAACCTTCATTAATATAGGCCTATATTTTATCTCCAAGTGCACGTCACACACTGAGCGAGCCGCCTGTTAATGATGCTGTGGGCTAATGGGCATGTAGCTACTTCCATGTTTCACATGATACGTCATGTTTGTAGTGGACCAATGAAGATGAGGTTATGTATCACCTTGGGTTGGTCCTTCACCTTCTCAAAATGATCCCACACTTTGGATTTCCTGCCCGACATGTTATTAACTAGCCTGTGGAATAACCGCAGGTACCATCCCTGGAAATGAACCTGACTCCTGTCTGACTGCTGAGCGTGGACACTTCCTGTGTCTGTCCTTTCAAAGTAAAGTCCCACATGGTCCAGTCATATAGGTTTGATTTATTTTGACAATGAAATCTTGCCGACTAATGACCTTTCTGGTCGACTAACGTTTGGTTGACTATTAGGGGACAGCCCTACTCATGATAAACACAGGGGGCTGAGCAAAGCAATACACAGTGCAGCTCTATAATGAAATATAATCTACCCTTTTAAAAAAGTCAAATTTGTGTTAAAGTTGCAGTGATTGAACAAAATTGCAAGGTCACACAGATTTCATAGGGATTTGGTTGAATTACAACATCCTGGAGTGGCTTACTAATACTACTCCAGCTGAATCTTGAGATTTGACTCTAATTTTTAAACTCAGCCTTCTAAAAAGACAAGGAATAAAATGCTGACAAACTTTTTCCACAAGATTTTTTCAAAGATAAAAACAGGTCTTAAACTGTAGTATAGCTGTATCCTACCTATATAGGCATCTGTGTCACCGATGTACATCTCAATACAGTGGCCGAGCATCGTCACAGAGAAGGTGTCGTCCCTTTTCAGTCCAAGTGCCTGCACAGGAAGACACCACACCAATGTTAAGTATTTGTCATAAAAACATACCTGGTGACCTAAAGAAAAAAATCAACCAACCAATCACAGATTATGCTTGAATTCTACTCTTTATGTGTTTGAGTATTATTGAGTCCCATATAACCAAAAACCTTTACAATACTATATCTTCTTCTAATAAGTCTTTAATTTCACCTCAACATCTTACAGCTGTCGGTGTTCACTTGCACTTGTAAGTGGTTATTTGTTTATCAAAGAGCTGATTTTAATGTTTATTCTTTTAAAGACAGCCAACTTCTCAACAACACTCTTCTCTGTTCTCCTTTCAAAGTTCTGCGTTCCAAGGTAACTCCTTCCCTTCTGGCCCATCAGCTCGTCTTTATTGGCAGTTCTTGCTAAACACTCATTACTCAAAATTTCTATGCAAGGAACAGAACACTTATAAACTGGAGGAAAGGCACTATACCGTATGAAAGTAGTCGATAGCACTCTCAAAGTCGCCCATGAGGCTGTGCACGTATCCTATGGCAGCGTAGGTGGAGGCGTGCTGAGGGATTAACACCAGTGCCTGACGGTGGTACTCCAGCGCCTGGTCGTACTTTCTACAGAAACAAACACCGCAATATACAAGTTTATATCAACAAACTCAACAATATTTCATAAACAAATGTTTGCAGAAATTAGGGCTGGACAATACATCGACATTATATTGATATCCTGACACAAGACTAGATATTTTCTAAGATTTTGGATATTGTAAAATTGTCAGTGTTGTCTTTTCCTGTTTTAAACGCTGCATTACAGTGAAGTGATGTAATTTTCTGAACTGACCAGACTGTTTTAGCTGTCTTAATATTTGCCCACTTAGTTTTTATCTCCACATTACTCATGATTATTTATCAAAAATGTCACTGTGTAAGTATTTTGTGAAAGCACCAATAGTCAACCCTACAATATCATCCTAATCTGGTCGAAAATATTGCAATATCTCAATTTCTCCACATTGCCCAGCCCTAGCAGAAATGTGACAATATACATTTTATCAAATAGCACATTCGAAGGAACTAAATTACGGTGATAGGATAAGATTTTCACGACTGTTTAGTGATGGAATAAGAACAAATACAGCTGATATATCTTGATAAACAAGGCCATTTTGATTCAGAGCACCCAAAAGCCACTATCACCCATGTGCAGAGCGCCAACAGTTGACAAACACACACAAAATAACAAGTTTCCAACATGTTCAAAGTATATAAATAATTCAGACATAACCTTTTTGAAAACGCGGAGAGAACTGTTCAACCCTTTTTAAAAGTGGCAGCCAAAGGTAGCACACGACAATACACATAACCTTTGTTCAGTAATGATTATTCAGTGACTTAAGTGTGCTTTGACACCATGTGACGTTCATCTTGCCTTAAAACCGTGAAATGTTTTTTAACCAAAGGCCCTTATAGCTTTCATATGAGCAGAGGCCCAGCTGTGATTTCATTTGTTTACATTACAGTGTGGTTATCTTGACGCACCAACAGCTTGCGTCAGTCAACCTCCCTGTATGGACGAAGCCCTCTTTCTACTTAAAACCTATCCAAACCTTTCAAAACAACCACTTGTCCACACACTGCGCGAGCCCCTTGTATCTATTGAGTGGTGGCTATGCATAATTCATTAAAGGGTCTTTTCATAAATTCTCAATGACGGCCCTACCTGAATGACTGCAACAGAACAAATGGATACACCTCTGAAAATAGCTTGTAGGAGAAAGGTGAAAGAAAATAACATAAGGAGGGGAATGGACAAATTAGAGAGAGAGCACCCTCTCCAATCTTCTTCAATGAGACACTCAGGGTAAATTTAGCCGCCCGTACTAGTGCTGTACGTGGTAACTCAAAGAAGACCGTGAGATCCATGATGCCGTATAGAAAAGCTGCAAGTGCAACAGCTCTCCTATTGGGCCCTTCATTCAAACAGAAACTGCACAGTAACATCTGGGCCACACTGCCTGCATGAGCAGTGCATGACAACAACCTGGCTGAACTACTGTGGCTCGCATTTGTACAGTGTTTACACAGACAGTGGTGCTGATGCAAAGCTGCCTCCTCAAATAACTACTATATTTCAACAATTAAAATCCAGTAAACCACAAATTTATGGAGCCATGCAAGCCACTATATTGTCAACTAGAATTACCGCCTTGCAGTTGTATGCCTCTGCAAACCCGTCAAGTTGCAGTTATAATTTACATTCATGTCTGTGAAACCATGGATGCTTCACACACATCTTACCACGGCAGCACAGAAGATCTATACAATCAGCACAGTTAAATGGTGGGCACCAAAGATTAGTGTCACCACTTCTGACCAAATGTATGTTTGGTAGTAATTATCGTATGAATTCCTGAGTTATGGCCAAAAACATGTTTTGTTAGGTCACAGTGACCTTGACCTTTGACCACTAATTAGTTCATCATTTAGTCCAAGTGAACTTTGGTGTCAAGTTTGGAAAAATTCTCTCGTTCCTGAGGTACTGCATTCATGAAATGAGACATATGCAAAGTCCCAGTGACCTTGACCTTTGACCTCCTAATTCTAATCAGTTCATTGTTGAGTCCACGTAGCTGTTCTTGAAATATCTGGTTCACAAAAATGGGACGGACGGATGGACAACTGAAAACATAATGCCTCTGGCCACAGCTATCACCAACGTGGAGGCATAACAACACGGTCTTGCAAATATTTCACAATAAAAAGCCTCTTGTTGACAAATGAAGGGATTCTGTTTGCAGAAATGTTGTCAAAGGGCTTTTAGTTTGAAACGGAAACAAGAAATGTTGAGTTAAAAAATAAATATTTGGATTTTTTTTCATGACTGTAACAGATATAGACATTAAAACTTGTGCAGGGTGTTATGACAATATTTTATCAAATTAATTAATTATCAAAACACAGTTTTCATTGTCTGTTTTTGCTGAAAACTGTGTGCGTCACACTGGAAAAATAGGCTTGTATTCTCTAGATGTTTTGCAGCTGAACAGTGCTGCTCACGCTGGCCATGTGGCTGCTCTAACCTGCTAAACAAAAATAATAAAATAAAATAAAAATACGGGGTTCCACGATGAACACACACTGCTCATGCAAGCAGTGTGGCCCTGGAGTAAAACTGGCTCCATACTTACTTCAACTTCCGACACACGTGCCCCAAGTTGTTTAACAAAGGCTCCCATTTGTCCACAGTGACCTTAAATTTAAAGAAACATAACAAAAAGCATATTAAGAAACTGTTACAGAGACTTGCTCATGTTCTCAAGACATTAATCACACACTCATAGTATTACTACAATTAAATAAATAAGCAGTCACCTCATTCCCTATGGCTTTGATCTTCTCCATTGCATCAAGGAACAACCTCTCTGCTGTCTTCCAGCTAAAACACAAGATGTGAGAAACACTCTTACAACACATCTGAATTTCCAACTCATCTTTACAACAGGTGCATTATGAGTGACTTAAATTTGTGTGTTTGTCTGTATAGTATTGTGTACTGTAGCTTTAAAATATCAATACCCAGATAACCCAGATTACAAAGAAAAAAATGCAGATCATTTTTATTTCATTCCCCACTAATCAAAATAAAACTACCTGCATGACTAGATACCAATGGAGTTATTTCAGAGAACATGTCCTTTTGTAATCTGACACAGTGAGGGATAGTTTAAATCCTTCCCATGAGATGGTAATGTAATGTAAATCACATTGCATGTAAATCTTTGAGGTAGCCATGAGACTATAAAAATAAACAGCACTGGATCCCCACTTTGCCTTGAAAGTTATTCTTTGTTCAGTGATTTAATTTCAGTTGTTGACAGTCGCTTGTGTGGTTGGTACAGATTTTACTTCTGCCTCCTTCGCACTTTAAAACCAGCTCTTTCAAATACTTCCACTATGTGCCAACATCGCTTTGTGCTGCCAATTACATTTATACTACCTTTGTCAAACTGGAGACTTAAGTGTTATTGTGTGTGTTTGTGGCTGCATGACTCACTCTCCGTTTTGGAAGGCAACCACTGCCACCTCGTGTATGACAAATGGGTCCTCTGGAGCGATACTAAGAGCCTGGCTGAAGAAACGCTCTGCCAGCTTGGAGTTGTTGGTCAGACCGTACTCCAGGCCGATGTAAAGCATGGGTAAGTGACACCTGCAGGAGACATTGATTGTCACAGGTGTCATTTAAAATGGCAAAACTGTCAATGCAGTTTGACATGACAGGTTGACATAAACCCCCTACCGCTAAAAGGGCACCCATTATAAAGGCATAACACGTGGGGCTGAGAACTCCAGGAGCTGTCAGTCATGTACCTACCCTTTCATCAGCTGGGCAGCAGTGAAGTAGGCAGCCATGGCTTGGTCATGCTCACTCTCCACTGCAAAAGAATGACCGTAGGCGATCCATGCAGGGCCGTACGTCCTCTCCAGTGTAGTGGCTTTGCTGCAGGAGACATGGAATATGTAAATAAACATCCTGCCTTAAACAGAATGTCATTTCTTTTGAGTGTGTGAATACAAACCTAAGGTATCGCCGGGCATGTTCGTTTTTATGGCCGACCATGAGATAATAGCACCCGACAGCAAACCAGGAAACCTGATAAAACGTTTTTATTGGGTTACTGGAAATTGTGCAAACAGGAAAATGGATGAATGGGGGATAGATGAAACACTTACTGGGTTGTTGGGATACAAGTCTACAAGTTTGTGTGAGAGGTAAAACAGCTCTGCAGGGGGAAAAAAACACAATATTTAATCACTTAACTAGCTACTGATGGAAAGGCCAATAACTCAAACTACATATTCTGTATGCCTGAATCAGTGGATGATATGTATTTTACCATTTGCTTTTCCAAGCTCCACCAGAGTTCCTATGTGGACTGGTAAACAGTTGGCATGGAAGGGGTCTTTAACCATCACCCTGAAATAGACAAACAGAGCTGCATTACACGGCCATACATTTTCTACTCTACTGCAGTAACTTGTTAACCTTTTATACAAGTTCATTTTCTCCCGCTCAGTCTTTAGGCAAAAATCTACGTTCACCATTTGCGAGTATGAACTACTAGTCATCGATCAAAATGAATACACACACACAGTCTACAGTACTTGGAAATAAAAGCAATATCTGCTGTAAATTGTTTATGACTGATTTTAAATTCAGGAATACATTAGAAACAGCTTATAGTGATCACGGCTAGAGTGATCCACCTCTTATATGGATCAAAAAGCTAAGGAGAGAGTCATTCCTATACAAATGCTGTTTAAATACTAAATAATAATCTGAATAAATAATTTTATTCCCTCTTCTATTTGTCTTTTAAATTCTCTGTAATTTTTTTAAATAATAATCTGTCTACTAACTTATTATTTATAGATTCCTTCTCGTTGGCATATGTTTTTTATTTTATTACTCATTTATTTATGTGTCTACATGTTACTGTATGTTGTGTCATAGTATGTGTGCAAGGCAAGCTGTTCAAACACATTGCCGCTGGTGGGATTAATAAAGTTGTCTGAATCTGAAATAATTCACTTAAGTAATTCAGCAGTCCGCTTACACTGTTCATTTCCGAATGTTTCTAACTTGAAAACATATGGAAAAACAAAGTAAAACTACTGTAATTCTATATTTGTTTTATTGTTGTTGCTTTGTATCCTTTACGGCAGACTCCATTCTTAATTATTTAACTTTATCGTCTTTTTCCTGTTTTTTTATTGCTGTTTATAAGTCTTAATAGACATTGCTGCAACTTATTTGTTTTAATGTACTATTTTTTCATCACTTTATTGCAATTATATATTTGTATCCTTCTAGCCCATTGAATGTAAATTGGGGCATTGCTGTAAAACAGCTTAATGCTCAGTCAATTTTCCCTGAATAAACAACGGTTGATGATTTTTTTTTCTTTACTATACTGACACAAAACTCACAATAAATAACCCATCTGCTTCCAGCTGCCTACCTGAGGCTGGCGCTACAAGCATACTGAATTCATGATGGGAAAAAGAAAGTCATTAACTCAATAAAATGCGTAGTCTGCTGGTCATGGCTGCTATTGATAGAGAAAGAAAACGAATGGTGCTGTAAAGCTCCTGTGGTCAAAGCCGCCCTCATCATGGTGGACTGATAATGCCCAGCGGTCACGTAATGCATCCGCAGCCTAATGAAACAGCTCTGCTGTATTTTCAAACAGTCAATAAAATTCAGTAAATAGTGAAGCTATTACTACCGTTTTATTACTTTATATCACCTGTAATAAACATACAAATGTCAACTAGATGGTTATCCTCATCAGGAATAAAGATAAAGAAAAAAGAATTAGGTTATTAGATTAATTTGAGCTGGACAGAGGGAATCACCATGAGAGGTTTCCATTGCACTAGTGGCTAGGAGGTGTGTGTTTCAGTGGTGTAAACCACACACCACTGATATCCTGTTATTCCAATACGATGTGGACATTAGCATGAGTGGCTGTGGCCAGATAAAACAAGGAAGCATGTGAACAAGGTGATAAAGGATGAAATTATCCATTAAGACTGAAATGTCACGTCAGAATCTTTAAATCACATCTATTTAAAACCCTAAAATGCAGTGGTATTGTGCTTAAAGGGAATTATCCATTAGCTTTTACTGGTTTAACTGAAAACTACGACGACACCGATGATGTGTATTAGAAAAACTGGGAATTATGCTGTTGGTAGGATGGGTGTAGGCCTCACAATTCAAGAGTAGCTCCAGATAAAACTCTGCATCATTTGCAGAACAATTACATGCACACATAGAGACACACACAACTGAGAGGAAACCTTGAGTCACCTACATTGATGTGAGTTTGTAGCACATCTTGAAATCACAGTTATAATAATGCCTCTCTGCGAGAGACACCACTACATCCAAGTTGTCCTGAAGACCATTGACCATCTCTGGCACCACCAAGTCACTGGGCTTGTTATACTGCAGAGGGAAGGAGAAGAAGAGAGTGTGTTTGTGCATGTGTGTGAAAGGTTGGTGCAGGGTGTAAGTGTGAGTAGGTGGGAGGGGAGATGAAGAAAGTTCATGAGAAAGACCGAGAAAGGTGGGAGGACAACACAGGCCAGAAGAGCCATAAGCAATGAATATAACAGTATACAGTGAACTCTGAAGCTTGGCAACACTGGAGAGCAACTATTGTTTGTTAGCTCCCTATGAGCTCATATTAAATGATAATGGGGGATGGTGTATTTGAGATCAAGTTTAGAATAAGCTGGTCTTTTTATAGGATTAGCTGAACATAAAAAAAATATAAAATATCAACTCTTATCCTTTAAGAATCAATGAACACAAGCAATACAAAATAATTCTCAAAACTAAATGCAGAGCTCCACCTACCTTCTTTAACTTGTTCTCAAATAAGAAGTGTAACAGCTCCTCCTCTTCCTCAGTGCACTGCTGACTCAGAGGAAGCGAGTCCAGGAAGTCTTTTTCTATTGGAAAATTACAACGACACATTTCACATATTTTACAAGTTACTGAAACGATAACGAAGGGCACATATATGTAGGAAATTTATACGCTAGGGTGAGCATCATCACCATAGATCAGCCTCACCTTCTTGTGCAGTCAACATGTGGTGCGACGTTAAAAGGTCAAAGGCTTCAAAGCAATACACATCCAATTTCAAGGCCTCTTTGTAGCTGGAGGTGGCCAGTGGTCTGTTGTCCATGGCATCATAGATCTTACCCCGCAGGAGGCAGATGGAGCTATTGATCTGAGATATTTAAGAGAGAATAAGGAGAACTGAAAGAGGGCAGAGGGCAGAGTCTTTAGTAAATGCTCATAATATTACTAAAAAACTTGATGTAGTTTTAAAGCTCCATCGACGACATTAACAAAACTAGACCAACTTTTGATACCATGAGGAAAAATTGAAATTCATGGCCTGGAAAATTAAGTTTTTATTAAAAGATCAATATAACAAAGCTATAACATGACAAAAAAACATTTCTTTTCTTGAGTTACAGCAGAATGACAACAATAATCATTAGAGAGATCTAGAAAGAGCTGCTTGTACAGGTTTATCGTTGCTGTGGAAAATGAGGATTGAAACTGCTTTAAATATTCAGAATTGGTATGTACTGATAAATCGATGTTTTTGAGAACACAACCTGATACTGAGGATAGTTTACACCAACATTATATTCTGCATAACTTGCCTGCTCAAAATCATATCTGCTGCACTCAGCTGTTATTACAGTAGTTATATATGGCCATGTCCAGAGGAAGACTTAATCGTTTTCGACCACTATATCTAATTATTATAATATTCTAGCCAGAGCTGCAGGTGAACTCCATAACATAAAAGTCAGTGTAGTGGCTATGATCAATGACAAAAACCGCTAAGAGGCTGAGTAGGCTCTCAATTGTGACTCATTAAAAGAAATCCATGCTGTCCAGCGATGCGTTTAATGACAATTTATTAAACAAACAACTGGATAACTAAAGCAAAACTGTAGATTAAATATTATGTCTTCTGATTACGTGATTGCGGTAACAGTCAACAGGAAATATAGAAGCCAACACTCGCCCTCTTTGTCTGAAAAATCGCCACGCTAGTGAATGAACAGATAAAATAATGTGAAAGTACACCCACACCTGTGCCAATTACTACCGCAAGTGAAAGTGACCAAAACAACATGTGCAGCCCAAACAAATAATTAACAATGAGGGTTAAAATACACATTCTGGCTCCTACAGTCAGAGACGATTACTACTGTATATCATTTGTGTAGTATTTTCACATAAAAATAAATCTGATGTTGAAATATAAACAGCTAATACATATGGGACTACTGTGGGTGAAAGAAATATCTAATAGTTTACTAATACAATGCTGATTGTGAAAAAGTTTTCCTCTGTAAAAAAATAATTGTTTTCAAATACCTAGCTTGCATATATGGATGTTCCTGTAGTGAGCAAGACTTAGACACTCCATGCCAATCAATACTGATGTACAAGTTTATGTATTGTGTAGACATTTTTTTAAATAAAGAAAAAGAACCGTTGCTACTATTGGTTTTTAAACTTGTAACAGTAAGGCATATATAGGGACTGCATATGTTACTCTGCATTTTAGAATTCTGGGAACCTTGTATACTCTCTACAATACAAAAAAAGGTTTCAACATTTGCAAATGTGTATAATTTCTATCAACAAGGTTAACAAAACTGTAGTTGGTGATGCGAGTACTTGTGGGAAGTGTAACTACACACAGCTGAAAAACAGTACATCCGCATAATTGCAGCAACAGCAAAAGCAAGATGATTACATAAAAAATATGAGTCATGAGGAAGACATGAAAGCTGAGTAATAAGATTACATCATACAACACTGACAAACAAGACAGTCCAAAATCTTTTATCTGACTGGAGCCACCAAATCATGCAGTGCATGCAATATAGCACAGTATTTCACTGTTAATCTAGACTTACGGAGGCAGGGGACATGTCCCAGTCCTTGGTTGACTCTGGTGTCCCGTTGTCCTCTTTCCCGCTCCTGTCCAGCAGCTTCTTACTTGCTGGCTCCTCCGAGTCCAGAATATCCAAGGCCTGCTGGAACTCTTTGGCAGCATACTAGACAAAACAGTCAGAAACAAATTATCTGGCAGGTTTCTCTAGATCGGGGTGTCAAACATACGGCTCATGGGCCAGAACTGGCCCACTGAAAGGTCCAATCCGGCCCACTAGATGACTAGACTAAGATGTGTTGCCTACTACTGGTGAAATTCTGCTTTAGAGGCTTTTCCACCCTGACCAGAATACAGCTCTCTATTATAACAATGAATACTTAGTGTGACCATGTTTTAAGATATTGAACATTGTGCAAAATCAGTAGCTTTAGTTCAAAAGAATCTTTATCAGGAAATGTGTGGATAAATGTACATGTAATGACAGTGAGAAGTAGACTGACTGAGCGTGGAAAAACTGAGACATACTGTTGAAATTGCACTTATTTTTCTTAAGACATCTCAGGCTGTTTATCTGTTTTGTTAAAGGATGAACATTTACAGTATGTACTTGTAAATCTTTACCCAAAAAAGGGCAAATATTGAAGCTGATCATAGTTACAGGTTATTGTGCACTGGTTTTATTACTCCGGCTCACTGGAGATCAAATTGGGCTGTACACTGATCAGCCAAAAAATTAGAACCACTGTCGGGTGAAGTGAGTGACATTGATCATCTTGTTACAATGCAATGTTCTCCTGGGGAACTTTAGGCCCAGAAATTCATGAGGATGCCACTTGAATTACTCCACCCACTGAAACACCCCTGCAGTTTCGCTCCTCAAGGCAGCAGCACTCCCCAATGGCAGCGCCCCCCCCCCAGCAGGAAAATGCCCCATGCCATACTGCAGAAACTGCTCAGGAATAACCCGCGGAACGTGACAAACAGCTCAAGGTGTTGTCCTGGCCTCCAAATTCCCCAGATCCAAATCTGATTGAGCATCCATGGGACATGCTGCTACCCCAGAGGTACGCCAGATCCACAATGAGGCCTCCCTGGATTGGTCTCTAACATGTCAAGGCATGGATAAAGGAACTCTGGAGGGTGTCCTGTGATGTCTGGCACCAGGGGCGTGGGCTTCAGATCATTTGTGACCTCTCAGTTGTGAGGTGGGGTACCTGTACGTCCCAAGTTGCTCAGTCATATTAGTGTGTGGGAGGATTGGAAGGCCAGGTTGACATCTTGAAGTCTTTGTCATGTTCCTCAGGCCATTTCTGAGCAGTTTTTGTGGTGTGGCATGGCGCACTGTCCGGCTGCCATCGTGGAGTACCGTTCCCATGAGGGGGGTTACTTGGCCTGCAACGGTGTTTGGGTGGGTGGAGCGCATCAAATGGCATCCACATGAATGCTATGACCAAATGTTGCCCAGCAGAACATTGCATTGTAACAAGATAATCAATGTTATTTACTTCACCTGTCAGTGGTTTTAATGTTTTGGCTGATCGGTGTAAAAGACAGTTTACAACTAACACAGTATATGTTTTAAAGTTACTTACATGGCACCTAGCAGCAAGATACTGACAAGCTCCGTACAACTGTGTGAGAGAAGACAAGAGTTGTTTCAGACTAGGGGATCGGTTCAATTTTAAACACACACTCACACATCCATCCTTCACATTGATTTGATACATTCACAATTATGACTCAATTCCTAAGACAGTAGCTTTGCACACTCACACATAACCTGCAATTACCTTGTCAAGTTTCCGTGAACGGAGGGCATGGGAGGCTCTGTGGTACTGTGAGGTCAAGTAAAGGCACTGAGCTAGCCAGTAGATATCCTGCGGATCCTCTGCATGCCAAACAAAGCGGTACATTTCTGACGTTAGGGACTCATCACTGACAGGATGCACAACAACATCGCAACTGTTGACAAGCTACTGTGTCACCTGTCATCACCAGTGGTTAAAAAGTTTCTTTTCAGCTATGATTGTACGTAACAATTTAAACAAAACATGAACTATATCCTCGCAAAACGCCAGTTCTCCAGACATTAGCTTTGTAACTTTAGCTGACAGTTTGTTAGGGTAAGTAGGCTAACGTGTCGGCTAACGTAAACAGCTCTAACGGCACTCACCGTGGGAAAGTGACGCTATCTTGTCGGCCCAAAACAGAGCACTTTGATACTGTTGCTGCAAACAAACACACAAAGACAAACACAGAGTCACTCTAATGTAAATTTATGTTGTTGGTTGCTGTGTGATAGCTTAAAGTTAGCCGGGCAGTTAAGATATGACTGTTTGTTACCATTGACGCTAGGTGGGCTCTCAAGCTAGCATTAGCTACACACACAGAAAGTAAGATAATAATAATTCTTACCTGGTCGATGTACTGCCGTACTCGCTTTCTGAGTCTGTCGAGATTCATTTTGATTTATCTTTAATAAAATCACCAGTTTGACTATCAAAAGCGTGTCATTCTTAGAGACGGAGAAAAGCTGTGTATCAAACTATGCACAAAACAGTAGGTGCTAGCTTGCTAGCTGCGTAAAATCAAATCCGCGGCTTCTTTCTGCAACGAGTGTTCGGCCAAATGGTGCCGTCAGGAAACTCAGACAGGATAGACAGTTCCGCGGTAAGTCAGGGTTTCTTTTTTTAAATTTCGTGATATGTCCAGCTGTAATATAACGGTATAAATATAAAACAATATACACATTTAACTTGTTTATTTATTTGTTATCAAAGACACAAATTACAAAGGGTTATCATTGTGTTTGTAAATATTAAAGGGGAGCTCAGTCCATTTTCAAAATTCATACATGTCACTCCTATGGTCTAACACTGTCCAAAAATATTAGTCAGCATGAACAACTCTCTCCTATATCCACAAAATTTCACTGCTAAAACTCAAATTTGTGTTGTCATAGGGTATAAGTCTGGAGCTGCTCCACCAACAATGAATTGGGAAAGATGTTCTACATCAGTGGTTCCCAACTGGTCCAGCCACAGGGTCCAGATTTCTCCTTAGTCATTAGTTCAAGGTCCACACATTTTAATATATTCAGTGTCATACTAGAGGTTGGTCATGTCGTCAAGCTAGTTTGCTGTCTCTGTCAAGTAGCTGTCTGTTACTCACTCACTCTACAGCAGGAGATGGCACTTCAAAATGAAAGCTCTGTGCTGGAAATTTAATGTATTTCTAAATAAAGTGTGTTTTTACTTGCGATCCATTCAGAACCAACCCTAGAGTTAGGAACCACTGTTATAGATGACACTGAGTGTACCCAGGAGAATGTGGGGGGTCATTGCCAGAAAATTTTGAACACCAAACACTTAATTTCCTGCATTTTGGTGAATTTTTATGCACCAATTTGTGACTTTCTGCATTAATCTGCAGTGTAAATGTCTTTAATTTCGGCAAAAAAAAAAAAGTCCTCTACTACATTCATGTTTTATCAAATAAGCAGTGCCGGGGAGTGCTGGAGTTACATGTAATTAAAATGCAAAATAAATGTAACTGTAATAAGTTACTAAGAAAAACTATGTAATTACAGTTACAAGTCAAAATGCCAGTGATCACAAATTGGTTACAGCTTAATATATTATTTTGGGTAAAAAGTATATAGATTAAGTTAAACTTTAATTCTGCTTCTTTCCATTTTTCACCATGCAGGAAAGAAAAGCACTAAAACAGTAATCAAATGTAATTACTACAGTGACATTACAAAACAGTTACTTATTACATTTTGAACAGGGTAACTACTAATCGGTCACCTCTTACATTTTAAAAGTAACCTTCCCAACACAGTTTTTTGATTCTTTTATTTGTTGTTATCAAAGAATCAAATTACAAAAGGTTATCATTGTGTTTGTGGACATTACATAACCACAGAAGTATTGTGTATATTTGAATCTATCTCAGTACACAGCCTACACAGAGTTATAGTGCTTTATTCAGGACTAATCAAATACCAAATATCATACAAGTCCCATACAATATCTGCGCCCACTTATGTTGGCGTTAACACTTTCATTTTCAAAACTAACAAACTCTCCTTAGTGAGAAAAGTGCTCGAGTGTTTAAGGTGTGTGAGTAGGGTTGGACGATTCAGATCCATCAGGAGAGGAGAATGTTTCAGCAGTGTGAGGAGGTTTATCTGCTGTCATTTCAGAGGCATCAGAAGGACTGGGATTCTTAGGTGTATCTGGTGAGATGGAGCTCTCAGGTGCTTTTGGTTCAGAGTATGCTACTTTGTCTTGCTGTATCTTCGCTCCTGTTCTTTCTTTCTTGCTGTTTTCTTTTCTCTTTTTATCTTCCTCAGACTCTGCTCTGCCACTGGCCTTGGTGCTTGCAGGGCTGGTTTTTTGCTCTTTATCACAATCGCTGCACTTCTTGGTGGGTTTTTCTTGTCCCTGTTGTCAGCACACAAAATAAAATATGTATTATGCTATACAATTAAGATCATGTGGTACAGTGAATAAATGCTACTGATCCAAAAACAAAAAAAGAAAACATTTTAACCTTTTGCTGATTGGCTGTTCCTCGTGGGTAACGTGCAATGCTGTCCATCACCTTCAGAGTTCTGACCCAGTCCTCATGCCATCTCCTCACGTCATAGTGAGACCTGCACTGGCTCAGACGCAACAGGATCATTTGATTCTCCTTGGTAATACGGAGCAGCTCCAGCTGTCGCTTCTCCTTGCCAAGGCTACAATGATGAGTAAAAACAGGCTTTACAGCTGGGTTTTCAGTTTCAAAGGCCACCCCATTTCTTGGCAACACAACCTGTTGCCTTACTTGTATATGTTATTGTACACTGAGAGTTCAGCTACAACCTAAACTAACCTTTTTCTGTCGTAAAAGTTCTTGTTGTCAACTCCTCCTGTTGTCCTCATGATGTGTGATATTTTCTCCATAAGCATGTTGTTTTCCCTCTGAATCTTCAGTGTCCATTCCTCCTCAAGCTCAATGTGATAGAAACACAAGAAAGAGATTTGACAGCAATTTCCTTTTCTGAAGTGAGGTTAAAAATATATATGTTTACTGGGGCTATACATTCTCATAGTGAGACTTCACTGTATTATTTCAGCAGTGAAATGATCTGCTGCCACCCTGTGGACATGATGTGAGTTGAGCTGAAAACATGAGAGATAAAACAGAAACCTTTTGGGTCTTCAGCTTGAGAGTCAGGTGACTGTAGGTCTTTGGTGGAGTTGTGTTTATTGTTGGTTTAGCTGACTTCACCTGGTAAGAAATAAAGAAACATACAAGTTTGTGTAAAGCACTGAATCATTCGAAAACACACACTAACTGGTCGGAAAAATGGTAAAACTGGTTGGGATGGGAATCAAGAACTAGTTCCAAGGTGATTACAAATGTGAATACAGGTCAGTAGTAATAATAATGGTAATAATAATAATCGTGATAACATTACTGAAGGAAGTACATTAAAACTAAGGTAATTGATGCATCTTATGATATAAACTTTTATGAACTATGAACCTATATTGTTATAACTGTGGTTTCGATATGTTTCGTCTACAGATAATTTATTTTTGATATTACTATCATTATTATGATTGCAGGTGGGTTGTGTTTCTTTTTTTCGACTGATATGTCTGACTTTGGGTCACCCCAAGACCCTTAAAGGAGGGAGCTGGCCCTATGTAGACTTGACCCCTTGAAAAAAACTGCTCCCAGACCATGAGGAGGGTGCTGGTTTTTAAGCAATTGCCAGTCAGTTGTTTTATGTGTGGTACTGTGCCAGCTAAAGCAGTGGTTCCCAACTGGTGGGTCGCAGGTCCATTCTGAATGGGCCGCAAGTGACTCGCAAACACAGTTTATTTTTTAAGCATAGTACATATCTGTCACAGAGCTTTCATTTTGAAGTGCCATTTCCTGCTGTAGAGAGAGTGACTAACAGACAGATACTTAACAGAGACGGCAAACTAGCTCAACAACATGGTAAAACTCAAGTATGATGCTGAATGTATTAAACTGTGTGGACCTTGAACTAATGACTAAGGAGAAATCTGGACCCTGTGGCTGGACCTGTTGGGAACCACTAGCCTACACAACATGAACTTAAATTCCAGGAATACCACGTGTTTGCCTACCTCCCAACCAAGCAGCATGTCTGTTACCAAGGGTAAATATCATGATAATAACATTAGTGACTCAGGCAGGCCTAACAGATTTTTCTTTGACTAAGAAAAAAGTAAAACAGTGGAGCTTTTGCACACCTGACTCACATGAATGCTTTTATTTCTGCAGTGTGTTCAGACTCAGAGATAACAAAGCCAATGTAGTCCTACTTTTTTTCCCCATTGATAAACAATCTGACCAAAAAACAGAGTCGATAATGACATTCATATCAAAAAAATCTTACCAATCCCCATTCCTATAGATAGCTTAATTTGGTTGGTGTGTGATTAGAATAAAAGCTTTATGTGGAGGTCAGAACATTTAAAATATGGCATAAGGAGAGTTATCAATGTCACTTTTAAAACCGGAGTTCATATTTCCTCACCTTTTCCCTGTGTAAATCATATGAAGCCTTGTCCCATTTCTGCTGCAGGTATTTGTTTCCGCTGGGAAGCAGGGGTTGATATGCCAGATGTGCCATCCTGGTCCTGTCAAGACAAAACATTTAACAAAAGGTGCGACACTGCAAGCCCCCCCACCTCCCCCTGGAAACATTTTAATGACGAATCATTTTTGCATTAGTGGCGTGGTTCAGAGTAAATCACATAAAAGTGAACACTGTGCCTGATAACCCAGTTCCTCGGCCTCTGTGACTCACCTCACAGTCTGTGTCTGCCCCGGTGTCTCGATATCTCAACCCTTCATCTGCCCAATAAGAGTGTGTTCGTGCTCTGAAGCGTCCAGGTTGACTGGAGCTCAGAGACTGCGGTCTGTTTTCTGCCAGTCATACGAGGTTGCCATGACAGCAGCTGAAGAGAGCAGAGATGAATGAATGGTTTCAAACGATGTGCTTGTTTAGCAAGTTCCACACAGAGACACGCACACGGGCATAGAGATAGGCTAATTAGCGAGGAGGGCGCAGAGAGAGTGACTGTAAAATGAGCTGCTGTGTGAAGACACCGTTTCACACAGTTCAAAGCTGAAAATGAACTGGAAGGCAAGCTGAATTCTCAAAATGTGCTCATGCTGTTTTAAACCGCTCGTGCCTGCGAGGAAAATAAAAAGGTGGCACTAATTTTTGAACACTGATCAGACTCTGCTGGAGTCTAAGTTCAACGGATCTGTAAAACATGCTGATCGTGTTATAATTAAATCAATGCAGAATCATACATTTAATTAAAAAACAGGACTGAATTAATGAGGTTAACAGCATGAAGGCTACTGTATTTCCTTCTTGCTGCATGCAGACAATTACAGCCTTGGTAACAGTTACTTGGAAACTTAAACCAACGCACTCACACACACTTCATGCAGAAAATCTGCTGGCATGGACCACACCACTGCAGGTCAGTGCCTGATCACAACAAGGCATATTATGTGTATTTACATCTATAAAACAACATTATATTTAATCTAACACACACACCACATCTTACTGTGTACTCTGCTGTGGTATCATGTTAAATTATGTCATCATGTTATACATGTTTGGGACAGAGCAACACAATGGAGCACACCATCAAAGATTTGTTGAATGAATCCCATTGAGGCGATATGACTTCATGAATGAACATCTATATTACAACACTGCCCCCTCCTGACTGCAGCTGGCTATGACGATTTCTGATGCAGCTGAGATCACAGCCGTTAATTATTCAAATCCCATGCCAGCATGAACAACCAAAGCACTCATGAAACTGTAATGGATTATTATGTCACCCTTTCTCATGCACCATAATAAACATTGATTCAATATTAAAAGTATCAAGATTCAGTGAACTCTGTAGGACTGGCAAAATTAACTTAGTATTAATATGTAATAGGTTATTATCTGAGCAGCCAGCTATCGATGCACGGTGTGCTGGTGCATGATTGCACACATATACTTTTATGGCTATGTTACAGAGTAATAACTGTAGGAGTTGTTGTAAAGCTGCCACGGCATAGAGAGACTCTTCATGTCTGTGTTGTTCAATGACTGTTCCCCCTGGTGCGGTCATATTAAGTACCCTCTTGAATGAGTTATAGGCAATAAATCGCTTCCAGTCACTTTGCTGTATAAGAAGAGACGTGTTGATGGGACAGATGGCAGATACCAGGGTGATAACATAGGAACTGGGAGTTAAGTGTCTCCCGATCTCCCACATTCTTTCTTTGAGATTCCCTTTTCAATCACATTTCAAATAAATAAATAAATAAATAAATGAATAAATAGATAAATAGATAGACAGATGTAGATTTTAGGGCTGGGTGTCGCCACTGATTTCCTGAATCAATTCAATTTTGATTCAAGGGGTCCCGATTCGATTTCCAATATGATTTGATTCTATCCGGTATCGATTTTTCAGTTACAATACCTATTTTTGCTAGTATGTGAAAGATTCTCAGAGAACTAATAGTGTATATTTACAAGGAATTATTTTTTTAAAAGGATAAATTCACAGCAGGAATAAAACTGAATATTTTAAAACTAAATGTTGTTTCTGGAGCAGCAACAGTAATATTAAAACAGTCTCGTTCACAACTTACTGATGCGGGCCGTTTACTACCGGCGAGATTAACAGGGTTAAGGCTTCACACATCCGCGGGAGAAAGCGTATATTAAAAGATCGACCTCGGATTTTAGGAATCGATATCAGGTCATTCCAGGGAAGATCACTTTGAATCGTATTAATCGATTATTTAAACCCAGCTCCAATAGATTCATAGAAAATCTGTTTCTTAGATTAATGCACATTTTTTGGACTATTATTTTTGTACATTGTGCATATTCCTTGTACCTCATACCATCATCAACATCTTGCATATCCCTGTACAAAACTGTACAGCTCTGTCATTGAAAAAGATCTATTGTGCAGATTTTATAGTATTTTTCACATTTTTATTGCCCATTTATTTATTTATATATTTATGTATTTATTTTAAATGATTATTGACTTTTGCAGTACTCCCTTTTAATTTTTTTTATTTATTATTTTTTTCTTTTTTTTGGCTTACACCAAACAATAGATTTTAACAAGACCTAAAATTTAAACTTTGGTATTATAAGATCATAGAGCTGTCTGCCACTTTCAAAGTCTCCTTCATACATTACAGTCCAGATCTCCACCCATTAGCGAAACATGCCTAAGCCTGAAGGGTGCTGGGGTCTATCCCAGCAAACACTGGGCAAGAGGTGGGGTATGGTTACTTAACACTTCCTTAATTACTTAAAGGTCGTCTCCATTCAACTTACAATATCACCTCTGAGAAATAACTGGCTTCATCAGCAATGGTTCACAAGTGTCATTTAAAGGGTGGAAAATACTAATGCAATCTATTGTTTTATGTTTTATACTTAATATTTTAAATCACTTAACTTTATTCTTATTTATGTTATTGAACACTGATAAACAGTAGATCCCAACTCTATGCAAAAACACTTTTTGCAGGCCGCGTATGTATCATCATTAATTAAGAGGGGAGATAATGATGTATTTAAGATAATGAGGCTTGTTTTCACGTCCTGAATGGCAGGGGATGTTATCAGTTCCAGGGAAGTCTCACCGGTGCACTGGTGGATCTTTCATTGCACCACTGTGGGAATAAGACGGTCTCTTTGGGACAGGAGAAGTACAGGAAAACCTGATACACACTGCAACATAACAGTAACGCTGTGTATGTGTGCGTCTATACATGTGTGTGGTGTTTTTCAGAGCGAGGTATTTTTAATTTTAAAGCATAGATGAGGACATGCAATAGAAGGGATGTTTTGTGATGTATATACTGTTAGGTATAATGACAGAAAGAAGAGGAAATAAAACTGTCGCCATTGCAGGAGCATAAACTCTTTAAAGGTGGTCAAATATGGCCCAAAGTAGTTTTGTTACATTATTCTCACAAGGAATCTAATCCAAGTCATTTTTGCACTTTTCTTTTTCTTTTATATTGCTGTGTTTGTCGCACTATGGCCACACACTGTCCCCCGTTGGCCACCACGTCTCCGCTGATTGAGACAAATACCAGGAGTTCCCTCAGAGCTCATATTTTCTGACTCTATGCCTGTGGCCAGAACTGCAGTGAGATCAGCAGCAGCAGTTTGTGCATTTCCCCAAGGTCAGGATCAAGTTTTTTTTCCTTAATCTTTGTGATGGAAAGTGACTATGGTAACAGGTCCCACGAGAAGATCCTGTTTAGAGGTGGCTGCATCACACTGGCTCTAAGCCTGCTCATTAGGGTTACCGCACAGGCACATGCAACAGACAGGTTCTTCTAGATCCTTTAAGGTCACAGTGGAATTATAGCAGAATATGGCTTTGTTGGAACAATTTAGCCTTCACTTCCTCAGAATATTAAGACAGTTAGTTGGCTCGAACGCAACACTTTACTCATACCTTCAAGATCAACAGGCTTCAAAAGTGATATGTTGTGAATGGGCCAGGAGGCTTTTGCCAACAGAAGCTTTCTCCTCTCCTCTTAAAAGCTCTCTTCTCCACACTCGGTGATCATCTGTCAAATTGGTGTTGATGAAGCATTATGAACGCCGTCCTGACCTTCTGCAAAAATAGACACAGACATTAGAGACATCTTTGTGCACACTACTTACTTCTTTTGAAGTCTATGTAGGACAAAAAAGACATAAATGTATAAATAAATACGGAAATAAATAAATAAAACATGCTGAAATAAATAAATATAGAAATAAATGAATAGAAGAACAAATAATTTCTGAAATTAATACAGAATAAAAAATGAAATAAATGCATAAATAAATAATAAATAAATGCAAAGATTAGGACCTCCTACCTAACATACAGACAGAAATACATAAATAAATAAATAACTAAAAAGAAATGTGGAAGTAAAATCAAAATAAATTCTTAAATGAATACAGAAATTAATAAATAAATGCATAAATGGAGAGATAAGGACCTCCTTTTTTCTAACATATAGACAGAAATACATAGATGAATAATTAGTTAAACAGAAATGTACAAGTAAAATTTATGTATTGACTAATAATCAACTTTTATTATTGATGCATTTAACAATTTCCATATTTTTTTTACATTAATTTATCTATTTACTCTTTTATTTCATTATTTATGCATACATTTATTTCCATATTTATTTATTTATGCATTCCTGTATTTATGAATATTTTTCTTTATTATTTGACAATAAAGTCATGTTTTGTCTTCCATAGAGGTTATAATAATTATAAACTTTATATGTATAGCACTTTTCAAAACACAGTTACAAAGTGCTTTATGATGCAAATAAAATAGTATACACCATCAAGATAAAAACAGCAATAAAAATATGGAACACAGGCTACGACCAGACAAATCAGAGTGTTTGTTAAAAATAAACAAATAATAAAATTGATAAAAGAGGGAGTTGGCCCTGTTCTTCCATTATCTAGTATGACTGAGTACACTTTAATATACATCATCTTTAATCTTGTAAGAAAATCTAGAAAACACACTGCCATGTTTTGTGAGAGCAGCCCCTCTTTTTCATCTCACTTGCTCCAGTCTTGGTGTAAAAACCTAAACCAAACTTATACAGCTCCCCTGGTTAACAGTGACAAAACCTTAACTCTAACAAAATCTGAAAACCCTTCACACTTGATTTATAGAAAGTAGTTTTAAAGTCAAAACAATTTTCAGCTAATGGATGGTAGAATAGGTAACGACTCCAAGGCACTATACTCTCAGCCCCGCTGCTCCATTAATGCGGCTGAGCTACAGAGGAATGGATGCTTTGACTCGGAAATAGGCTTTATCCCTCTAAAAGTGGCTCTTTTGATGACAGTTTGGCGCACACATGCTGCACTTCCTCCTGAATGCAGGAAGTTTGCCCCCATTTTAATACTCAAACGCATACAGGCCTATATCCCAGATAGATCTGTGCTATGAAAGGGTATAAATAATGGAGGACGCAGTCTTTACAAGTTAAAAAAGACCCACAGTGCTGTTACATAACAGTGGAATGAGTTATGAGGATAACAAATTAGGCCGAGCACAGGAACACGCTAGACTAATCGACTGCAGTAAGCTAAAACAAATGCAGAATAATGCTCAGATCTGTGCTCTTTAATGTAACCTCGGTTTTGCTCACAACTATAAATGTTCTCTTGTTTCCCTTGGCAACTTCACCTCTTCTGAACATCTCAGTGTCTTGGTTATTGGCAAGGTCCTTCATCCTTGTATCTTGGTATAAAACCTACAATAAGCAGACAGTTTCTCTCAATTACTGTGTATCTGACAGTATAATTCTTCTTTGTTTTGTGTGTGATTACTCTGTCTTTGCCCTTCTCAAGATTTTCAGAATGATGCAAAACCTTGATGATAACACAAGCCTGAAGTCATGTACTTAACCAGTTTTTTGTTAACCTGTGCAGCTTTAGAGCTGATTGTTCTGTATATACACTAAGTGGAATGTATCGTATATACTTTACATGACTGGCCCACATACTCAAAAGCACACAGTACCATAATAATATACACTTCTGATTGTGTGAAAAAATCCAAGAGCCCCAAGAATTTCCTTAAGGTAATGTGAACTGATGTGAAATAGATATGGGCCAAAAAATGTACAAACAAATCCTTGTGAACAACTGTTCAGTGTCCGGTATGTACCAGGTCAGAGTGTCAAACATCCTAAGGCTTGTGAGTATCTGACTTGCCCACTTGGTGTTACTGTCGGGTACTGTTCATGCTGCCCAGAGCTGTGAGTCAACAAGAAGCGATACTCGAGTCGAGACCTTCGCCAGCCAAGGCAAATGGTGCATTCATGTGATCGATCTTCCGACTTTGGTGTGTTCATGAGTTTTAAGTTGTCATGTGAAAACAACATGGATGCTACAAATAAAATGTGTTGTATTTTATAGCTTTGAGTGTTTAAACAACTCTTTAATAACAAAGAGCTAGGAAAACAGATCAAGTGAGGCATGAAATATGATTGGAAACAGATTTTTCAGACTATTCTGACACCACATGGATGCAGCACAAGGCTGCTGAGGTAACTGACGTCTGCTGCTCACCCCTCACAGAATGACAGATCATTGGTCAGTGACATTGCTGTAACATTGACCTTAGCTTATGAAGCTGTGGTGGCAAAAAGGCCTTGATATACTTGACCCTTAAGGTCAAGGTAGAAGCAAAACATGTTTACTACAATTAAGCAACCTGAATGGTCTCACTCTGGGTAAAGTCTTGGGGCAGGGCGACCTGGAAAACATTGTGATGGTGAAACATTGTGATGGGAAACAGATGTCATTGCCAGGAACAAGTTGTGGTAAAAAGCCAAGTATTAAGATAAAATAAGCGCAGGTTCAGGAAACGGCAGGAAATCACACCCACACACATACACACATGGAGAGTTGGGTATGATGTTTATCTGAGGAGGAGTATAAGAATGTTCAGTGGAAGTCTACTGCTGACTTGTGTTGTGTTAAGGTGCTTTCAAGAGACTCGGAAATCTGACATCTGAGAGTTGGCTGCTAAAACAGCATTTCATTCAAGATCTACCATACTATATAGTATGCCAGAAAAAAAGATTTACTATGTCCCAGAACATAAACTTCAAAAACTGCTGAGGAATGACCTGAGGAACATGACAGAAGGCTCAAGGTGTCGACCTGGCCTCCAAATACCCCAGATCCCAATCTGATCAAACATTTGAGGGACGTGCTGGTACTCCAGAGGCAACCCCAATCCACTGTGGGTTATCCTTGGATCAGAATGGGCTCTGACCTGTGAAGGCATGGACACAGGACCTCTGGAGGGTGTCCTAAGGTGCCTGTCATCAGGGCGTTACCATCAGATCTTTTGAGTCCTGTGGGTTGTGATGTGGGGTAACAGTATGTCCCATAGATGTTTGATCAGATTGGGATCCAGGGAATATGGAGAACAGGTTGATGCCTTGAGCTCTTTGTCATGTTCCTCAGGTCATTCCTGAGCAGTTTTTGTGGCTAAGCATAGCGCATTGTCCTGCTGCGGGGCCACTGCTACTGAGGAGTGCCGTTGCCATAATGGGTGATACATGGTCTGCACTGGTGTTTAAGCGGGGCAGCGTGTCAGGTGGCAACCACATGAATGTTAGAACCCAAAGTTTCCCCACAGAACATTGCACTGTAACAAGATGATCAATGTAGTTCACTTCACCTGTCAGTGGTTTTAATGTTTTGGCTGATTAGTGTACACTATTGACCACAAAATGTCCAAAATGAAGCGATCCAAATCACAACAGAGTTAAAAATAAACCTGCTAAATCTCTGTTTACAAATTACGTCAAGCCAGTTTGATTGTTTCCACACTCACTGAACCCTGCTGGTCAAGTAGTGTGAAAGCCTGCACCCTCCAGCGTGGAGTAAAGTAGTTCATGAGGAATCATCCACCTCATGCCTGACGCTCAAAATAACCCCATGGTGTCACATTTATTGTCCACCTACTTGTTGCATTTTATTCTGGTACAAGTAGTACAAGACAATGTTTTATCTTGCCTTTACTATCTTTACAAGATGTACAGGATAAATACAGAGTATGGAGCAGAACAGAAAGGTTCACTATGTGGCAGATCAGTGGCTAAAGAGGGGGGGGAATAGTTGAAATATTGATTATCTTGTTGGCACTGCAGGAACCAATCAATCGCATGACCGCACACGGCTGTATGTTCGGGTAAACTATGACTTCATGAGCTTGACTATGTAACTGCAGTAGAGCAGCCACACAGAGCAGTGCAATGCATCTCACTGCCATTAAAGAACAACATAACAAAGAAAACTTGGGACAATTCAAAAATAAATCTGTTAGTATCACAGAAGGCTCAAACTAAAGTGTGAAGTAAAAGAAGAGAGCTAAGAGAGGCTAAAAAAGGAAAAGTGTTTTCATGATAAGGAAGCGAATATGTTGATTATGACAACCCTCACTGGACAGGAAACTCCCAGAGAGATGATTATAAAAGGGCATGATTTGGGAGCGGGCTTTATTTTAGGCTTTGTGCATCATTAAGACGTGAGTCTGTGCATGTGCATGTATCGCTTCTGGTAAAGTTTACATGAGGGTGTGGGGAAAGGCCACAGGAAGGGCAGTGCTAGCGCCAAACGATGCTTGGCATGGGAGTGACCACTGTAGCATTCATTACTAATATCCGCTCACGTGTTTGCTGCACCATTCGACCGCGGGCCCTTCCTCATGCTTTGGGTGACTACTCGGTGAAGGCACTTCTTGCCTCGCCCCAAAGCAAAACTGAGAACATCTATCTTCATCTATATTTCAACTACGTGCCTTTGTGACAGATGTCTCCAAATATAGACAATACTGAAAGACTGCGTTGAAACCATGGATGATTCTAGAGCTTTAAAGGAATACTCTGTCGGCAAAATGACTATTTGTATATCAATTACTCACCCTGTGTTAGGTTGAATTTGAGAGGAAAACTTTGTTTTTCTAACATGACTCCACAGTTACTGGAGAATCCAAAATTTTTCATGAATTAAAGTAAATGGGGTCCGCATTTAACAACAGCAAAGCTCTATCAAAACATCCATTTACAAACTTTTATACAAATAGCGCAGTACAATCCAGGCCTTATTTATCTAGTCATATGCTCAGTACTTCCCAAACACATGCCTATTTACCAAAACATTACAATATAAAACTTGCGTGCACTGAGCGTGCCTGTTAGCAACAGCTCTACCCATGCCTGACGGTGTTATGAGATAAAACACGACGTAAAGTTATTGACCTGGGCGGGCATCTCATTCTGCTAACTTTACCCTACAGCAACTTTAGCAACTCTGTTCGAACAATGTCGGGCTGAAAAAAAATGTGCATGCAGGCTGAAATTCAACCGTGCTATTCCGTCGGGAGATGCAGTGACTTAATCCATCTGTGAGTAAGAAAAAATATCAATAACACATGTAATTTGTTAAGTTATGAATGGAGGAAAGTCTGCTAGCTGCTAGGCTAATTTACGCAATGTAAACATGCTTGAGCTAATAACAGGTGACTAGCAAAAGCTAAACTGACATGTCTATGAACCCTGATAGTGATTGTTGAGCTGAGTTTTATACCTTTGTTAAATAATCTTGTTATTAATCCATGTTTTATGGCTGTTATAAGTTTGCTTTCTGAATTTTAAGCCAAATAGTCCTGAAGTTTTATGAAACAGATGATGGTTTGGGTTAAAATGACAAGATTTCTTCCAGAGAGGTCTCTCTGACAGAAAGCCCTGAACGTTAACTTATCCCATGTGCCGTGTAGTGTGTTTTAGTGGAGTCAGTATAAAGTAAACTTCACTGCACTTAAGCCGTTCCAGTTATTTACATTATTTATGTGTTGTTTATATCTTTTATGCCAAAATCAAACAGAAAGGGGCGGCAGCTTCTTCTGTAATCGACTGTGTTACATGGGCAGATGATATTGTTTTATATCAGTTGCAGGCCCCTGAATCGCATCGTGTCGAAATCATATCGTGGCAAACTCTGTAATATTGGCAAATATGGCATTGTTGGCCAAAGAATCGTATTGTGATGAAACCAGCGATTTACACACCTAATACTTGTTAAAATACACAACTATCGTTTTGATACAGTTTTTCTGTTGTTACATGCGGACCCCATTTACTTAAATTCACAAAGAATGTTCACCTTTTTTGGATTCTCCGTTCACCATCAAAGTTTTTTTTCACAAATCCAAGGTAACGTGCACTGAGTAATTGTTAGACAAATATTCATTTTGCAGGTGAAGTATTACTTTAATCGAGGAAAAAAATTGGCTTGTCAGAGAAACAGAAAATGTTAGTCAGACACTGATAGAAACACCAATAGATTCATTAAGCTCCTGAAATCAATAAAAAGTTGATTAGCTCTCCCACTGCTCCGAATATTTCTGAAAATTGAGTTTATTGAACATCTGTGAAATTGGCTCTGATGTTTGGTGGGAGGAGAGAGTGAGACCCAAAACTAATACAGCACACTGCATCCTGGGAGGAAAAGGGGAGGCTCTTGATGGGCAATCTGTTATTGATGACATGACTGAAGATGTATTCATTACTCTGGGGACAGCAGCACGTTAAGTTTATGTTTTTGTAATGCCTCAGAACTAAATGACTCCATTACATGCTGAAAGTCATATTTTTCCTGTCGCTGATAGTCATTGTCAAGTTAAGTAAGAATTGTATACCGTGAAACTCACATGGGAGACAAATGAAAAGGGGAGCTACAAAATTTAGACACAGTTCTCAGATCATCATTGTGTGGCTGTATATCCTGGTGGAAAGAATTGGACTGTACAGATTTCTGCAGGGATGACGTTTTTTGAGGCCAACCCAGAAGTTAGCATCGCCCTGGTTACCCTTGTCAAAAAGCTAATGGGATTTTTCCATTGGATGTTAGATTACTGCAGAAAATGGAGTCGGTGGCAACAAAAATATATGATACAGTTAGTTCAGTAAGATCATTTTCACAAATAAACATCATTTCTTAAAAATTTTTGAAGTGTAAATTCAACCGCCAGTAGTAAAAAGCTAACATCAGGCTGTAAACTAACTACACCCTGGTCGCCTGACGTCAACGTCACCACCACAACAAGGCTGTAAAGCCACATTCGGCATGATGACACTCCTTATTTTTATTTAACCACTTGTTAGCAACCGTCTTTTGTAAGACAAATATAAAAATACACACAAAAAAAGGTAAATTCACAATTGACACATTTTCTGTTTTAAACAACATGAAAATTATTTACGTTTGTGTCAACACCAGACTTTATTTCAGGCATGTCGGTGAAGATTCTCAGTCATCCGGGTCATGGTACTCATGAGTGTTATATTGTAGGCAACTGGGCTTGCTTGCGCTTCCTGAGGACATTTCACCTCTCATCCAAGAGGCTTTTTCAGTTCCACATGACTGGTGCGGAGTGGCAGGCTTTAAACTCTGTGTGGGTGTGAACATGTGACCTCCTAGTTTCAGAGTCGTAGCGGTCACATGTGAGTCATTGACCCACCAGGTCATCATGTGCGTCCTTAGGGTTAGATGGGACCAGGTGTGAATGAGTGTGAAGTTGTCTGGGGAGACATCCCAAGACTGGGGGTTAGGGTTAGAGTGATGTCGTAGGCCACCTCCTCCAGTTTGGCGTAGATGGCCAGAGAAGTGCGATGGTTTGAAAGAGGCATGTAGGCCTGTATGGTGTGAAAGAAGCCATCTACGTCAAACTGGAACAACCATTGTATAACAGAGGATGTGGCCTATGCCACCGCTTATCACCCACCTCCAATATAGTCTTGGGATCCCTCCCCAGATGACTTCACACCCATTCATGCCTGGTCCCATCTAACCTGAAGGACACACATGATGGCCAGATGGGTCAATGACTCACATGTGACCGCTACGACTCTGAAACTAAGAGCTCACATGTGACCTCTACGACTCTGTAAGGGTTCACACCCACACAGAGTTTAATGCCTGTGACTCCGCACCAGTCATGTAGAACTGAAGAAGCTCCTTGGATGAGAGACGAAACGTCTTCAAGAAATGCAAGCAAGTCCAGAGGCCTACGATATAACACTTATTATTTCAGGCATCTTACCAAAACCCCATTCAAAAACCCCACTAACTTTGAGACGAGAGAACCAAAATTGCAAAAATGTTCGTAAAAAAGGTTGATACTTCAATACTGTTTTGATACCACCTACGTAAAATGATGCAACCCTTTTCAATTATACACTATTAAAAAAACAGATCCACAATCAGATTTTCAAGGCTGCCCAGATAAAACAACAACAGAGAAAATCAACTGGTCCTCAACCTGTGGCTGTAACAGCATTCTCTCCAGCAATGAACCCACAATGCACCTAGGGGCGTACGTTCACTGACTTTGTGCATGTTGTTAATTATAAATTAAAAAAATATCCCGTTTTGTGTGCCTGGGACTTTTTTTCTGTGGTATCCAAATAGGTATCAAGTATTTTTTTCTAATTCAAGTGTGGTATCAAAGTTTAAAACTGTGGTATCGTAACAACCCTACGCTCCATATTCAATGGATGTGGGCTGGTTTGCTATACAGCGGAGGGTGCCTGAATTCTCACTGGGCTGGTGTCATTGCCCTTATCTCTCTGCAATAATGAAAATTGTTGGTCACAATGGGTTTTAAAGAGGAGTTGGTTATTATGTGTGTGGGATTCCTCAATTTGTTCTATTGGTCTTTGCCCTATTAGTCACAATGTGGGTGCACTGGAGAGGTTTTAGAGCCGGTGTCTAAACATCACATATGGCATTGCGTTTTGGCCAGGTACCAGTGAGCAGGAGCTGAGCAGTGAATCAAAGCTGGAGCTAATATGTGTTAACTGTCTTGAAGGCCCAATTTTAATGTGCTGTATGCATGTGAAGTACATCTAACTATTCTGATAAAACTGATATCTGCAAATTAGTGCTGTACAGGAAGTTGTTTTGCAGTTTGTGGTTACAGTTTGAGCCCAGTAAAGCACAGAAATTATGTACTGTGGACAACTTAATGGAGAGCATTCACTGGGGAAGAAGTGGGGATAAACACAGGCTACACATGTGTCTGAATGAAGTCTTTGGTCATGACTTGGTTTACAGCAGCTGTTCATCTGCTAGCAAACACTTGCTCAAAGCAATGCCAAACACAGCTCACTTCTCTGATTGGTAGATGTCTTGGCTGCGGGCACACTGAGTGAAGGGGAGTGGATGAACAGGGATACTTCATGTGGTCCCATTCTAGAAATCCCTTAAAGCATTGGCCATGACTTGGACCAAGGCACAAGTTTCTATATTAAACTACAACAAGCTGACTGTGAAACTTGAGGCTTTTTACATTAATGACCAAGTGGCATCGCTTAAACAGCTATTATTTTATACAGCCATTATTTGGTTTGTCCTACTCCCTTATTAACAACACTGCTTCAGATCAATTCACTTTTTTTTTAGAACAAATAAAATCACAGTCCTTACATAATTATCCAGTATTACATGATACTTTACTAGTCTGTGGTGGAAACTACAGGACTTTTAAGGCTCATTTATTTATGCTGCCTTCAATCATTGGTCTAATTCGAAAGAAACACTCATGCCAAGAACTGCACATTAAGGTACTGTCTATTGACATGTGTTCGCATCTAGGATTGAAAGTTACTGATTGATAAAGATATAATGCTCCATTTATCTCAACAAGGTTCATCATGCTTACTGCCACCAGTTTATTTTAATATATTCAGTCAAATCCGAATCATACTGTAGCATATATTTCATTTAATTTCACCTTGTTCATAACATATTGCCCTCACTGCTTTGAAGGGTCAGTTCACTGAAATTATAAATATACTACATGTGCGTGCAGATTGTTGCTAACATCTAAAACCCACCAATCAGCTGTGATTTGTGGCTAGTCGCAATAATTAAATATTTCTGCAGACAGGTGCTGTGTTCATGCCTTTCAGGTAGGAAAAAAGGTAGGACCTACAGGACTCATCTATTTAATTTTGGATGTGGGTATTCTCTGGCCGCAGCTATCTCCAATGTTAGTTTGACCGCACTGTGCTACAGAATCAATGGCCGCAACATGGAGCATCCGCCGCAGCTTATCATAAACACGGCAACTCGCTACACCTTTCAAATCAGCGCTTCTTGGTGTATTTTAAATGTTTAAAAAAAAAAAAAAAAAAGCTAAGCACACTGTCTTATCAAATGCTTCTTTAAACATTCTCATATTTTGTACATTAGATAACGTGATATGAATTCCTCTGGGCATCGGAAATATGGAGAAAATCAAATATCATCATACTTTTGAACAAATACCTTGATATTGATATTGTATTCTGACTGCTGCTGCTTTCATTAAACATTTACACAATGAGATTGTTTATAAATAATCATCAGTAATGTGGATGTAATGACAAAGAGGGTGAAGGCAAATAATATAACAGCTAGAATGATCTGGTGAGTTCAGAAAATGACATCACTGTACAGTAATGCAGCCTTTAAAACTGCGAAAAGACAACACTAAACAATATCCAAAATCTAAAATGGTATCTTATCTCATATCACGATATCGATATAATATTGATACATTGCCAAGCCCTAAATCCCTCCATATAATTCCATATGATAACACTCAGTTCATGCAGTCTTCACACTCCCGTGTGTCTGAGCCTCTTAAATGTATACAGCAAAACCACAGAGACCATGAGTAAAACTGGAACTAGTCCATTTATCTCTGTGCATCTTAAATCAAGTTATTTTTCCCCATCAGGAGAAAAGAGGCTGTTAAAAACTCACAAGGGAGCCACTTCCTGCCGGCCGCAGCCTGGGCAATCAAATAGAAGTATTCTAATGATCCCTGACAAAATTGTCAGACGATATCCTCCAGGGTGCGATGATACTTTACATTACAGTAGACAGATCGATAGGCAGGATGACATGAGAGGCCATTGCAGAGGGAGAGAGAGCTGGAGAGCCTGCAGTGCACCGCTCCGACTTGTGCTGATTCCTCAATGAGTCAATCTGACCTCACAGGACACATGTGGATGTGAGTCTACAGCACATACGTATAAATTGCTTTAATAACTGCATTCACCACTTGTCTGAGGCGGTGTGCTGGATATATGTGTGCGGGGGTGGTCTATGGCTGTGTGTGTATGTGTGCTAAATGTGTCAGCAGGTACATGACGTGTGCAAACTCTATCAGTAATTGAAAAAATTGACAGCTGCCTCTGAAAATCAATAAGCAATTCTTAACAGTTGGCCTTTAAAGAGTGACACAGCAAAAATTATAATGCCGCGTAAAGGAAGTCAATCAGGAAACATTTTGTTTCAAAGTGGCCCACATCCCCGAGGAACCAGTTATCACAGACAACTGACAAGACCTGGGCGCCACAAAACTAGGTCATTAAAGTGGATTAATGCTGTAATTCAGAGATGAACACACAACACAACCCCACTAATGAACCCCTCCAGTCTCTCATCAAGCTTCCTGTGCTGTGGTTAATATTGTTTACTCAAACCTGGGCTTCTGCTCACTCGATTATAACTCTTACACACAGAGTTCCACTGTAACTTTGTCATCAGCTGTCCATAAAAGAACATGATGAAGAAAAATTGTTTATCTCTGGGTATGGGTGCTCCATGTTACACATAAATAATGTAAAAGTATTACATGTCAAAGGGAAACATGTTACATACATCCTGGTTTTGGAAATAATTTAGGAGACGAAAGGATCAATGAGGTGATCTAATGCAACACTGCTGCTTTATAAGTATAGATGGATCTTATTTCTTAAAGGGACAGTTCACCCTAAAATAAAAAGAAAGTTGCAGTTGTGTGTTACAGAGCGTTAGGGATATCAGCCATGGAGATGTCTGCCTTCTCTCAGATATAATGAAACTAAATGGCACTTTGTGGTGCTCAAAACACCAAATAAAAAAAACCCAAAACATTTTAAAATCTCAACAGTAGTGTGTCTTTCCAGAAATCATGACCCGGTTCCTCAAGATAATCCACAGACCTTGTTGTGAGCATTACATGTAGGAACTATTTTCTTTTTACCAAACTACACCTGCCAATCATATCACTGCACAGGAGGAAGAGTGCATCTACACACTGACAAGAGGCCTGCGCTCATGACAGCAGGAGATGTAAACATAAATCAGAGTGTCTACAGGTATCAGAGAGTTAAATTTAATGTTTTGTAAGACCAGTTCAAGACACCTTTTAACCAAATTAAGGACAGATTTGTGGACAAATCATGTTTTACTTATTTAAGCATTGCAGGCAAGTAGTATATGTGTGGTCTTGTGCAGAGGTTAGTGTTATGTAGGAATATGGTTATTAGAGTGAGTTAAGTCAATCTACATTAGCCAACAGGAAAGTGCAAGTGTGAAGTGAAATGACAGAATTATAGTTTTTTAAAGATTTGTAAAATTAGAAATGTGGATTTTTACATAGAAAGGCTTCACTCATTTTTACAAAAAGAAATTTAAAAAATGGATAAATGAAATTAGATAAACTGTTTGTAGTAGTTAAGACCTCACAAATTCAAAAATGATGTTTAAGGCCTTATTGTTGTAATATTGAATTTAAGACATTAAGACTTGTTAAGGACCTGTCGACATCCTGTTAATGGTGTCCTTGTTGGCTGAGCTGTAACATTAGCTAGCTCAGTTTTGCTTAGTGAGCTAGCAGTAGATGCACGCTTCCTTCAATTCTCATTTCTTTAGTTTGTGAACAACAACAGTAACTCAGAGTGAGGTTCAGATTCTGTATACAATATTAATAGTTCAACAAATAAAATCTACCACAAATTACACATTTAAACAGCTCCCAAATACAAAACATGTCCCCTGGGATCTATATATATATAAATCAACAGGTGATTTCCTTCTGTTTTAGTTGTTTTTTTTTCCCACCTGGACCTTTATGCTCTGCCATTTCTCCTCTAATCATCATGCTGTAACCTGTGACAGGCTGTTATGATACCACAACTATCACACATTCACATATATGGAGTTATCTGTTGAGCCGTGAACGGCACGTAGGTTTATATTACCAAATGTTTAATCACTTGAAGACACTGACTCCCATGTGTGCGCTGTGACAGAGGAGAGGGAGAGACGCTGTGCTGCTGCCAGAGGAGCCGCTGAATGAGTTCCCTCTGAGCGGTAAGTCGCTAAAAGAGTCTGAGAAGTCCGGGGCTGTTCATAAAACATTCAGGACACCACAGTTTATTCCATACTACTCGCTTTCAGCCATGCCTGTTGTTGCCGCAACAGTATGATGTCAATATGTCAACAAGCTGAATTATCGCGAGTATCAAAAAATTATACTGGCACTATTGTGAACAAGATAACATGGCACACCCCTAATGTCAATCAACAATCTAGATTAATAAATACCACTACATGTAAAAGGATTTTTGGGTGAACTGTCCCTTTAAGCTGTGAGAATTCAATACTCACCCCTCACTAATATATTCAAAATTAGAAAAAAGAAGGAAAAAACAGTTTCTTAACAGGTCATTTGTTGTTGCTGGGACCATAATGCTGGTCATTTGTGTATTTTGTTCTGCAGCCTAACGAGGATGGCTTACTGGCAAACAGTATCTAACACCTGTGAGTGGGGTCAACACTATATCCAGCTACAAATGGGTCCACTTCCAAACACTGGCAGACAAACGGACTTCTGCCATTTGTGCTGGGAGGGACTGGTGCTGACAGACGATTAAATCTTAAATGTGAGGTATGAAAAACACATACAATAAAGGGAACATCAAACGGCAAAAAACACCACTGGTTCCAAATCAAATTTAAAAATCTGTGTGTGTGTGTGTGTATCTAGAGGCAAAGTTCAGTCTTTCCACCAGAGACAAACACTTTCTCTCTCCACAACCCCTGCCTGGTGAGGGCAGGCATAATCAGGGGAGAACAGTGTCTTCTCCGTTAGTCTGTGATGGAAAACCTTTAAATCCTTAGAGAAAAGCAGTCATACAGTGGAAACAGTCGTCATGAGCAACACTAGCTGGTCCCCTGTCCTCAGGGATGAGGGAACAAAACAGAGTTACTAAATGTAAACATACATATTGCATCTGAATGTTTTGTCAAATAAATATAATAATTTTGCTCTGAAATGTGTATCCTGTCATTATTTTATATTTTGTAAACCTATGAATAGTTTGAAGAGATGTTTAAAGTTGCTATGTAGCACTAACTTTTCTTATGAGTACATTTTTTCTGCAGCTGATATTGGATTCAATTCATTCAGCTTGCTGGAGTTATAGTGATCTGTTGCAGTGCCCTATAGGCTGCTCTGTACTCTGCAGCCCTGCCTCAGTAATGCTTAGATGACTTGACACAAGCATAAGGAAGCACCCCCCACCAACCTATCGCAGGTGAGTGTTGACACCTGTGACTTTGGAGCTTTTGTGCATAATTTCTGGGTTAACACCCATCTGGATGCACAAAGCTGCAACAACTTAAGGAACTGAGAGCAAAGACATGACCCGTCAAGTTGAAACGTTACAAAGATGAGGGCTGTTAATGTGGAATCTTTAACGTGCGGTGAACACATGCCCTCATGCAGAAAATCCACTTCTCAGACACTGTCATTTCCAAGAATTCGAGCTGCAAAAGGCTTGGGACAATAGTCTCTGTCGGATCATAAAAATTTCCGAGAGCATCACTGAAATGACGGCGCAGAAACCACGTGTTTACGTAATGGAAAGCCAATCTTTCAATTTAACCCCTCCTCCCCGTCTATTTCTACCAGAGGTCCGACGCTGAAGGAAATTCATGCAAATGTTTGTATAGGCGCACCGTACTTTTGGAGATGCCAGTGGCGTGGTGCTGAAAAAGGCTTGAGGAAAATACCCCACAAAGGGAAGAAACGCACACTCCAGGAATCACGGACACACACACACACGCACACACACCAAGAACCTGGCTTTAACAGAAACGTTGCAGTGTGGGACTATAAGAAATGAAAACTGAGGTTGGTGTTATCTGACCTCGCCAAACCAGCTGGTTTACAGGAGAAACGAATTGGACTTGATCCGGCAATGTGGTGTTTTGTTGGGGCTATCATTGCAGCAGTCTGTGCATAGGATGCATCCTCCCTTGGCTTTTGATGCTGTGCAGATCCACCCTCCTCTCCTCAGAGTGATGAACTAATAGGCAATGATTTTCTCCGCGGAAATCCACCGTGTTTTACTGTTTTCACGTTAGTTGTGTTTGTTTACTGGCGGCCCGTCTCCTCCCGGTGCGACACATGCAATTTATAGAGTATATTTTCTATTATCGACTACTTGAGGAGGCATCCTTTATACGCCAGAAGAAGAAAACACACCATTATTACGAAGTCTGACAGATACTGAATATTTTGCCACGTGAATGAAAACGCATAGGACTTGGATATACCTATTTTTCTATGGTACAATTGGTAGCCTTGTCCTGGAGAACTGATCCAATTGTGTTATTATGCAACCGCAAGGATCTCATCTATATCTGGGTGTTTAAGCCACTGGATTGCTCTTCGCCCAAATCAATGTGGTTTCTTTGGAACATTTTCAGCAAAGGAACGCATATGCTGCAGTGTCTTTGTGGCAAGAGTCTTAAGAAAAACAAGAATCCAAGTGGTAAGCTCATCACCATTATGCCTACTCCTCCGTTTCGCTGTGAACCGGCGTTGTGCGTGCGTGTGTGTATGTGTGTGTGAGAGACTGTGTATGTGTGTGTGTGTGGATCTGCGTTATTCGTTTGTTTGTTGTAATGGTGATAGATCTGCAATCATATTTATGCAGCGAGTGGATCATGCAGAGGCGCTGGGAGGGGGAACAACTTATTCTGTGCAGCTACTATCGGCGAGCCCAGGTTTGGGGACGCGCAGCGCACAGACACACAAAAGCCCCCCTCTGCATCACCACGGCACCATGATCTCCTAACTTTTTAAATAGCGCTCTCACACACGCACACACACGGGGCTAGATGTTATTTCAGTGGATCAAATCCACGCACAGTTATTCTGTCCAACGTGATTCCCCCTAACCAGATTATTCCATCCTCGGGTTTACTGCAGCAGCATTCCCCCCTCTGCAACACCACTTCTCGATTAAATGGGCTACTCGCGATGTTTTCAGCAAGCCAGCCGGAGGAGACAGACTATTCTTTCATGTCTATCCCTCGGCTGTTGCAGGCCAATATTCATCATGCGGGCCTGGCGAAATATGATTATATACGAGCACTTGAGTTGATTTTGTGTTGAAGAAGCCGGAGCAGCTGAGGTGCGAATAGGGCAGCATGTAGAAAGGAACTGGGCTCTACTGCACTAATGCAAATCTTGCACTTGAGCAGTCGACATCGTTTCGATTCAGATGCTGGACTTTTTTTGCGATGCACACGCACTGCCTCCAGGATCACACCAACAGTTATTAGTTATACTGTGTGTTCCTGCTAATTAAATGTAACGCTGTAGAGCTCCAGTGAGCATTAAATGTTTATTTCAACAGGCTGCTGTAGGTATGAAAGAAAAGCCCCAGGTGGACAGCATGTAGAGCGGGCTACTTGTTACCTCATGTTGTGGGGTTTGAAAATGATGTTCTCAGCAGCAGTACAGTTCCTCGACACTGCAACTGCAGTATAGTAGATCATCATCATACTGTAGCGGGACTATTTTGCCTTGCTGACACTGCAGGAGCAACCACAAAAACATTGTTTACTATAGACTGCAAACACAATTTCTTTATTTTTAACACCATTGCTTCCCCAGATAAGTGTCAAGCCATAGCTAGCCCCAGCTTGTGCCTGTCACACAGCAATCATCATCTTTCAATTAACATCTCACACTGATGAGCTACACTGGAGTCACAGGGCTAACATTACGAAGCTGTTTTCCTAATTGACAAGTAGCTAACGTTAGCCTAACTTTATGAAAACCTCGCAGGTCGTTTGAAAACACTTACCACGAGTTTCTAGACATTTCTAGATTCTTATGAGACTCTCCTGAACACCAGGGACATAAATATTAAGAGAGCTACACAGTAAAGGCATTTAAACTGATTTAACAAGTTGTAAATTTAGCTAACTGTCAAACGCACATCGTAGCCGGAAGTGGCATAACGTTAACTCCTTCCTGCCTCGTAGAATTACCAAATTTGATCACTTTATTATTTAATTATTAATTTATATAAAATGTTAACAATAATCATGAGTTCATATCACGTTCAACTTATGTTATTAAATAATTTCATATAAATTATTTTTACGCATTTTTTTCGTAGCACTAACATGTCATTTCCGGCCGCCATGTTTAGTTTAACAGGGTCACTTTACATCTATGGCTGCAAGTTGGGAAAAGTTAAAAACTGTGTCGCAAACAGATTTTGGTTATTGTTCCATATCTGTAAAGGGCTGTAAGAAATGTGGAAATGTCTCCAAAACAGTGGCAAGTGTTGTCACACTACCTGTGAGTTTTTTTCCCACAGAGCTTGGCTTGTATTTATCTTTGCACAGGCTTGAATTGTTAAAATGCTGATTACACGAAAGGCACAATCTGGAGCTAAGCCACAGTAGGCTCTGGGGTGATAACTGACTGATTGCTGCTCAGTGGAAAAGCCGCAGCAAGACACTGACTTCCCTAACTGGTGCTCAACGCCATGCAGCCAATCGATCAAAGCTGGGACTCACTGTCAGGTGTCTGAGATTTGAAGCCATGAAGCCTTTCACAGCGACAGCAGTCCACGTTTACCTTGTGAGGGCTCACTGTTGAGGAATCATAAACTGATGGTGTGGGCACAATCATCAGGGTTTGTGCTGAAGCAGCAGGTAGAGCCGGTAGTTTACTGGGAAATGAAGTAGGCCAAGATGCAGACTGTGTCAGTGGGGTGCAGTGCTGTTTCTATGACTAAAAACTGCTAACTCATTGAATGTACACTGTCAAACAAATCACACAGCAGATCTGTTTCAGATACAGAGGTGTCTCAAACAACCTTTTCTAGGTTTTTCTAGTACCTTTTGTCATAGTAGGACAGAGAATCCACTGTGTGGCCCTCTGTCAGCAGAGGCAGGTGTTTCCAGCATTGTGTGCTCACTAGGCCTGAGCTGCAAAGGCCTAGATATAGTGCTCTAGCTCTTTAGCTGTATTTTTAGTAACACAACATAACTGAGAGAACAGAGAGACTAAGCCAACTGGGCTGTATCAATAAGACTCCCAGTCGTTGTCAACATAGAAACATATGTCTTATAAGGCTCGTATTGTGATCTGGATCTCTTCTCACACACAGACGCTGAAAGTAAACTTAGGCTTACTTACTGCACATCACCAGTGCTTCTGAAGAGGTTAAACGTTGTGTTGATTGTTTGAGCGCCTTCTGCTTCAGCAGATGGCTCCTGCTTTTTGCCTATTGTGGGTCAGTTTTACTGGTCATGGGCAAAATGGGGGGAAATCTTGAGGCATTTTGTATCTGTGTATCTGTTGCTAGTATGGGCTCATGTGTGCAGAGTTTGTTTATGTGTGCTTGTGATAATGTTACTCTATTTTTAGTAGCTAAAAGTATAAAGTAGACACAGCTGTGTTTGTACATGAAACTTTTTTTCTTCATAAACAAATTAGGACTTCTAAAGAGAGAGTAAAGTCTTAGCTGGATCAGAGCTACCATCATGGCCGGATTATGAGACAATGGACCCCTGGGCGCAGACACACAAAAGGCCCCACCACCTTTACTACATAGGAGTAGGACACACAGGGTCTGCTCTGTTTCAGTATGTCTGCGCACCACATTACACATTACGGTGAGGGCTGGGAAAGCTGTTTAAAGGGAGTGTAATCTGTCAGCCGGTGGCAGCAACCACGTAATTGTAAGCTGACAAAACAAACAGCAATGACGGCCTACAGGGCAAAAGCCATAGTAGCTTTCCTAGTTGGAAAATAATTGCCTACATAGACTGTAATGTTATTGATTTTATGTAAGCCTGAATGACAGTCATCACTTCTCTGTCTCATCAATCTCCCTTCACTTGATTGTGTTTGTATGCAGGGTTGGTAATTAACTTTTTTTGTCCACCAGCCACAGTGGCAGGTTGGTTCCAAAATCTAACGCCCATTCAACAGATTACCATTGTTTTTTTGGCTGGGGAATGAAGCAAATCTAGCAGCCACTTGCATATTTTATCAGCATTTGGCTGGTAGCTGGTGGCTGGTGCTAATTTCCAACCCTGTTTGTATGGGCCATGTGGTCCTGGTGACGTAAATGCTGCTCGCACCACTGAAATTTAGTGGTGAATCTGCCGGCTACAATAATTGTCAAATGGTGTACAGACCCAACCTACTTGGAACATCGTAGGTGCACACTGGTGTGGTAATGGTTTGGACCCACAGACTTGGTGGTTTTCCTCTTTTTTGTGGTTGTTTTGCATGTAGTCATTTTGCGTCTTTCTGCACTTTTGTATCTCTATATGGTCATTTTGTGTCTTTGCGGTTAATTTGTGTCTCTTGACAGTTCCTTTGCATCTCTTTGCGGTCAATTGTCCCTGGTCGGTACGTGTCAGTAATTTGAGTGACATGTTACAGATGAAGGCCAGGGGGCCCCTGACACTTTGGGCCCCTGGGCCTTTGCCTGATAGGTCTGTTTATTAATCCATCCATGGCTACCATCAATGTAGATTTACAGATGGGAAGATAAAGCTATACAGGCTTGTTCTCTAACATCATCACATTTAAAGTGGTGCATCATGGCGTGATGATTTGGTGATTTCAGAATTCATGCTAGTACTTAAAGTTTGTGAGCCTTCGAAGTTTCCTCAACGTCATGTCATCTAAGTAAAGAGTATTTCACCTCTTGATATTTCTGTTTGCCTGTTCATATTTTGCTCCGTTATTATCTTTAAGGTCTGTCTGCATCCTTTCCACATTGTGAAATTCATTTGCCACTCTATCTCTATCAATCTACAGAAATGGAGGGAGTAAATAAGTGTTCACTGCGTTGTTTCAAACTAAGTGGTGATGCATTAGTCTCGGCTGTTTTCATGCACACAATATATTTATGAAGTATTTCTTTAAATAAACCACATGGGTTTATGTGTGGAAGCCAGATGCCATGACTGCTGCATTTCTGTGTAGCTTAATGGGTAATGCATGGTATTGACATTACACGGTTTAAAGCATCTTCTCCCTTTTGGATCATCCACAACTCTAGTCTAGAAGCTGTCACGTTTCCTTCCATTCTGATGTAAATGAAGCTGGGTCAAAGTTGTAGCACACAACAGAACTACTCATTTTGTTTACACATGGCAGTTTGCCATCATGTAAAGACTGCACATCTCTGTTTAGCCTTTTAGTCTTACTATGCCTTTATTCTTTCAGCCGCATCACTGTTTTCCAGCTTAATCCTTGTTTTATCTATGGTAGATTGTCCTTAGGGTTGGTGGTGTGGTACAACTGGCCTTAATGTTCACTCTCATGTCTCAACATTGGTACATGTCTCTGAGTGAACATACTTCATTAAGGCAATTATGTGATGAATTAGCTGAGTGGAAGGGATGGAGATGCAGTAAGTGTCACTCTGCAGCCTGTGTAGCATTAATAATTGTGCAAATGACCACATAGATTTCATCTTAAAACTTTGGGAATGTCATTGAATGGGACATAAAGCTAGGATGAATGACAGGGGTTTAATGAGTGCATTGGTGGTAAACGTTAGTGGAAAAAAGTTCAGTTGTGAACTGCATTGTAATAAAGGCAGACAATTGATGGGTGCTCAGTGACATTTCTACAGCTTTGTACATGGGAAAGGGTTGAACGGTCTAAGTGTGGAAGACTTAGGCTATAGCCAGGTTGCTGAAGGAGCAGAATTGCAGTGGGTGTGTGAAGTCAGTAGGTGGCTTCCTCAGAGTAGCACAGCAGTGGCTCATTGACAGCAGAGTGACAGTACAGGTCACAGAACACCCAGGCATCCACGTGAGGGTGGTTCATAGCATATCAAGTGAAACTCAGCTTTATTGTGTGTGACAGAGCCAGAAGGCCGAAACCGACGCTTCAGCACTGTAATGGTATTGCTCTTGTTTGCTCCATGGGTATACTGGAGCTTTAACCCTAAGCTGTAGCTTGACCTCACAATCAGGAAGCAGTGACCCAAGATTATTAATTTCAGTCTCTGACATAGCAAACCACACAGACCATTGGAAGACTATAACCTTGTACTGGTGCTAAAAACTAAGAGCTCTGAAAATGAAAATGTTTTGATTTGTGGTACATAAACCATACAGATATAAATCTATGGATATAAATGTACTGTGTGTCATAAAATCATAAAAACAGTGTGTAAGTAGAGACTTAAACAAACAAAAGGCACTTGTCTGGACTAGAAATGTGCACGATTAGTTGACTAATCAATCAAACACTGCTACCTTCACTAGTCAGCACTAAAACTACTATTCTGTTAAACTTAAAATTATATCTATTTTATGCAATTGTGTTGACCCAATGAAAATACCATTGCAATAATTAGGCATGTTTCCTCAAGATTTATTTTCCTAAAGAATACTGTTTTCAACAGATGTTATGTGTTGACTTTTGTTTATATTCTCACTCCCCAATTCGTATAATACTGAGGCTTGGCAAGCGGCCCTACACGTCAAAATATGACATGCTAGGTATCCCTTCTGTGTCAGTTTTGGATGCTTAGGGATGGTGTGTCAATTGATGCTCAATACATATATGTCTTTTCAAAATAAACTTCAGTTTTCAAAGGAAATGCACAGTTTCAACTAAATGTTGGTTTCACACGGGACACAAACAGCAATCTCCCAGGTGAAAGTCCTGAGGCTGTTGATCCATCCACTTCCCCTGCCACCCTCCTTATGTGGACTTCCTAACTCTTTATTCTACAGTAGTTGCAGTGGTGTATAGTGGAGGGTATACACAGGTATAGGGGGTATACCTGCCTATTTTTCCGGCCATTTACAGCAGTGGTTCCCAACTGGTGGGTCGCAGTACCATTCTGAATAGACCGCAAGTGACTTATGAACATGTCAAGTTTGTACACTTTATTTTGAAGTACAGTGAATTTCTGGTGCATAGCTTTTATTTCAAATCACCATTTCCTGCTGTAGAGTGAATGACTAATGGACAGCTTGACAGAGACAGTAGACTAGCTTGATGACGTGGTCAAACACAAGTACAACGTTGAGTATATTAAATTGTATGAACCTTGAACTAATGACTATGGAGAAATCTGAACCCCCTGGCTGGACCAGTTGGGAACCACTGGTTTTCAATATACTTACATATCAGCCAAACAGCCAACGGACTATACAGGAGTGTATACCGACGTCCTTCTCTGTAACCGACCCATCTACCCAGTAGTAGTACACCCACCTCATCAACTTCCACTACACCACTTAGTTGTTGCCGGAAACGTCGAAAAATGCTGCTGTCTAGTGCTTCACATACTGCCGCTAAAGGGTGCCTCGGTGTGCTTGTGTCTGACGCCGAGGACCACTGACCAAGCGTCTATTTGACGAGTTGGGAGTGAGACCGGGTTGCTTATTAAGTGAGTTGTTGTCGTATTTTGTAGGATAATGTGCAGTGTCTGCAGTGCAAAGTGTCCCATATTTCACTGGCATCTTAAAAAAGGACTTAGGTTTTAAAAGTGATTAACAATTTCGAATGGTTTTTATATTTTCTGAGATGGTATTTAACTGTATCTATTAAGTTGTGCTCAATTTTGACTGTTTTCTTATATTTAGGCTTAGTCTAAGTTTAACCCTCTGTTTAAACTTTATGGATATTAATATTTAGCAACGTCCATAGTCTGGACGGTGGAAACTTTTCTTGTTAAAAGGCTTGTGTTTGCACAGTCTGCAGGTATATGGCTATCCTAGGCCAATACCTTTTTAAAGAACGACTGCGTCAGCATATTGAATTACCCCTTCGTAAGATGCATGTGTCTAAATGCTGTTTGCTGTCATATCAAGTTTATGAATTTTTCAGTGTAAAATATCCTTTTTACTGTGCGCTGCTCTTTGCTGAGCAGAGACTTCCATAGTGTAATCTGAAATTACATATGCATTTTAATAACTCAGATTATGCTGCTGGTGTCTTTTCTCCATCTAATTCTCACCTCAGAGCAAGAGCAATATATCTCAGATTCAGCTTTTCCCCCAAAATCAAGCCTGTTGGAGAATTTTAAAGGGGCCAGGGTTTTTTTTTTCTTCAGCTAAGAGATGCTTTATTCATTTGTGCAACATACCCACGCTAGTTTAAATTGTGGTAACAAAGAAACAGCAGTGTAATTAAAGGGGATGGGTAAGATTCAAACAAGAACTCCTACAATTAGAATAACAGCAGGGTTGGCTAAAAATATCCTCCTCCAACCACCATGACATGTTGCTAGGTTTCATACAGAAACATTGCAGTAAGTTTGTAAGTGGCTAAACTGCAGTAGCTTTTCGAATAATACACACGCAGACCTTGGCATGTCACAGCTGAGATACAAAGAAAGGCATTACAGTTAACAGGTTTCACAGATGTTTTCATGAAGGCCATTCTAAAAACAGGACTCTGTGTCACATGGATGGACCCTTTGTTTCTAAAAATAGCTCAGAGTGCACACATCCTCCTGATGCTATTAAATACAGGAAAAAAAAGAGGCTACAAGTGTGTCATTAATATGAAGCAAAATGATCTTCAACCTTGACTGTTTTTCTTCTCATGGTAAAAACTCAGCAATGCTGTGATTCCTGTTTTGCCTCTGTGATCATTTAGAGAGGGAGATGAAGTTGTGTGTTGCTGCAGTGGGCATGTCACAGGTCAACAAGCAAACATTGTTTCCCTCTCATTTTTTAGGCGTGATAATGGCAGCGGCATCATCACTTTCCACAGTGAATTAATTTGGGCTGTCTCTGTCCTGCTCTTGAGAAATATGACCTGCAGGGGTGATGAGATTCTAGTCCCTGGCTGTTATTTTACCTCCCTCTGAGAGACAATCAAGTTTACATACAAATCAGTTCAGATGAGAGGGCAAATGTGTATACGCAGCGTATGTATATAGAGTGAAGGAAAAGGAGGGCAAGGAAGAAGAGTAGGATTAATGCCTGTGAGAAATAAATCTGAATTTACATGAAGCATCTCCCAGGATGCTCCGGATACTTCCCAGATGCTCCTGTTTGCAGAGGTGAGAGGGATGATGGGACATGCGGTCCTGGCAGGGTGCCTCCAAGGGTGACTGGCCACTGGATGTGCAGGTGGAGCTGCTCTCTGTTTCCTCAAGGTTAGGCCTGATGGGAGTTCACTTGAAGGGGAGACACCGTGAAATGGATCGGTTCTCCCACAGGTTCTGGGATGGATAACATCTTTTGTTTGTCTGCCAGTCTGATGTTTAACATTTGTAATTAGCTGGAGGTTCATTAGTGTGGGTGTGCATACAAAAGTGAAAATGCACTGGTGCAGTGTATATTGACATGTCTTTTATCATACATCTTACCCTTTTGAAAACAGACATGGAGTCATGTCATAGAAACAGTGCTTCTATGTTCTGTTGCCTCCTTTTCAGCACTTAAATGTAAATTGTATCATTAGATTTAAAGCTGCTATCATCAAGAATATGAAAGTGTTGCTCGTAGTGACAAACCCAAAGATAAATATGCCCCGACTCTGTGTCTTTTGGCTAACTGTTTTGGTTTTACTGTCCACAACTTAATTGTTTTGGTTCAGTCTCACTGCTCTCATTGGTGTCATTTCCAGTCGCAGCAGTCAGCGAAAAAGTACTGAAGCCACACTGCTCAGGATCAAACAGCAGACAGACAAAGTTAGCAACTAGCTGGTGGCACAGTAGCCATTTAGCAGCCAAATATTTCCCTCAGGAGTTGGTAGAGTCCAAACCTGAGCTAATTAGAGAGTGAATACTGGACCTGCATTTGTCAAGCTGCCAGATACAAGTCCAAATTTATTTTGCTTGGTATCTGCTGGATGTGTAAGTGATCAGCTGTTAGCTTACAGGTTTGCCATGTCAGCTTAAAAGTTGATTTTCAGTGACTGTGTTTACATGCACATAACATTGTGGTTTCTGCCCCTTTTCCATGAAAGACGACGTTCAAAGCTGTTTACTAGGGCTGCCCCCAAATAGTCGACCAAATGTTAGTTGACCAGAAAGGTCGTTAGCCGGCAAGATTTCATTGGTTGCTTAGTCACAGAAAAAAAAAAAACGTGAAACTCTATTAGTAGCTGCACCTTGTCAAAATAAATCCAAACCTTTATGACTGGACCATGTGGGAATTTAATTTGAAAGGACAGACACAGGAAGTGTCCACGCTCAGCAGTCAGACAGGAGTCAGGTTAATTTCCAGGGCTGGTACCTGCGGTTATTCCACAGGCCCAAAATATATCATTTAATAATTACAGTAATATCATAAACATGTGGACGACTGGTCGACTAATGGCCCTAAATGACGACTATTGGTCGATTAAGAAAATTATGGGCAGCCCTACTGTTTACATGGCTAATGGAAATAGATACATCACATGTCATTTCTCGCGTCAAAATATGGAAAAGTGGCACAGCTGGAGATGCTTGTGCCATTTTGCCTCTCTGCGTTAAAATAGGATTTTTTCAAAGTTTTCCACTGGTGGCGGACTTACAGGATCTTGCAAACACAGCCTCCCTCTTTCATTCTTCCAACCTCTTTCTTAAAAAGGTCAGCATTGCGATATATGGACATTTCCAAAATCTTGATGATATTCGAGTCTTTCATAATATTTAAAAGTCATCATGTTTCTCCTTTTGACCAGAAATATTGACTTTTCTTTCGGGCATGCATCTCTACCCCAGCCTTACAAACTGTTAGCTAGTTTGTTTTTGTACAACGTGCAAAGCTGACCATAAACCGACAAGAGATGGTGTGTCACAAACTGTGGTAAAACCCCCAGATGAGACACATATTCTGAATGCGCTGTATGCATGTCCAAAGAATGCTCCTAATAGCTGAATAATATCGGCACATTTCGCATGTCTTAATTGGAAAAAGGCCTAATTTAGAAAATCCAAATGCTGTTTACACGACCCAAATTAAATTCAGATTATCATCATATTCTGAATAAAAGTGGAATATTGGTGTGCATGTAAACGTAATCAGTGTCGTATTTAAAGCTTGTTCAAAGCAATCCATGAATACAGGTTAAAACATTCAGTGCCTACTGTAAAACAGCTTACGCAGACTAGACAGGAGTCAGTTTTAGCACAGCGAATAATGAGCATTGTCATTTTAGAGCTCGTTTTTGACCTGGTCTGTCTGGTCTTCAAAGCCAGCTTAACTAATGTGATCCATTTTCAGTCAGCTGGTGGGGTTAATATTGGTTTACATATCGGATAATAACACAGTTAAAATTGTCAGTCTTTCTAAATGGAGGTAAAGCAGAGAGGATGGATTTGTGTGTTTCTAGCTAATGGTGCAAAGAGGCTACATTTATTGTTACTTGCACTTAGCAGATTGAAGACATTAGAGATAATGTTGCCGTTTTGAATAAACTGTGATTGCTCTGGTAACCATTTTGAAAAGGTTATGTCTTTTCTTTCTTTCTTTGTTAGACCACCTAATGCATCTCTCCTTTCCCAAAAAATGTGTCAAAACATTTAAGGCTAAAAATATGATATTTCTGCTTTGCTGAAAATGTTGGTGTACACCAACACTCTCAGTTTTGAGCAAGTAGGTGTTATGTAGCACATTGAACACTCGACATATTTGTTGCAGCCTTAAAGGCCAACCAGATATTCTCAGAATGAACTGCAAGTAGAGTGTGAGTGTGCGGAGCGATGATTAGTTGATTGCTTTGTGATTTGAGTCATAGATACAGTGTGCTACCTGCGGTGTGGAAGGTTGCTGTGAGGGACATCATGTGGCTGAACGAGAATCACAATGTGATTACTGTGAAGGATGCTGATTTAGCAAAATTACACAGCTTTGTGTGAAAGTGTTTTATATGTATTTTTTATTAGGTTATCTACATGCATTATACAAGCAGTATTAATTTAAGCAGTCGCACTGAGGAACCTCTGGCAGCAAACGCTTAGAGGCATTCAACACTTTTTCCTTCCCACAGTTTCTGACGCCAGCGTTGTTTCTGTGGCTGTTTTGAGTTATGTTTGACCCAGAGCGCTGAAAGTGGCCATTTACAGATGGGTACTGACATGTTCCTGTCAGATCTGAATGGATAACTTCATATAGTGCAATAAATTGATTCTTAGTTGTCAGGCTGATGAACTTTTTCGTCCTCAATCATGTTGAGTCATTTAAGGTCAGTGAAATTGCTAGTTAGGCCATGAGTGATATGTTGACCATGGACCTTATAGGTTTAATTGAGATTAATGCTAATCTTAAAATGCCAGAAATAACAGTGAAATTACTTTAAACATAATTTTAGGTTAGTATGAGTATATGAGCATGTGTTCAGGATGAGAACAGCCCCACGGTGCTGGTGAGAATATGCCATACAACCCAGAAAGACCAGTTTGAGTAGCAGATGCTATATTTTGAGGTTTATGCTAAAACACTGCACAGTGGTTATATATAAAGCCCAGTTCAGACCAAAGATTCACGACGAGATGAAGCTGTTTTCGAATGTTGCAGGGAAAAGTTGCAGCGGTGTAAATTGGCCGGCTGATGGTGTCACCTGCAACTCATTGTCGGCTCCTGGTTTTAGATAGTAAAGCACGTCACCAGTGTCAACAGTCGGTCAACCCCGCTAAGCCCTCTGTTTCTGTCCTCACGGTGTGCCGGTGTCGGACAGTGGGCCACCGCTACTGCTCACTATATGTGCTTATGCCCCCCCCAACACACACATTCTCATTGGTTATTTATATTATTGTGGCATACTCATTCTGAATACAGTCCATCTGATGCTCGTTTTGTTTCTGTTTTTCGTCATTTCTTCAGTACTACAAATGCAGCTGTAACCAGTATCTCACTATCACTATCCTCATTCATATTTTAAGAAGCTAAAAATGATATTCAGCCACAAAATAAACCTGAAAAGCTGCAAATCAGAACAGAAGTACAGAGAGTTGTTGCATAGCGATGACACACCATCTCATCTAGTTGCATTGGTGTGAACCGGCAGGTTTTTAGAACATTGCCGAACAATGCATTGCAAGTCGTTGCCTATTTTAACTCGTTCCGTTGCGAATCTTTGGTTTGAACTGGACTTAAGAGCACCAGTAGAATTTTAAGACTCTGGAAAGTTATCATTGTAACAATAACTTTCTGTTTTGTCATGCTAATTGTGAGGTAAACAGTAGTAATATGGCATTCTGTTAGTAATCTACCAGGAATGTGCACTAGCACTTATTTGATTGGCTGCTGCTTTGTTGTTTTGGGTGATGTTGTTTTGCATTGCGGCAAAAGTTGAATCGGACTTTTTTTTTTTTTTTTGCTGAAGGCCCCTGTGTTGGCACCGCTGCTGTGTCCCCAGACTGGCCTCATTTAAATAGGACAGGAGGCTGTGTTTTTTCATGTAGGGCTATAGTCAGTCTGAATGTAGCCTAAATAGTAGTCACTTAAGTCTGGGCTAAAGCTGACGTTTTGTGACGTCCCCCAGAAATGCAGGATTCTTATCTCTAGCAAGTGTCCTAGGTGCCGGGTGAAGTGACAGCTGTCAGTGGCAGATTTTATCAGCTATGGTTAGCTAGCTAATTAAGCTACTAACGCTAGTTCAATAAAGTGCTGTCTTTTGCCGCCTAGTTTTAAACCAAGGGGTCTTTAGTATGCAAGTGATGGCTACCCAGCCCTGTCGCCAGAAGAACATTTTGGCATTGTACATTTCTGCAAACCACAGATATGTTACATTTGTATGTTTCATACGTGTCGTATCAACATTACAGAAGTGATGTAGCTCTGATTACACATACTGTATATGAGCTGACTTTGTCTTTGGGACATGGAGGGGATTGTGGATGGCATTAAACCAAGGTGAGACAGCTGCCAGGCTGCAGACCACTGTTCGAGACCATTAGACAACAAAACCGGTTGTTTTTCAGTGAGTCATCTGACATTTCCAGCTGTGTTTGTGCCATGAAAACTAGGTATTTTAAGCCAAACATGATCTTTTCTTAACCATAACCAAGGGGGTTTTTGTGTCTAAACATAACCAAAGTTTAACCGCAGCATTGTTAAAATATCTGTGGTTTGTGTTGGGTTATCTACATTAAATCATGCTACATGGCTAAAGCTGCTTGTCACTGGCAACAGGTCAACATTTCAACAGTTGTGGATCCATGTGGTAATGGACATTGAAATGAATAAATGTTCTTATATTGCAGTATTTCCTGATCACCAGGCCTGGCTTCCTCACAGCGGGGAAGTAGTACAAAGTGGATGTGCTAGTTGTAATAACCCCATCTTAAAATTGAAGGCACAGGTGCAAGTTTAATTTTGTTAAAATTACCACATAACATTAATTTGAAGGACTTCCTGACTTCATTGACCTCACTAGTTTATAGCTGGCTTTATTGAGGCCATACATAATTTTGAAAGCTCTATTATTTCTGGGAAGACTGGTAAATTGAGGTACATCTCAAAATAGTCATCACAGCAGGACAGTATAGCCTGTGCTTTTCCCCACTTGGTTTTCTGCCCCGTGTCTTACTGAGGCTTCATAAATCATCTTGTAATTTGGCTCATCCTCTGCCCTTAATAGTGGGAGCTGTGTGACGTATCCCCACCTCTGTGAGGGAAAGTGTGGTGTTGTGAGGAGCAGGGATGTAGCACAGGTTCTCCCTGACACATGACACATCTTAATGCTCACTGCTTCCAGGACTGCAGAGGATTTGGACACATGATAGCTGCTGTGGAGCTGCTGTGATGTTTTTTTTTTCTGGAGCTGCTGAACTGAGCAGAGCTGATGATGCACTGTGATTCACAATAAAGTGACAAAGTGATGAGAGAGAGAGAGAGAGAGAGAGAGAGAGAGAGAGAAGAAGAGCAAGAGACAATAATGCAGTTAGACTATGAGGTTATTGATTTACGGGACCACAAGTTTGAACAGTTGTACACAGTTGTAAAGAAGATCTGACACAGATGCCATCGCCATTACCAAAAATGCACGCAGAGGTGTCAGAAAAGCCTCTGATGTTAACACTAGAAGTGGATGAGAACATTTTAATGGATGTTTGAAGGGCTTTTGTCTCCAGAGAGAGCATTTGTCCCAGAGCTCAGGGAATGAAACGATTGCCGTGACAGCTCAGTGTAATGTAGTCAACATTATCAACTACAGGTAGCATGTTTCAAATCTATATAATCATGACTATAACTGACTTATAATCATGGTACTATCACTGATCCTGTGGTAACAACTTTACAATAATCCTTTCACCACTGACATTTCCTCTATAGATTGAGAGCAGAGATGATTATAGTGGAGATGCTTTTTTTTTAAAGGGATATTTAGCTTTGGCTGAAAGAAACCACGGAGAGCTGTAATTTCAGCCATATAAGTCGGCATAACACAATCTAAGAAGCTGCAAAGGTGTGACCTTAGGGGTCACCAGAAGCTAGAAGCTGTGCTATATTATTGACATGATAGAAAATACAGAGATTTTCTATAAAGAGCAGTTCTGTATGGACTCTTTTTCGGCCCTGGTTGTAAAGTCCTTGACCATTCACCATTTGCTACGTTTTTTGAAGCAAGACGATGTTGTTAATCCTAAACAATTGACCATGCTTGCCGCAGCAGGCCGCCAGGAAGTCAGGCGCCAGGCTTTGAAGCCAATTTTTGTCGTAGCCAAACAGTGAAGCTATAACTTCCAGGTCCGTCATGTCATGCATTTCAGCCTAAAAAGACGTCACAACCTCTGTGAAATGACTTGTTTCACTATCGTCACTGGTTCGCGATGACGCACGCTCTGCCGCGACAGCTCAGACTGTACGAATAGGTCTCAAACAGGCCGGAGTGTGCACTCTGGGATGTTGTCCATGTTGTTACTGTGTGTTTGCTGTTGTCTGATAATGTGCAGTGCCAGGAAAGAATCTCCCCTTGGGCACAATAAAGTCTAAGTCTAAATTTAGTCTATCTGGATTTGATCCATTCAGTCCGATATCATTTCTAAAGTCTAACAAAGTTGCACGATTAAATTATTTATCCTCTTGTAAGGTAGCGGAGGGCTATATTAGAAGTAGCCAGCTCGGTTGATGGAAATGATGATGCAGAAGATTGGGTAATTCTATACGTGGGAATAGGGGTATAAATCACTAGTTTATAAATGATTAGATATTACGTTGATTCTTGGCATAACAATACGATATTTGCTGATATTACAAAATCTGCCATGATACTTTTTTCAGGGGCCTGTGATAGATATGAGACGATATCACATGCTCATTTAACACAATCTTATACAGAAGAAGCTGCCATTCCCTTTTTTTTTTTTTACTTTTTATCCATAAAAAATAAAAAGAACAACTAAATAATGTAAATAACTGTAACCACTTAAGTTAACTTTAAACTGATTCTACTAACACACATAAAACAGCATATGGGATAAGTTAAACTTCAGGGCTTAAATCTTTCCATTTTAACTCTAACAATGGCATTTTTCCTAAAACATCAGCTCTATTTGGCTAAAAGTCCTGAAGGTAAACTACACAACAGTCATAAAACATTGATTAACAACAGGATAATTTAATGAAAGTGTAAAATTCAGCTCAGTTATAACTGTCCAAGTTCATAGACAAAACTATTTTTTTTTGCTAGTCACTCATTTTTAGCTTAAGCACGTTTACATTGCATAAATTAGCCTAGCAGCTAGTGGACTCTTCCTGCACTCATAGCTTCTTCTAATTCACCGTTGGTTTAAGTCACGTCATCTCCCGACAGAAGAGCACGGTTGAAACAGAGCAGCTAATGTTGCTGTAAGAAGTTAGCTGAGTGAGAGGCCCAGCCAGGAGGGCACGTCGTGTTTTATCACGCAACAGCATTGTTTACATATGACACATGCTTTGTCTGTTGACCTGTATTTTCTCCGAATATTTCCACACTGCTGATTCACTCCCAGGTAAATAACATTATCCTCATTGTCTTTTTCGTGGCTGCCCTTTCTACCTTGCCCTGTTTGATGATGACTAGGGTTGCTATGGTCTAAGATTTTTACGGTGTGATGATGCCTCACGGTTCACAGTGTTACAGTGTTATTATTATAAGTCAAAATTACCCTTAAAGGAATTTACAACCAAAAACAAACCCTCTGTTTTCAAACGTTTTATCACTATAATTGAATCTTGAAGCCATTTTATGATTGGAAGTTTGTGTGAAAACTCCCCCTTTCAAAAATAACTGAGATAAAGTTAAGGTTTTCCATTTAGATAAACAAATGTACGTGGTATGATGACCATACATTTTAATGGCACGGTATACCTTAAAACCGATATACTGCTGCAACCCTAACGGTGACACAGAATTTCAAAATAAAGGCGTAACATAATGATGATGATATGGATCAATGCTTCTATTTTGCATCTATGATATTGGGTTATTGCTCCTTAAATTGATGTCAGTCCACACTGATGGATTGTTACACCTCTTCCCAGAGGGACGAACTTTTTTGGCCTCATGTGCCACTAAGCAACTTTCATAGGTATCAGCAGGGCCCCGTCTCCAACGCTGTATCCAGTTCTCTTTATACATCCCTGTGCCGCAGTCATTACCTACATAGTTCCTCCTCAGTGATACAGATGTCAGAATCCTCACAGGCTCCCAAAAACTCACAAAAAGACTTCAAAATGCCTCCAGAGAAACCTATGATTTACATCCCACTTGTCCATGTTTTTAGATGTAGTTTGGTTTAAGCTCTGCCTCCTGTAGAGACACTCACTGTCCTGCTCTCTGTCCCCTCACTCCACCATCGCCCAACATCCCTGTTTTCTAATACCTTCCCCTGTACATATACTCTCTCACGCATTTGCCTTCAGTGGATCTTTGCTTCTATTCTAATACTCATGCTACAGTTTACAGTCCTCTCCTCGCTTCCTCTCTCCAGTATTATCCCAGATCTGGATCCCATCCAAAGTAATGTTGTGGTTTCATAACCTACAGAGATATGTGTATTACTGTAACACAGTCACATTGATTTATGCTTGTGTGGAAGACCAACAATTTACCACAATACAAGTGTATCTAAAGCTGTTGCGGTTGTGTTTCCTGTGACCAGTAGCTCACCAAAGCCACTGGCACAGTTCCAGTACAGTCACACTGTAGTTGTGGTGGAGCTGCTGCAGAGATGACCACATCGTTGTAAACAGCCCGAAAGGTAATGCAGATAGCAGAAATCCTGCAGGTAGAACTCACCAATTTATTTTGAGTGATGTCAAGAGCATCATGGTAATGTTTCCTCCTGGAGGCCGTCATCAGTGTCAGCCAAGATGACCATGTTAGAAGGTAAAGACAGAATTGAGCTTCGTGTACAGGTGGCTATATCCAGAAATGTCATAAAGTAAATTCAGTTTATTGAGGTATTTATTTTTGTAGATGATGTAGATTACATTTTAACGCTTATATAAATCTGTATAATGTGAATAAATACACAAACCAAGCTTCAATCAATGTAAAAACTATGAAAATTAAATTTCTGAAGAAAAAAGACACTGACTTTATTAAGTGGACTCATTACTGGCCATGACCTGACCAGTCCACATTAAATACAGGTTCTTTGTAAATGTCATTTTAAATTTCCCTTTATTAGCTGCGACCAGCAGCACGATAGGTCAGTCATTCAGTCGGCCCACACAAATTTCCCCACCCTTTGGTGGCGACAGTTTTTGCTTTAAGAGGCTGAAATTTGACATGGAGGTCAAGTGTGTGTTTGTGAAGGTGTGTGTTTGTGTTCATGCTGGGTAAGTGGTAGTGGCCTATGACAAAAAGGCGCATAACGTCTTCTAAAAGCATCATGACCAAACTTGTTTTCTATATATAGAAAGACACACACATATACACCATTTTGCCATGTCTCCTTTTGTTACTCATGAAGCAGTTGCTGTAGGGAAGCATGATCGTACAAGTTTTTGAGGTTTTGTGTGTGTGTCTGCGTACGTGGTTGCAAGCAGGTCAAATTTGCATCAGTTTGGATTGGTACTCAGTGTCAGCAGATGCCCTGAGGTGAGGTATCAGAATTAGTTTCAGGAGAGGAGTTAAAAAAAACTTTAGTCAATATTTACTTAAAGTATGTTGGTTGGATATTTGTGAAACAATCCCACAATAATTGACTGAGTTTTCATCAACCTGCCATAGTTAACATTTATATATACTGACACAAGAATAAACTGTAGTAATTGCATTATATTTTGAACTACTTCTGCTAAAATACATATTTATTTGCACATGTGTGTGCATGCAGACACCATGTAGGTCGTAACATGTCTTTAATCTCTTCATTTGTAAATGGTAAAATTAGTTAGTGATGTTGTAAACATGCATTTTCGGTAAGACAAACCATAGGTCTATATTGTTATGTGAAGCTTAAAGGTTTAATATTTCGCTAAGAACATACGATATCTTCACACTAAGTTTGTCAGGCACTCTGACTCTGATTTCCCTTTACGTAACGGGACAGAAAGGTTCATTTATACATTCATTTTTTGAAACTGCTTATCCTATTGGGGGTCGCGGGAGCGCTGGAGCCTATCCCAGCTGACACTGGGTGAGAGGCAGGGTTCACCCTGGACAGGTCACCAGACTATCACAGGGCTGACACATAGAGACAGACAACCATTCACACTCACATTCACACCTACGGACAATTTAGAGTCACCAATTAACCTGCATGTCTTTGGACTGTGGGAGGAAGCTGGAGTACCCAGAGAAAACCCACGCTGACACAGGAAGAACATGCAAACTCTGCACAGAGGGGCTCCTCCACCCTGGGTTCGAACCAGGAAGCCCCTTGCTGTGAGGCAACAATGCTAACCTATGCCGCTAACCATTGCTGCCCAGAAAGGTTCATGTTTTCTCTAAATATAGCAGAAAAGAGGAGGCCAAAGTGGTCATGATACTAAACTGTTAATGTTTACATGAAGTGGGTGTGATATTGGCACACAGGTGATCTTTTAGAGCTGATACAACCTGCTACAACCATCTTTATATGACATTCAGAGCATTAATATAGCAGCAAGCAACAGAGAATGAAGTCACGCTTCCTCTGTGTGTGTTGTTAGCCGAGCTTCTCTGTTTTTTGTTGCGGTAGCTGGTGCATGTTACTGCATTTGAGTCCCATGTGTTAATCCCACTGGCTAGCTAATTGCCAACCGCTCTGCACTGTGCTCATACGGTGGTTACTGCTGATAATTGGGATGGTGTCGCCCTTTTAGCACTGTTAGCTGCTTGCACCATTAGCCGCTAGCCCCCGGCTGATGTTGAAAGACGTCTGTAGAGGAGCTGTAAATCATAGTTAGCTCCTTAAAATCAGAAGTTAATACTCAAGCATGTGACAAAAAAGTGTTTCAGTCTGGCTCTGAATTATTCCTTTTGATGATGGAGTCATAAACAGTCTACACAGCTCTAAGAACATGATGCACAGCAGGTACACAGGGTGAGGACAGTCGGCAAACTTCATGCTTGATGTGGCTTGATAGAAATACAAAGCAGAGGGAAATATACAGATATAGATGAGACTAAATAAATCCAAGAGAAAACAAACAAGTTCTGTAGAAAGTGAATGTGACAAACCACTGAAGTGGATTATAGAAAACCGAATAATGCCAAAAATACCACAGGGGAAATGGCACAAGAAGAAATCAAGATTCATGGGAGTCATTAGTTTCCAATACTGTAATTTTGATACAGACAAAAAGATCTGGCCTCACTTTTTATTTATATGCTAATAGAGCCTGTTAATGTTTCCCCTGATGTTAAAGTGGAAAAATATTCAGCAACAGGTGTTTAAGGGCTGACAGAGCACACAGAGTGAGCCCATGTTATCAGTAATATTGTTTCCAGGCTGTCACCTAGGATTGGAATATGATGCAGTCACATTAGCATGTTGCTGCGCTGTACGGCGAGAAGGTTGGGTCATGTTCCCCGTGGCTCCGGTGACAGGAATGTGGCGTCTTTAACCTTTATCAAACACACCAGACTGAACATACTGGTGTGTCTGTGTCTGTGTGTGTGATATTGAGCAACAGTATGTGTTACTACAAATCATACAGCCAGAGGCACACTGCTAAAGTGATGGCTTGCTGCTGTACTGTTTCAGAGCAGCGAGGACTGGCGGAGGGAAACACAGAGCGAGGTCGGCTGGCTCTGCGTCTGTCCTGTGCTGGAAGTACATTTTAATGATTTGATTATGATTGATTGCTGATATAATTTCATGACTCACTGTTGGCCTGTAGCTCATTTATTACTGTTGCCCATCATGTGCTCCCTGCTGACGGGATAAGCTGTGCAGGATGCTCCTCTCCCTGTCTCCCTCTCTACCTTGTTATGATCACGTGTGTGTGGACAAGGTTCACGGTGTAATTTAAGTAACACGAATAAAGGTTTGCACGTATGACTTTGCTGTTGAATACAAGAAAGAAAAGGAGAAATAAGATAAATAAATAATCAGAAGAGGAGTCAGATTCTGAAGCAGCTCAGTACAGTTTCATACTGTGTGTTGTTCTGCTGGTTTTCCCTCAGGCTCTGACCTGCTCTGACATATCTGACTGTATTTTGCTGCTTCCATGGCAATCAGCATTTCTTTACCAAGTAAACATTAAATTTCAGTTTGTTGTTCAGTGTGTTGAGTTCTCGGTAATCACGTTTTGTTTTGGTAGAGAACTCGGTGATGATTTCTTCTTACAGGCTGCAGCGCTGCAGTGTTTGTCCGGGTTGCCAGGTGCGTCTCAGTGGCCAGGTTGTGTTCACTCAGTCTTTCAGTGTAGCCACTCATGGTGCCCTTATAATTTGCCACTCAGTCTGCTCTGTGCTCAAGTGCTTTGAAGTTCACTTGAGGTTTTTGATAGATGTCTACTGGTCGATGTGCTTTTCTTTTCTTTTTTTTTTTTGAGGGCTAAAATTTGGTCCAGATTTCAGAGGTTTCTGCTGAGTAGGGCTAAAGCTGATGATGATTTTCAGTGTAAATTAAAGGAGAACACCACCTAAACTGAAAATTTTAAAATTGTTATTTCCATGGCCAACAAGTTCAATCAATATTTGTGAACTTGAGGGACTCTCTCACAGAGCCAGAAACCAGACAAGGGCGTCTCAGTGTCATCTACAACATCTTTCCTCATTCATCTGTGAAGCAATTCCACTTTTTATACCCTATGACATCACAACATTGTGTTGTGAGAGAGTTGTTCATGTTTACTGATATTTTTGGACTTTCTCAGACCATAGGAATAACATGTATGAATTTTGAAAATGGGCGCAGTTCCCCTTTAATTTGTCGATTATTTTCTTGATTAAACAGTTAGATGTTTGGGTTGTTTGGACACACTGCGATAGAGGAGATAAGTCTCTCTGGTAGTCTGTATTTGTCATTAAAAAGGGAAAACTGGAAGACGGACACGACGGATTAAGGACGCTAGTTAGTAGGAGTAGGAATTAGCAGAGGCCCCAGTATACATGTACAATAGTATGTCAATACTTAACCCATGATACAATATTATTGCGATTTTAAAAGTGTTAGGATATGCTGAGTAGTGCAGTTAAATATACTGTGATATATCGTAATTTATTACCTTTACCTTACCTTTACCACAAAAGAAAACTGTCAGCATCTCTATTATGCAATTAGATAAAGTTTTCAGGCCACAAACTGTATCGACTGGACTGAAGCAATTAATTACATTATTTTTGTAGGCTACCAACATTTTAATTTGTATAATATTAACAAATAAAACATTTGATACTTGGTGTCCATGTGACGATATGATATTACCACACAAAAATATTGCTTGCTTTGGTGTTTCGATTTTTTTCCCCCCACCCCTAATTGTTAGCCAGTTAGCATGTTAACTAAACAACCCAATGTTGGAAAGAACAAATGATGTTTACGATGTGCTGGCAAACAATAAGACAAACAATTCTGAAACATTTCTGATAAAAAGCTCAATGGCTAAAAAAACAAACAAACAATTCTTCTAAATCTAATAAAACAGGTTTGCTTGACGTCAGTTGTTTACTTTCCTCACTTCCATTTCTCTTGTCGTGCACTGAGCTGCACAAGGGCAACAGACACTCACCGATGATATTCAGTTTACTGAAATTCAGAAATTTAGTTTACTGTAAAAGAGTAAATAAACTAGGACATATTCACATTTAAGAAGTTGGAATTGGAAAAAAAGAAAAATTTTACTTTTCTTGTCGGAAAAAAATGACTCAAACCCATTACTCGATAATCAGATTAGTTGGTGATTAATTTAGTAGTTTACAACTAACTGACTGATGTATGTACTGCATGAAAAAAATGCAGCCATCTCCGTCATTTAAGTGAAGTCAGACTGTCGATGCTCCAGGGGTGCAGATATTGCTGATTAAAATAGATATATAAATCAATGAAGGGTCCCACAGCAAAAAAGTAAAAGCTGGCTCATCTATTGCTGGACGATGTGACATCATCCACAAAGGTTCTGCGCCAATCAAATTCATAAAGTGCACATTCCTGGTAGCTGACTTTGTTGCGTTACCATCATTGTAAAATCATTGAAAAATAAAACAGTTGCTGCTGTGATAACGTTTCAGGGCAGTTAAATTCTCCCTCACAGTATTATTTACCTCAGTGCAGTGTTTTGGTGTCTGATAAGCCTTAAAACTTGTGGCTCTGAAACTGAAACTGGACTTCCTGGATAGTATTTTATTGTCTCACCTCCACACGTACCAGAAACAACATGACCCCCTCTATTGCATTCTTTTAATGCAGGGCTGTTTTCAGTTTGAATGCCCACTTAATGCCTAATGAGCAGCTGGTTAAAATGACTTGTCAACATTTTGTCAACACAGAGATCTGTAACAGTGAGGACGCAGTGGCTTTGAGGTATTCATAGGATTTTATTGCTTTTGAATCCCGAGTAAAAGTAGAAATTGGCCTAAATCAGTGCATCACCTACTGTTTGTTGTGTTGCCCTGGACTCGGGTACATTCGTACAGATTCCAGTGTGTCGCCTTGAACTGTGTTCTCATACATATTTCCACAGACGCACACAAAGGTTTCTGATTGCTGTGACCGATTTGTGTCAATTGTTGAATATCTTAGAAAAAGCTCATGCTAACAAAATAACATTTTGCTCCCTCTGTTGTGATTCAATTTTCTCGTGTTTCCCAGGCTGGCACGCGCACACGTGCACATTGTCTACCTCACTCTGTCTATCACTCTATCACTCCTCTCCCTCCGTACAGGGGTCTGTGCTGTGCAGTGCTGGAGGTTGTGTGGTGGCTACGGTATGCTGTGTAGATTTTTGCTGCAGTGCAGCAGGCAGTATTGTGCTGCTGCTGCCTCTGTCTTTCCCCTTCTCTCTCTCTGTCTCCCTCTCCCTCTCCTTCTCTGTATGCATTCATTTTTATGTACATTGTTTGGGAGCGGTGAAACACTTCCAAACTGTTTTGCTGTAAAAAAAAAAAAAAAAAAAAAAGCATTAACCCCAGCACTTCCATCTCATTCATCACCCTGTAAGCTCAACACTTTATTTCCTTCCTGTTTTGTCCTGGGCACTTACATAGCTTTGTCAACATTTCTATGATGACCTTTTGGAAGTTTTTATTTTTGTACTTGCACATCCCTGTCTTGAAGTTCAATTCCCACAGTTTTAGGCTGCCCCCCCTGTGGCTGTTGTCCTTTATTCAGGCACAGAGGGAGCAGAGCGAGGGAGAGATGATGGGGTGGGCAGTGACTAAGTAACCTGTTTGTGGTGGTGAGTGCTCGGCTCTCTGCGCAGAAAGGCCAGTTGTTTTCAGTTATACACACCAGGCTAGAGACGGCGAAGCACTCAGGGAACAGTGTGTCAGGGACCAGACAGATACAGCACCAGGGGACATAGTGGAAACACTTCTGAACAAACATGTTGCTAAACTCACCAGCTGCACAATATTTACCTGAGACCTTTTTTTGTTTGGGGACTCGATGCGCAGTCCCAATTTCTGTTGCATGCCGTACAGGCAGTACACAAGTTGCTATTTCACCAAACACCATTTAGCTATGATGTGACAGCACTTGACATTTCTGAAGAAGTGTCGGTGCTATCTGTGGGATATGTTATCTGCATGTTGGAGGGTTCTGGCAGGGAGATGGTGGCCGGGTCCTCACGAGTAGGTGACAGGTGACGTATGTGTGAGAAGGTGGTCGTGTTATGGGGTAAAAGGTTGTGTCATGCTCTGTGGGACATCATGAGGGGTGTGAAAACCCAAGCAGCAGTGCAAAGAATATGGTTTATTCTAAATTAAATTGTCGTCAAAATGAATTGAGAGAAATTCAGCGCTTTTCTAGCCAGATATGGAGGCAGCATCTTTTGCTAGGATTGTGGAACGGCGTTTACGCAAGGCACTAAAGGCTGAAGAAGAGCACGGTGAGTCCCAGTAGAGAGCTTGCCGAGCTATTGGATAAGAGTCTTGACATAATTACACATAATTACAATTATTACACTTGCTGCCCTTTTTAAAATAGTCCGACTGTATAGATGTCATAATGGGTTAAACACAGGACATTCACGCTGATATCAGATCTCTTAGTGGGGTTCGCAGCGTGAGCATGATTGACATTTTGTGACATACACAAAAAGCAAAGATGATTTGAAGTCCATATGAGCAGGGAAAAAAGTCTTATCAATGCAGTCTGCTTCCACACCAATAAAACTAATCACTGCATTGCAGATGATCAAACCTGAAGGTCACACTTTGTAGTGCGTGTGTGTGTTTGAGAGAGAGTATGTTTGCATGTCTATGTGTGTGTGGTCCACTCTTCCAATTATTTTTTATGCAGCAGCATGCCAAAGAGGAGGAGGAGGTTATTTCATTATGTATGCAATGCTTCTGGAGTTTATTCCGTATTATTTGTCCTGCATAAAATATGAACCTATTTTGAGGCCAGGCAAGGAAGCCAAGAAGATTGATGCATAGCTGTTGATCTACAGTGACACCGAAATCTTCTCTTCTCTTCTCTTCTCTTCTCTTCTCTTCTCTTCTCTTCTCTTCTCTTCTCTTCTCTTCTCTTCTCTTCTCTTCTCTTCTCTTCTCTTCGAAAGGAATAAATCAGGCTGAATTTCTGTGTGAAATACAGTCTCAAGTACACGTGGTCTGTCAGCTCATTCCAATCATCAGGAAGAACTGCTAGCATCATACAGTTTTGCAAACCATTACCTTATATTTGCATGTTGTTATGTACATTGAAACTTTATGTTTCAACAATGCTGTGGTTAACATGTGGTCAGGTTTAGGCACAAAATTCACTAGGTTATAGTTAGGAAAGGATCATGGTTTTGCAGCCCAGAAAGCCTGTGGAAAACCACTGACAGGGCGCCACCAAACACCCATACTTGGAGCCGTAAAAGCCGCTGGAAAAACAAAACCGGTTGCTACAAAGCACCCACATTTGGAGTCTTAAAAGCCCCTGGAAGACCATTAACAGGTCGCTACAAAACACCCATGCTTTGAGCCAAAAAAGCCATTGAACAAACTCTGATGGGTTGCTAAAAGACACTAACATTTGGAACCCAAACAGCTGCTGGAAAAACATAAACTGTTCGATACAAAGCACCCACACTTCAAGCCTTAAAAGTCATTGAAAGAACATTAACAGGTCGCCACAAAAGACATATACTTGGAGTCTAAAAATCCATTAATAATACACTGATGGGTCACTACAAAACACCCGCATTTTGACTCTAAAAAGCTGCTGGAAAAACATTAACTTGTTGCTACTAAGCACCCACGTTTGGAGCCTTAAAAGCCACTGGAACAACATAAACCGTTCAATACAAAGCACCCACACTTGGGGCCTTAAAAGTCACAGAAAGAACATTAACAGGTCGCTACAAAAGACCCACGTTTTGAGCCTTAAAAGCCACTGGAAAAACACTAACGAGTTGCTACAAAACACCCATGCTTGGAGCCTAAAAAAAAAAGTACACTGATGGGTCGCTACAAAACACCCACATTTAAAGTCTAAAAAGCCGCTGGAAAAACATAAACTGGTCACTACAAAACACCCACATTAGGAGCCTTAAAAGCCACTGGAGAAACGCCAACGGATCACTAGAAAACACCCATGCCTGGAGCCAAAAAAAGCCATCGAAATACACCAGTGGGTCACTACAAATCACCCACACTTGGAGTCTAAAAATCCGCCGGAAAAACACCAGTGGGTCACTACGAAACACCCATGCTTGTAAGCAAAAAGCTATTGAAAAAACACGGATGGGTCGCTACAAAACACCCACATTTAAAGTCTAAAAAGCCCCTGGAAGAACTTTAACAGTTTGCTACAAAGCACCCACGTTTGGAGCTTTAAAAGCTGCTGGAAACACAGCTATGAATAGTCAAAACACAACCAGTTTTCTTTATGTTGGTCTTTCAAGCAGTGCTCTGCAGTTGTCTGCAGTTTGGCACCTGTCTTGCTGAGGTGACACCATCCCCCCCAGCCCCCGATGATAGAGCCAACACATATGTTAAGTCACATTAGAATCATTGATATGATACGTATGAAACGTGGATATGTAACATATTCTTGTTTGGCAGAAATGCATAAGGCCAACATTTTCTTCTGGCAAGTGGGCTGGCCAGCTCTGTCCTACATGTTTATACACAGACTGATGTAAGAACATACACGTGAGAGACATCCAGAGCTCTGAAAACCTGCCAGCCCTACACAGCGCACATTAATTTAATCTGCAGTCAGGCCTCAACACCTTCCTCAACATGTGATGATGTAAGAATTGCTCTTTGTTAATGGCTAACACAGTACTTACTTTGACAGACCTGCTCTTATAGCAACAGAGTCACGATTCATCGGTTCCAAGACCAAACATCAAGGCTGCCTTTTGTGATGCTCTCAATAGACTCAACGCTCCTCAGAGTCTTCTTTATGTTTACTGGTGGAATAGTTACGTAACGGCTCAAAACCAATGTTGAAACACATTAGGTATTAACAAAATAAAGTGCGCTGTATCTAAGGGAGAGACTGAGAATCACCAGATGTGATGTGAAGACTGATTAATGCCTGTGCTGCTTGTAGACAAGTGGGAAGTGGGAAGTTTGTCACCCAAATTGGCCAGCATTTTCCCATCAATATACAGTGGCATTGTTACTCTTCTCCTGAACACTTGTTTGTTCAAAAACGACAATATTTACTCGGCCTTCTGTCTTGCAGCCATGCACGTGTTGAAGAAGCTGGAAGAAGTAAAGAAATAGGTTAGATGGACAAGATTGTTGAGCACCTGTAGGTCGAGCCACTGGCAGCAAGACGGAAGAATCTCTGTTTGTGTCATTTGCACAACTGTTTGCACTTCTCTCCTTATTGCGTATGCATTTCAGAGAGTATTATGCAAATAATAGGTAGGGTTATGTTGATGGAGGTTGTGTATTCCGCTGGATTTACTAAGGTCATGCAATTAGTGATGGTCAATTTTGCACGGACGTTTCTCCCCCTTTCAAGATCAGTTGTAAAAATAGCTCAGATTGGATTTGCACAAGCCACAGGGTGGTAGTGGTGGGGAAATTAAATGTGAACTGTCTGTTATTCAACAGAAACCTCAATGATGGCGGACTGGAAATGACTTAAAGGAATACTTTACCCCTGAAATGATTATTTGTATATTAAGTACTCACCCCATGTTATGTTGAATTTGTGAAGAAAATGTTTCTTGCATGCCTTCAGTAAACAAAGAATCCAAAAACTGGAAAAATTCATAGGAGTTCTTGTTTAACAATATTAAAATTATATATATATATATATATATATCTCAAACAACTTGTAGAGTATTATTTAAGGGTGCTTTCACGCACAGCAATTGCACTCAGCTGCGCACCAAAACAACTGGTCCGGTTACAAATGAACTCTGGTGCGGTTGGTTTGTGGTGAGAACGTGTTCCGACCTGGATCTGAACCAACTGCAGTCACATGACACATTGTTTGGGTTAAACATGAGCATGTTACAGTCCTGGAGGATTATTAATGTGCGCCTCCTCCTGTACTGCCTTAATATGCACATTCAGCACATCCAATGCATCAAAACATTGTTTTCTAGTTGGAGCCGCGCCTCGTTTTCAAACTGTATGCTTTGACTCAAATGAGCAATGACAGCAATATAGTCCACGATGAGCAGCGCTAAAATCAACCTGCGTAGTTGTCCCTCCATTGTGACATTAGAAAGTGTCACATTTATCTTGACAGTGTACTCTTCTTCAACGTTTTCTTTACTTCCTGGATTTTTCCCTCATGGAAATTCTGACCAATCAAGAGCAGCTCTCTCACACAAGGCATTTGATCTGGTCCGCTTGTAAATGCTGCCGTGAGAACACGAACCAACTCTAGGCAATTATACAACTTTGTAACAAAATGAGTCCCTGATTCAGTCCAAAGCAAGACAACTCTAGGTCTGAAAGCACCCTTAGTCTTATTTCTCCAGTCATACTTCCATGACATGCATTTTCACTAAAACGGAACTGGAATTAAAATTAAGTCTGTGCTTTCTTCAATGCCAGACTCCATAGATAAAAACAGTGATTTTACCTCACTGAACACAAGACCTGCTGGTCTACCACTGCTTCATCAGTTTGGGTGTTATTGTGTGACTTTAGTGAATCTGAACAAACCCTTTAAAGCAGCAAAGTTACACAGTAACACAAACAAACCATCTGATCGCAGCAGTGGTAGATCAGCAACTCCCATGTTCAGTGAGGTAAAATGACTGTTTTTGTCACTGTAGTCTGGCTTTGAAGAGAGCTCAGATAGATTTCACTTTTAAACCAATTCCCTGTCAGATAAGGCTGTCTGATTGGGAAGTACTGAGTATGCAATTGGGTTATTAAACTAATGTTTTGATATAGTTTTGCTGTTACTAAACGTGGACCCCCATGATTTCAATTACTCAATAGAGTAATAATGAAAACAATATTTTATTATACCGCTAACAGTAACCAAATGGGATGATGTATTGTGGTTTTGTGTTAGTTGAATGGCAAATCACAGTGTTCATGCCCTCTAGAACGACACATAGAAGTGCCTTCTGATGTGACGCCACCAGTGACAGGACGACATCGTTTGTCAGTGCCTCAAAACTGTTACAAATCACCGCTAAACGAGTTATGCTGTCGTTCTTCTTTGGTCGACTGTCTCTTTTGTGTTCATGAACTTCAGTGTGAACTTGATGCACACTTGCTCTGCGCCATTTTCCCAGTAAATCTTGTCCGGAGTGCTTTTGTGGGAAACTCCTCTGTGTAATGGACATTTTTCTCTGCTGCATCATTAAGGCTTTACATGGTGCTTTAATGATGGTCCCTGAGCCTGTAGCAACCTCCCCGTGCACGGACGGTTTTGCAGTGTGAATGTGGGAGTGTGTCGTAACGCTACAGCACAGCGAGAGGGAGAAAAAGAGAGGTCTGGCCAAGGTGTTTCACAGTGCCTTGCCCAGGCATTAACCAAGGACCCTGGCTGAAGCTGTGTAAAAGTGAAATCCCTTTTTGCTGAGTAATTATATTCTGACAAACTCTCAGACCTAAGCTTACAGAAATATGTTGCTCATTTTCCTCCTTATGCCTTTCCTTCCCCACGGCTCCATCAGAGGATCTGATTAACACAGAATTGTTACATGACAGATTTATGATTCATGACCAGTGTGACCAATCTGTGACTTATCAACTGAATAGATTTTTTTTTAAAAGTTCAGGGAAAAGAGGCCGCCTGGCACAAAGGATTTGCAGCAGTGACCATAAATGCAGGGGAGGTACAGTTGGGCAGTATGTAATGTAGATAAATGCCACTGCTAGCTTTAACCATGTCCTGAGCCAAATTTTTACATAAACCCAAGCTGGTTGGTTCAGTTTCTGTATTATGAGGATGCATATTAAATGTCTTTGCGAGGGTGGTCTAACCTAACTCTGATTTCTGTTGGCTCAGACCTGCTAAAAGAGAGGTTAATGCTCCCTCTCCTACACTCAGGGTTAAGTATGTTGTACCTTTTAGTGGATGTAAATTTTTTGAAAAATGAAAAGACCCCTGCAATTACATAGGACTTGTTATTGAAAGGGACCGTCCACCCCAAAATCAAAAGTACATGTTTTTTCCTCTTACCTGTGGTGCATTGTATCAGTCTAACTAGTTTTGGTGTGAGTTGCCGAGTGCTGAAGATATCCGCCGGTGATGTTGACTTGTGGTGCTTAAAGATAGAAAAAAACTTCATTTGAAAAACATGTTGTTGTTTTTTTTTAAGAGATCATGATGAGTTGGTCCGGACAACACATTCTCACTCTGACCTTGTCACATATCAACGTTCGGTCATGGACTTTCCACATCCAGATACGATGCGCAAGGTACCCTGGGTGTGTTGGTTGTTGACATTTTGGGATGCCGTGTCAAGTTCTGTCTGCTTCCATTTTCCGTTTTTACAGGAAGTTTACCGTTTACATACAGTCTCTTTCAAAATAAATGCATTACGTTGGTAAAACACTGCAAATTGATGTTTTTTTTCCTTCAACAATAAAAGCATGTGGTTGAGTTTAGGAAAAAAGAATAGGGTTTGGCTTTGTAATCTTATGGGATGCGAACACCGCTCTCCAGGGTGAAACTTGGCGTTTATTGGACCCATCCACCACCACTCCCGCACGCTCAACATGGACTTTAACAGCCTTAACTTTTGTTTTTATCCTGCTGCGTTTCCCCCTGATGCCACTGGGCGCTGTTAAACTAGAACAGCAACTGGCTGTGTATAATATCGACATTAAAGGATGGCTTTTTCGTTGGTGTCGATTCCAGAAGTCACTGCCCAAGCACCAGATTTCGACGACTTTGGAGTGAGACCGGGTTGGTCCAGATGGTGAGGATCAGGGTTTCACCCTGTTACCTATAAGGTGAATTATGTTTCATGTGTAATGAATAAAGTAAATAAATAAAGCGGACAACATTGCTTCTAGCAAGATACAAATAACCGTTGTGTTAGGATTTTTTTTTTCTTGTATTGGTAGTGAGCACAGTTTGTAGGGGAAACTGCTCACAACAAGGTCTGTGGATTATCTTGGGTCACAGAGTCATGATTTCTGGAAAGAGACATTGATGTTTCTCAAACTTTTTTGCTCTGAGCACCACACGCTGAGTGTCGTCTAGTTCCAACATATTGGAGAGAAGGCAGACACCTCTACAGCCGATATCTCCAACACTCGACAACTCACACCAGAACAGTCTAGACTGATAAGTAGCACTACAGGTATATTTGGTGTGAACTGTAACTTTTAAAAGGAATTCATCTCTGTTATTTTAAAATATTAAAAAACATGAATGAATAATAAAACACGTTATTGAAAAATTTATTATGAAAAACCATCTGGAGCACAAATACACAATATTTTTTTTCTTATCTTGAGTCTCTTAATGCAAGGAAAATACTCACGGCTCGATGAACAATCAGCATCCAAATGATGTTTTCTCCCAGTTCTGTCTTAATTTCAGTACGAGATGCATTTTCAGAAATGTGTTTGCCACAGATGAAAACATTTAGTGTAATTTGCAGTAAATAGCGTCGGTGCTGCAGGAAACATCACTTGTAGATTTTAAGGGACAACAAATCATTGAGAAAATCAACTTGAATCTATTGTATTACATATTCCTTGTAATTTAGTATATTAGCTATTTTTGGACTTTTTTTTCATGGCCATTCCCCTGAGCTGAGCCTCTCGGGCATTTGGTCCAGGCAGTGTATTACCACCATCGAGCTCCACCTCTCAAACATACATACTTAGGTTATAGGTTATGGATGGCTTAAGTTTGGAAGGACGTCTATTTAAATGAATGTGTTCACAGCTTGAGATGAAGTATGACTTTAAAGGTAAACTATGCAGGATGGTTGGTTATTGTTTGGAACTATGCTTACCAGCAAAAGTCAAAGTAGAAGCCAACCCTAGATTCACTCTCGTTTGGTGTTTTGCCTTACTATATCTGCGTTTTTTCTGCGCCATAGCTCAAGAAATGTCAACAGGAAGTTGCAAGAAGTTTGATAGAATCTGATTTCTTTGTGACCACGTAAATGATAACGTCGTTTATTTTATCAGCCTCAACTTTATGGAGTTAGATTAGTCTCAATATTAATAAATGCACACAGAAGGATTCACAAATGCATGTTAAGATTTATATATAAATGACTCTCTCCACACAAATATTTTCAATGCACACACATATATTTGGCATTTTATATAAATGTAAAAAAAATCCACAAATAACCAAAAAAGTTTCACAAATGTATTTCTGATGCACACACAAATATTTATTGTTTTAAATATATGCAGTTTTCATCAAAACATTTGTGGATGTTGATACATTCATATACAGATGCTTTTATTTTGTGAACCTCAGCGCATTCGTGTGTGAATCTTTTTGAGACTCCCCTGACGTCACCCGATCCACAAATGCATTTTTTCTACCAAGGGGATATAGGTAGCCAATCAGATGTCTCCTTCCTCTTCAGCCAATCACATGAGCGTCTCGCTACCACCCCCACGTGGGGTATGTTTTAACGTCGTAGTGTCAGAGGGTGGCAGTAATGCACAACTACATTGTTTGCTGACCGCCAAATTAATAAGGACGAGAAGAAGAAGAAGCAGCAGCAGACAGCGGTCAATGCAGAGCCCCGGGTCAGCTCTTGACCAGGGTTTCCCCTAGAAAAAATTGACACCGGACAACGTGATCGGCTTTCCGACGTGTTGATCGTGCCCTTGTTCATTTGTTTGTTGGGTCCTCTTTTCATGTTATTTTCTGCAGTTATTTTTGCATTTGTTCGCGCCCATAGCCTGTCTGGTTTAAGTGTTTTTGCTTTGTGTATTAATCTGTATTGTAGCAATAACCTCAAGCTGTACATCCGTCATCCATTCATCCATTCGTATATGTCCGTGTGTGTGTGTGTGTGTGTGTGTGTGTGTGTGTGTCTCAGTGAAACGAATTTCCCGAGTTGCAGAGAGGAGGGGAGCAGCAGCATAAAAATAATTTTAAAAATCCTCTCATTATTTCGGTTTTTATGTCTTTTCTTCTGCAATATTTTATAAAAATTCACTATATAGTCAACAATATAGCAGACTAAAAGTTATATACTATTTGTTATTAAAGAGTGTACTAAGAGTGCTAATTGTCATTATCAATGGAAAAAAATGCGCACGGTAAAAAAATTAAATACATTTTAAAAAGCTGACTTGTATATTGACATGAGGCGTTGAAAGGTTTGCTGATCCTCTTGACTGTGACATTTTGTTCATTAAATTTAATTGCTGGTACGTTTATCTAAAAAAAACAACAACTTCTTGATGTGCTTCTGAGCAAAAACAGTCGGATTGTGTATGACGGTCTGGCTGACCGCTGCTAGAATGTTGGCGGTCCTAGTGTTAATAACGCGGCGTGCTGCCAACTTGAAATAAAAAAGTCAGTTCGCTATTGAAATATATATGCAATAAAAACTCTAGATAAACACAATGAAAAAATCCTTTGACATGTTTAATTCAAATTGTGCTTGGAGGGAATATTTTCACCGGACATTTGGACCGGCGGTGTTAAAAAATGTCGGACTTCGGCAGATTTTACCGGTCAAAGTCCGGTAATTACCGAATAACGGACCATTGACCCGGGGCTCTGCATTGACCGCTGTCTGCTGCTGCTTCTTCTTCTTCTCGTCCTTATTAATGTGGCGGTCAGCAAACAATGTAGTTGTGCATTACTGCCACCCTCTGACACTACGACGTTAAAACATACCCCACGTGGGGGTGGTAGCGGGACGCTCATGTGATTGGCTGAAGAGGAGGAAGACATCTGATTGGCTACCTATATCCCCTTGGTAGAAAAAATGCATTTGTGGATCGGGTGACGTCAGGGGAGTCTCAAAAAGATTCACACACGAATGTGCTGAGGTTCACAAAATAAAAGCATCTGTATATGAATGTATCAACATCCACAAATGTTTTGATGAAAACTGCATATATTTAAAACAATAAATATTTGTGTGTGCATCAGAAATACATTTGTGAAACTTTTTTGGTTATTTGTGGATTTTTTTTACATTTATATAAAATGCCAAATATATGTGTGTGCATTGAAAATATTTGTGTGGAGAGAGTCATTTATATATAAATCTTAACATGCATTTGTGAATCCTTCTGTGTGCATTTATTAATATTGAGACTAATCTAACTCCATACAACTTACATACTTTACTTTAAGTACAAAGAAGACAAGAAAGTGAACGAATCTTCTACCAGTATTGTTAGCGGTAGCTAATATATTTACCAATTTACCACTCCATTGAGTATATGTAAATCTGGAGTTGGAATGTTTATGGTGCAACAGAGAAACTGAGATAAAATTGAAACCATCCATCCCCCTTAGTATTTACCCTTATACACACTGTAATTGAAACTTTGTGGTTTCCTCAGAATCTCCTAAGCACTTAGGGAAACTGAATATAGCGTTACACTGCTGACCTAATTATCTGACCTCCCCGTGCTATTCATCTTTGTGATATATCCTCATGATTTCCGAGGAGATCAATAGGGAAGCAACCATACAAGCTCTCACAGTGGGGAATACCATAATGCTCTACACTAGATGTACTGATCTGTGAGATAGGGTTACCTCATGTTGAGTAGTTCATTCATGGAATTGTATATGATCCTCTGACAGTAAATTGAGACGGAAGAATAATGACATGTACTCTAAGTTAATGTTGCTTTAAGTGTAAAATAATAGTGTGTACATGATCCTCACTGTGTACATTAAGAGTGGTAAATTTAGAACAAGAGGGGTGTTGGGGTAGGAGATATGTTTCCCTGTAGAGACAGCGTAGGGCAAATGAGAAAGGTGAACAGTGAAGAGTGACTCTACTCCCGATGCTGAGAGTCACATGACAGATTGACAGAAAGAGGAGTGTTTGCTAACAATCAATGAAGCAAAGAGTCAAATTTTTGTCAGAGTATCTCGACAGCTCGCAGAGGTCACTGCCCCGCGCGTGGTGTAAAGCGAGAACTGTGTTCAATCCCAGCTATTGATACAGTTGTGGACAAAAGCGGCACCTGTGCGCTGCTCAAACCCTCTCATAATGAAGTGGAGAGTCCTCCTCAATCGCTGGCGTAGAGCAGTGATGGATACACCGTGACGAGAAGCGATCACTCGTGAAATGTCATAGAATATGAATGGCTCTGCAGGTAAATTAATGTTGTCACGGGACGGCTTCTTTGGAGTTTGTGGAGCTGACAAATCTCTGTGCTCAAGATAATAATTGTTTGATAGTGCTTTACAGCACATGGAACAGTATGATCATTAGGTCTGGGCTGGTGTTAAATTTTTCAAACCGGTTTTATATTAAGACCTGGACCGGTATACAGAATTTTATGCAGTTGGCTCAGCAGCTGCAAACGAGCGTTCAACTACCATCCCGTTGCATAACATCGGAGCTCTCTGTCTGAAACTAAACTTTGTTTGGTGTCTGTGTAATGTCATTCTGTGTTACTGTGTGGTTTAGAAGTAGCACACTTGAGTCTCTTAATGGTGACGCCGAGGGGTTAACCTCTGACAGCAAATTTCATGAATGGATCAAACCCAGCTTGAATGTGTGTTCAGATGAGCTTGTCATGTGTTGGTTTCCTGTGTAAGAGGGGTATAACTAATGCAATTACGTGTCAACATGATCCAGATAATATGGTTGTGGTGCCATGAATGTTAGTGAGTTTTATTGAGTAGTGTGTTCTCTGGCCTTAATGTGCTTTGTACTTGTTTTGTATACTGGTACGTTTTATTGGCATCTTGTTTTCTCTAACCAACTCCTGTGATTGATTGATCTGACTACTGCATCTGTCTCCCCAGGGCATTCAGCATGTTCGTTGTTCACTTGCCTTTCTGTTGCTATAAAACTTAAAAGAGCAGGGCTGTTGGCTGTCTACATGCTCGGTTTATGCCATGTATTGGCTACATATTGTATGTTTTTACCAGTGCAAAACATAGACACTTTATAGATGAAGTCAACCATTAAACCCTCTCTTTGTTTCCTTTGTGTGTGTCAGGCTGTTCTCATTCACTGTTTATACTTAAAGTAATGCACTGTAATTCGTATGGAACCCATGTAATCGTGAACCATGAGGCTGTGATCACATGACCTATGTGTTCCAGGCTGTCTGCCATCATATGACAGGAGAAGAGCACCAAAGTGCCCATAGGGAGGAAGGTCTAGGTGGTGGACAGGTCACCCAAAACGGGGACTGCCTATTGTTTCGATGAAGCCACAGTAGTCTAAAAAAATTTCCCATTGGACCAAATGCCAAACTGTACAATGCCCATTGTTCCGAAGGAGAGTGTCTCCAATGACACTCTTCCAAAGGTAAGCACATGGCTAGTAAATATGCAGAATGATGTCATCAGACCTTCTGACTACTGCAAAGGATTGACCTGATCCACTCTGCCTCTGATTGGCTGGTACGTTTGGCATTCGTTGGTTGGGTTGGTTAGGCTTAGTCATGAGGAGTGAGATTGGTTAAGGTTAGGGTAAGAATATCAGGGCAAGCCAATCCAAGGTAGACTAGGGCAGGTCATGCCTTTGCCCTAGTAGCAAGATCTGATGACGTCACTCTACTTTTTAACAACTAGCCATATGCTTCTGTTAGGAAAAGTGTGTAGCGAAATTTTTTTTTAAAAAAAGGCAATTTGGAGCAATGGACGTTTCTTTATGGGATGGGCAATGGGACACTTTTCTGACTTCGTATTTATGGGCCATCTGAGTTGTGGCATTTCACTCAAACATACAGGACTTTGACCCAGGAGACCAGGGTGTGTGTCCAGTGCAAAACCCAAAGTCTGCATGGACGTATTATGAGTTACATAAGTGTGTAACGTTGCATCGTCACGTCATCGTATCATGTTGCTGCCCAACTATGACCCTTTCCCTAAACTTAAGCTGTAGGAGTGCTAGCTCGTAAGGTACAACACAAACTGTGTGTATAACTTTCTTGTAAGATATCATACAAACCGTTTTATGCGGATACATTGCATTCAACGAACTTTCTCTTTATTGTCTTTTTCTATGTTTGTGTGAGCTCTGACATGGTGCATATTTGCAGATGACTTTAGCATTGGGTATTTGAATGCTACCTTGACATGATTCTTGGCCTTTTTAAGCCAACAGTCTAATCCTCCGCAGCCTCCGCGGTGGGCTCCTTATCTCCCTCTTATCTGTTTGTGGTGCACTTTATTTCCTTTTCCTCCTCCTCCTGCTGTATCACTTTTCCCTGCAAGGGCGACATTGGCTCCCCTAGACCTGCTCCAAAATGACCTGTCAGTAAAATCTGATCCTTTTTAGAATGAGCAGGACTGGTCTTTTGCATGCCAAAGTCTCGTTGATGGGGGCCAAATGTCCTCCCGGTGCCCTCTAACGCACCACGGCAGCAAGAAAAGGTCTCCTAATATCTCCACAGTAACTCTAGATTCTGTTGACACTGACAAAGAAGGTTGCGACAGAGCAGGGGGTGCATGCATTTCTCGCTAACCAAATCAGCAGTCTTTTTGAGCAGTGAGAATAGAGTTGGAATGGGGATGCGCGACAATCATGGATCAATGCGCGCAAGAGCAAAATATGCCAGATCTGACACTTTATAATAGAATGAGCATTGACAGGGAAGCTGAGCCCTGGCCACTGTTGAACCGTCTCGATCCCAAGAAAAAAAAAAGGAAAGTCATCACGTTTTGTCCCAGACGCACAGACTGTCGAAAAAGGAGAAAAGTTCCACACAAGACATTTAATCTGCGCTTTATTATTCAGGCCTTTTTGTGTAGCGCAGAAGAGAAGTGTTTCACAGTTCTAAAACTGTTAATTATTAAATTAGACTGTCTAGCAGCTTGAGTGGCCTTAAAATGACTAAGGAACACGCAGGTTCGTCAGATACACTGCGTGCTCGCTCCACAGTTGAGACAACAAGCTGCTCCATCACCATTAATCCAATTTAATGTCACTTTTCCAGGTTAATGTTGCTGGAATAATAGTTTTTACCATTGTGAGTTTTTCATTCAGAGCATTTTTATTCCCACTTTTCTTAGTTGTGTGACTACAATAGCTGAAACAAAATATCTGTCAGTGATGATCTAAAATGAGTCAACCGCAGTTTCCTCGCTGATGATATTAAAGGTCTGAAGTTTCCATCATGAATACACTCACAGCATAAATAATGCGCAGGGTGCTTGTCATCTTATGTTATCACGAACAGCCTCAGTCCATATGTTCTGTTGTCGTCGTGTTCGTGGCCCACCCATCCGCACGGGTCTGGGCTAAATCCACTTGTCAGATTTACTGATTCGCGCCGGTCCTTATTCGATTATCCCATTGATGTGAGACGTTGGCAGCAACATTGATGGTGAGGAAAGGTAAGAGTAACTGACAAGGACACTCGGCGAAGCACCAAGGTCCTTGTGTCACATACACCCTGCACCACGCCACTCCTTGCTGCTGAGCTCTTCAGAAAACTGCCTCCTCAGACTCTCTGTATTAATATGTGTTTTGAGTTGATCTTATTAGAAGTGCTGGGATAAAAATAGAGGGAGGAATAGATCACTGAATGCTATCATAGTATGTATTAATAAAGGAGAAAGTGGGAGACAGGACACCTGAGGGTTAATGGTATTGTAGTAAAACGACGACATAAGCAAAAAAAGCCATCAGTGTAGTGAGGCGCCATGTTGTCAGTTAACAAGACTCCTTGTAGTATATCAATGTGAGCACGTGATCAAATAAGTTTGTTGCAAAATATAAAACACATGCAGTGAATTTTTATTGTCTTCAGAGTGTTTTCAGAGGTCTATAATGGCGCTACCCTTTATCATAAATATGTCCGCTGCTGTCAAATCACGTTCCTGAGTATTGACTGAGTCGACAAATTAAAGCTGCCTCAGTGTTTGATTCAATGACACACAACACAAGGTATTCGTGACCCAGTAAATATGAACATGACTGATATATGTTGTGTGGACAGTCTGCAGTCTCGCCGGTTTATCCACATTATGTCATGGTGAGAGAAGGATCACGGCCTATTTATGGTTCAGTATATCACACAGAAGATAGAGAGCCATACATCCAGGCCCTTTTCTTATTGCCCTGTGGTACAACGTGATGTATAGTGCAAGACAACATACTGAGAGCTACATGGAGCCATCGCTCTGAGCTTTACTACATAGAAATCACTACAGGCTCTTCTGAAGGGATGACAGGAAGGGAGGATTTGTGGTCTTCATCACCTTGGATAATGAATTTGTGGTAAAAAAAAAAATTACCATCCCAGTTAAAGGTCTGATCTAATTGTGCATTAAGCAAACATTAGTAATAGCAATAATAAAAGCATAATTTCATTTTTTATATTTGCTAACATTCTCACAGTGACAATGCTAACGGTGTTTGACAGGTAAAATGTTCACTATTTTAGCCTGTGAGCATGATAGCAATTACTAAATGGCACTAAACAAAGTACAAGTGAGGCTGAACGTCCTTCGTTATCTAATATTTTGTTTGCACAGTTTTGATTGTATGCTCAAAAACCTTGCGTGGTTGCTGTGATTCACAGCTGTTGAAAAACCTGTTATATTCACTGGCTGTTAGGGGCCGTAAGTTTTTTAGAAATCAGCTCGGCTACAAACAACAGGCCTTTCCAAATCTGTTGGAGCACAGATTTCGGCCTCCGTCGTGGCTCCAAAACTGATATTCACAGAAAAGTTTAGTCTCATTTTGAACCGAAACATCTGCAGATTAATCTCTTATCCGATATGTTACGATCCATTAAATTTAGGCATGATACAACATGAATAAATCACCTTTTTTTTTCATTTTCACTGCCATCTTGACAGCAAGGGATTAAGGAGGGACTATTCCACCTGGAGCAGATTTGCAGTGATGGGCTGCCATGTCTGCTGCCCAGTTTTATTACATCCGTCGCACGGCATCAACACAAACCAGGAACGTCTCAGAAACGTAGCATTTTGCTGGCCCCATTTTATAAACTGAAAGATTTTGTTGATTTGGTCATTTTTTCCTGATATTTGTGCTTCTATGTAGAGTAAGCAAGGTTACATAGTTCAGTGTTGTTTATTGATGTTATTCCTGCTTTGTTGTGCTGTAGCCCACAGACAGTTCGTCATTAAAAGTTAAGAGTCCTGTTATGAACGACATGGATCAAAGATTTTTGACTGTGTTGTAGCTTAGTTATTAAAAATACATTCATCAATGTACCTTTATTTCACATACACTGCGTCAAAAATAGACATATTTTTCTGGAATGCTTTCAAAAAGCTGTGTGATGCGTCTCCTGGAACTGTCTAGAGTAGCTGTGATTAGCTCAGGTGGCCACCTGGTGGAGATCTGCTCTCTACCGAGTGCACTTTTCTAGTTTTGCAGGTGTTAAGTCATTAACCAAATTATTAGATAAATTAGAACTTTGACCTGCTGGTGGCGCTCGATGAAAATTCAAGGGATCGCCAAATTTATTACGAGTAATCCTCTGGGGTTTGTGGATGTCTGTGCACAGTATCATCACAATCCATCCAATGACTGAGATTAAAGTTTGGACCAAACTGACAAAGCTTCCCTGGAGCCGTGCTGCTAGCATAAATCACATAGCTGCTCCTTCCAAGTTTTGGGTGTGACGGCACCACAAATTTAATAAACTTTGAATGGCATAAAAAGGCTCAAAATAATGTTAAGACATTACTTTTCTTTAATGCCAGTTGGCATTTGTCTTTGTGTTGATGTAAGTAAACACTGCAGTAAAACGTAGTGCAGCGACAAGAGGAAAGTCCTGCTGGCCTCACTCCCACCAGCATTACTCTGTTCTAATGAATGTATGGCAAAGCTGGAGGAGCTGCGACCTGCGGTGCATTCCCAGTTTGGATGTGGTGGTAAATAGGAACTTCCTCTGTCTGATATTGTGAATTTTACAGTAACAGAACGGTGTTTGGACAAACCTGATAGTTTCCCCAAAAAGCACTCCTGAAGCAGAATAAGTGTGGGCCAGTTGCCTGTCATTTTGAAGTGAATGGCGTGACACTTTGGCGACATGTCTGCCAAGCTGCAGGTCACTGTTTGAGACCAACAAACCATGAAACTGGTTGTGATTTACGTGAGTCATCGCTGTGTTTCCAGTGACTTTTTGACACCAAATGTGGGTGTTTTGTAGCGATCCTTTGCTGTGTTTCCAGCAGCTTTTTCTGTGACACATCGTTGCTTTTCCTGCGGCTTTTTAGTCATCAAACGTGGGTGTTTTGTGGTGAAACTTTGCTGTGTTTCCAGCAGCTTTTAGTGACCTGTCACTGCTTTTCCAGTGGCTTTTTAGTCATCAAACGTGGGTGTTTTGTGGTGAACCTTTGCTGTGTTTCCAGCAGCTTTTTAGTGACCTGTCACTGCTTTTCCTGCGGCTTTTTAGTCATCAAACGTGGGTGTTTTGTGGTGAACCTTTGCTGTGTTTCCAGCAGCTTTTTAGTGACCTGTCACTGCTTTTCCTGTGGCTTTTTAGTCATCAAGTATGGGTGTTTTGTGGTGAAACTTTACTGTGTTTCCAGCAGCTTTTAGTGACCTGTCACTGCTTTTCCTGCGGATTTTTAGTCATCAAACGTGGGTGTTTTGTGGTGAACCTTTGCTGTGTTTCCAGCAGCTTTTTAGTGACCTGTCACTGCTTTTCCTGCGGCTTTTTAGTCATCAAACGTGGGTGTTTTGTGGTGAACCTTTGCTGTGTTTCCAGCAGCTTTTTCTGTGACAAATCGCTGCTTTTCCTGCGGCTTTTTAGGCACCAAACGTGGGTGTTTTGTGGTGAACCTTTGCTTTGTTTCCAGCAGTTTTTAGTGACCTGTCACTGCTTTTCCAGTGGCTTTTTAGTTAGGTTGTTTTTACCGAGACATTGCTGCTTTTCCTGCTAGGATTGTGCCCCCCAAAACGGGTATTTTAAGCCAAAACATGATCTTTTCTTAACCATAACCAAGTGGTTTTTGTGCTGACATTACCACACATTCACCACAGCATTGCTGACACATAAAGTTTCAGCGTATTTGCTGCATGACAGTCTGCAACTGTAACTGTTGTGTCTGTTGTTTACAGAAATATACAATGTCAACATTTTTTTCTGGTGATTGGGTTGATAATCGAGCTTGTTGGCAGAACTCTGATGCATGATAAGATGTCACTGATTCCACAGATTCTTCAGCTGCATCGTCAGCTTGCAATGCAGAGGCAGTTACTGGCCAGTGAAGTTTCAGCTAGCGGGAGCAATAATTTAGAGTTACTGCTCCTGCAATGTTAAGAATGTTTAATCTTGTGAGTCTTTTTACAAAACAAGGTCACAGTTTCCAGGAGCAAAAGAGGCGCAGTGGCTGCATAAAGATTACAAAACCAACACCATATGCTCCGTGTGAACTCGTGTCGAAGGCCAAGCGATGACTTGCCACTTCAATCTCTGTTCTAGAGGTTGTTTGGACTTAAATGGCTTTATGTGCAGAGGCCTTGGTTAAAGCTGGAAAAGCATTAACTATTCAGCAGTGTGTAATGTTTTAAAAAAAATAGAACAATACAGTGAAATATTCATAATGGAATCGTCATGGCTCAGAAATGTGTTATTTATTGATGCAATACATGCAAAGGAAACTGGAGAGTGGTTATATGTGGACAAACATGTACCCCTATAAAACAGGCAGCAGCTGGGAGAGTCTGCTGTGAAACCTACGGAGCGTTTTAGCTGCCCTGGCCTTGTTTCTCACCGCACTCCCTGTCCCACATTATCCCTCCAGTAGCCAGGCCACAGCTCCAGTGCTAGCTTGTGTTTTTTTGCTATCAGCGATGTTGCAGTTGTTAAAAGCTGTTTGTTTGCAGTCAGCCTGGGGAGACATGACCTCTGTAGTTGATAACTGAGCGGCATGCCCAGACTTGGAAGTCCCACCTGCTCTCACACACAGACACAAGCAAGTGAGGTTGTGCTTTGATGATATGATGACTTCTTTTTTAAGAATGCTCCATCCTTCTCTGAACACTTTCCCCCCTGTATTTGGCTGTTTCTAACCAGGCGAGTCAATCCCCTGTGTGGTTATCTCAATGAATGAATTCACTACTGCTGTCACAGCAGAGGGCTAGCTACAGGTATAGCAGGTGTTACGTGCGTGCATGTTTGTGTGTGTGACTGGAGTACAGGGGAAATGCTGACACGCGGGAAGTCAAACTGTTAAGGGTGTTTCTCTGAAACCTGTGGTTGTGCATGCACGTTCAAGGATTTTTTTTTTATTATTCCACCTGTGTGTTTTTGCCTGTACTCACCTGGGATTCATTCAACACCTCGACGCCTTTGTCGAGTCCAGCCTGACCTGTAAAGGAACAAAAGATCTCTCCCACAACATATTACTCACACACATTTGCACATGTTTGTGCATGCACACACACAAACCCAGTGCCCTGCTTTTCACTTCTAATTGGAGTGCCATCGTTTCCCACCTGGAGTCAAGTCTGCACTTGTTTGTGCTCGGGTAATAATAGATGTAATTGAGTCTGGGTCATTAATGTGCAAGTACAGTATATATGTGTGTGTGTGCATGACTCACAGATAAAATCTAAATGTATTATCATAGTTTTAACAGCATACTCCTTCTCCTCTCTCACCACATTTGCTGCATTTAAGTCTGAATGGAGCTCTGTGTTGTTGCCTGATGTTTCTCCCAATGCTATACTGGTATTCCATAAGGAACAGCAAGCACTTTAAAATAATCTATTTTTTCCGCATTCAAAACACACATCAAATATAAAGCGAGCTTTGTAATACAGCACTCACGGCAAGTTTGTTAAAGAGTGTATACGTGTGCATGCATGTGTGTGTTTGGCGGGCTGTGCTGACCCGGTACAGTTGAATACAGTACAACAGCTGTTGCTTGCACTCTGTCCTTTTAAATTTATAATGGTTTTAACCCCCCGTCTTTAGAACATGGAGCAGGAAGCACTTTTTATGCCTGTTGTGGGTATGGACGCATGGTATAGCAGGCTTTTAAGTTAACAGTAAGGACGTGATGGGCCTCCTTTAGACGAGGAGCCGTGTACAGGCTGTGTTTTGTGGTGCACCAACAGAACTATTATGGAATATAATAACTTTACAGTACAGCAGCAAGCAAAGTAGTGATGATTCTTAATGTTTGCATGTGAGAAGCAGCGTCTTCTGTAAAGTGTCTCAACAATCCTCCTCTTTTTTTTGCCAAGTTGCGGCTTGGATTTCTCAGTGAAAGTGGAATTCTCGAAAAGTTGGAAGCCATGCGTGAATTTGCGTGTTTGTGATGTATTTATATACATTTGTGTGTCAGCATATGGGCATGGAAGGTTTTTGAAAATCAACATAGAATGGAACAGCATCTACTTATTGTCATTTAATAAATGACACATCTTAAGCCATGTAATCTCTATCTGTTTTGCGCTTTTGCAAGATCAAGTGTGGGAGGTAACGATGTCAAAGTGGGCTTTTTTCACCGTGGTCCAGGTCATCATCCTATATACAGTATGACTTACTTACCTGCCTCTATTAGTGGAGCGCAGGTCATCCACACTTTTTATACACTGCTTGGTTTTTGGACACTTTTTTCCAGTTCATCCAGGTGAGGGCTGCCACCTGAAAGTCCGAAATTCGAATCATTAGTTGGAGACCTCTTAGTTGACTGAGATTCTGCTGTTGTTTGATTTTTTTTGTCTGTCAGCTTGCAGTGCACTTCTGGGGATGTTTCAGTCCCCAGATTTAGCTGCAGAGTAAGTAAATGGCAAATGGACTGCACTTGTATAGGACTTTTCTAGTCTTCTGACAACTCATAGCAATTTTACACTATGTTGCATTCACCCATTCACACACTGGTGGCCAAGGCTACCATACATGGTGCCACCTGGTACTCAGTAACCATTCACACGCTGATGGAACATCTGGAGCAATTTGGGGTTCAGTATCTTGCCTAAGGATACCTCAACATGTGGACTGGAGAGCAGGGGATTGACCCACTCTACCTCTGAGCCACAGCCTCCCCAAGTGCTCCTTACTTTCACGCTGTTCTATGGTACAGGCAGCTGCAGACACAGGCCCAGGGTGAGCCTGAGTGAGACGGAGGTAGCTGCCCAGAGAAAGAGAGGCTTTGCCTGGTCAGGCTCCGAGATGACGTTATCTTCTGCCTTCTGCTTTGAAGTGGTGGATTTAAAGCTCCTAGCAACTTTATACAACACAGTCTCTGGCTTTTGTTTGTTTTTCTGTTTTCCTAGCGTTGGCAATAAATGTTGCTGCACGTTTCCAGTCCGTTGTTAGCGTGGTTAGCACCCATTAGCTTGGAGGGCAGGCTAGAGCTAATTTATGCTCGGGTGTGTGACACATTGATCAGTGTTGCTCAACAGAAATGACGCATTTTCTACAGACAGGAAGTGTTGCATGACACTTTTTGCTATGTTGCGGACGTCGTCCTTTTTGGTTGAGCAATGTGATTGGTAGTATTACTATTGTTTCTACAGAGAAAGTAGTTTTCAGTCCATATTGACTCCAACCTACATTCACTGTCTGTCAGCAGCAGCTCCTGGGGAGCTGAGAGGACAGCGGCCGGCCAGACTGCCTTCACCGGGCCGACTGACAACAGACATATACCGAACCAAAATCGTTTTCATATCGGCGCCGTGGGAGGAAATCAGCATTGTTTGTATTTACTAATTCATTGATTTTATATCACAGCTTACCGTAGTAAGTGAGAGGAATCTGCCGCTCACAGACAGACTGGGAGCTGATCAGTCAATATATAAAAGGTTAATAAGATAAACACACGCATACAGAGGGATATTTGTGTGATTTAAACAGCTATCTGTGCAGATTACACTTTCCTGAACAGCAACCAGAGACAGGGGTCTCTGGTTACCATGGAGATGACTGAAACCATTTGCCGTGCGACTATTTGTCTGTTGTGCGACACGCTTCAAAAGTGTCAAGCTCCCTACTATAAATCAACCTTAACTTTCCGAATCCCAGTCTAACTCTCAAACTCTGTATGAAGACAAAGAATTGAGTAGTTGAATATCCGTATTGGAACAGGCAAGTCCAATTCGACCTAATCCAGGGGTACTTAAGTTTCTTTGCCTCTATGTCTGGTTACCTCCTCCAGCTGTTTCTGGGTCTCCCTCATTGTCTTTTCCCAAGTGGGCTCTGTGTTAGAGCCTGTCTGGCTGCATTGGTTTGGGTTTTTTTAAGGGTATATCCAGTCTAACCTTACTTCCTTTACTTCATTTGGGTGTGAGGAAAAGGAAGCGGGGTTGGACTGGACACACTCTCTGAAAGCTTGTATAGCGTATACATGTTTATGGATTGTCTCACTCATGCTTGGCTGGGTCACTGACCATGAAAGTTGCTGATTTAAAAAAATCCTGAGATACATGTGATGCTAACGGAGACTTAAAGGTCACCAGATCTAGCAATTAAACAGCATTTTGAAACCTTTCAGCTACCAACAGCAGCATGCAAGACGCAAGCCTCAATGTGTTCTGCTGTGGTGTCGATTCTTTAATTATACAGCGTTTGATCCGGTTACTTATTTAAAAGACATTTAATCGGCAGTATAGCTGTCAGGAATGTATGGTGTTTGAATTGTAAATGGAAAGTTGTATAGACCATGTGGTGTTTAAGTCCTGGTCCTGCTGGGTTTCTTTTCCACTCGACTGTGTTCGCTCTGTGTAGCAGTGAACGAGCTGAAGTATAAACGAGCAGGGATTTACAGTAGAAAACCAACCAGGATGTCTTTAAAGGTCCATGTGAAATTGTCATGAAAAAGAGTTGTTATATTCTAAAAGAGTAAATGGTCCATAATGGAGACTTGTGATTACATCTAGATTACATTCATTTCAGTGGCCAGCTGAGCTGCGAGCGCGTCTCGTGTTCCTCGGAAGCTCCGTTTCCTTGTCGACAGACAAATAAAAGAGTTAGTATGCCTCATTCATCCAGCGAGAGCATCATGCATATAAATTTGATTACTTTTACTAATATATTCTCTTATTGTCTTGATAGAGCCAGTGAGCGCTCAGTGTGTTTGCTCACTGAGTGGTTACAGTGATTACAGCAGCATAAAAAGAGATGTACACAGCAGGAGAGCTGCGACACGGCAACGGTGACTTTTATCAGTGCATGTGCAGCTGTTTACACATGTATGTACAGATGCACATGTGCAGGCTCAGATCTGGGTGTTTCCACAGCTGTAAAGTACTGCTAAATATGGTTAAAATTACCTATTACTGATTAAGATTTAATATCTACAGATCTGTACGTTAACAACCAACTTGCAAATTAGTTAAGGACAAAGTGAAAGTGGATAAGAGTCAATGACCAGGGCTCGAGGAGCCGGTGAAAATGTTGGAAGCGCAGTCTGAGACTCTAATTCATACAGATTTTTTGGCTTTCAAGGATACTGAAATTAAAACAAAATTATTAAACCATTGATTTTTTTTTTCTGGCATATTTGTACAGTAGCAGTAAACTACTGCTGTTTGCACACCAAATTTCTCTGAACCCTTTGTGTTATTTGCAACCTCTTTTATTGTGGCTTATTTGTGTTTTTATTTTAGTTGACAAAATACTGAATTAATTATAGCTAATTGTTTTTTTATGGCCCGTTTGTTTTGAACTCAAATCAACTTCGTCTCCCCGTCATCTATCACAGCAGAAGAAGGGGGTGTTTGGCTCCGACGTCTGATTTATCACCACTGTTGGCAACTAGCAAACGTACTGAGGCTCCCATTCGTCCAAGTAGAATATTTTGTCCAAGACTTGTCTTGTTCGCATCTAGTATTAACATATAGTTAGGGCAATAACAGAATTTAATAAATACACCGGAAACAAAGAGGTGGGGGGAGGAAATGGTGTGGGCATGGACTGAAAAAGAACTGTGTGAAGTAAAAGATAAAAAGAGAGATTATGATAAAGATGGAGGGCTTATAATACACCAACAATGGGTACTATTACCCAGAAAGGTTGCCGTGTTTTACCTGTACGTTCATGCACTTTCACATACGTTCATACAAACACATTAAAATCTAACCACACAGTGGTGGCGGAATTATTAATGATGATTGCATGAAACAGTGAGTCCTCAACCATTTGTGTGTGCATGCCCTGTGTGTGTGTGTGTTTAATCAGGCCATCACAGTCTGGATTGACCATACAGGCAGCCACTCCCAAGACTGGACCTACACAGTCAGAAGCAAGCCAGTGTTTACCCTACCTCTATATTAGGAGGGTGCCCCCCCCCCCCCCCCCCCCCCCACCGCACCATCCACCCCCTTTTGACGGAGAAGTTAATTTTATTTAATTTTATTTTCTGTATAGCATCATTAAAGGTTACCCTTCCTATAGAACAAGTCTATACCTTGTCCTTTTGTGAAACTAACTAAATAGCCTCATTTACACCATGGCATGTCATTTCTGTCTCTACATGGTCGCGCGTTTACAATTCTCCTCTGCTCTCTGTATTGCAGAGTGCAGACACGTGCACACACACACAGGTGAACACACGCTTTTGAAATATGTCGCGTCAACCACCTGAAAAGCAGACAAAAATATCTGCTTTTTTAAACGCTCCCAGGGTGGTGAAGATGATGAAGAAGAAATGTCCCGATGTTTAGTTCAAATAATTGTTCAGTTGTTATATTGACTGCTGTCATTAAAAGAAACACATGAACACCACGTTTCCTTTAAATGTTTGTGTTGATGTCCGTCTGCCACCCCCTCTAAGCTGTAAACCTAGGGAAACACTGCAAGCTAAATGTTAACCCACAATTAACATTAGCTCATTTTCCAAAACCAAAATGCATGCCTGGACGTGTTCAGCTGTTTTTGGCTTCCCCTAAGAAACTTCTCTTGTGTTGTAACCCAGTTCTGTTCTGGATGACTTTAAGGCTAATTTCTTTATGCAGTGTCTGTGCTGTCAAATAAGTCAATATGTTTCTTAATGTGCTCGTGTGTTGTCCATTTGTTGAGCTCTCTCAGCTAACATACAAAACAGGCATCAGTAACTGTTGACCACGACTGTCACTTTACATTTTTAAGTCAAATATTTGTAGTGAAGTGTTCTGTGCCCGTTGCGGATTAGCTTAGTTTAGCTGTTTAAAGGCTTAGCGCCTGCTACCAATAACACAATATGACAGGGGGGCACCAGAAGTACAGCACTGTGAGCAAAGGTGGAGTACTCTCACAGCAGGGTGGGACGTTTCTTTTTGCTACCACTGTTTCTGCATCTCTCAGAGACCAAGAGATCAGGCAAGAGAAAGGGAGAGTGTTTTTCCATTAATGTTTTTGCGTGCATATCCTTTGTGTGTGTGTGTGTGTGTGTGTGTGTGTGTGTGTGACAGTTGGTGTGCGTACGTGCTCATGTACGTACTTTATGTAACTTGAGTATGTGTGTGTTGCGGCGCAGGGCGGCCCGCTTGTTCGCTGGTGTCCTACATCAAAGTGTAGTAGCCATGCAGTTTGTTTGAGAGGGCACGTTTCATTTCAGTATTTATGTGAGTGCGTGCTCTGTGAGTTATAGTAGTGGGGAGGTTCTGCCTTCAGATACAAATGGCATCCTTCCAGACCAGAGCACTGTAGCTCTGATGAATCTGTTTCAGTGCAGATTCTCCCCACAGCAAAGCCACTACACCACTGTCTAATAGAGAATATTACATTAAGCTCCCCTTCTTGTTTTCTGTGTGTGTATGTGAGTTTTTTTCTGTGTGCATGTGATTATGTGTGTATTTGTGCTTCATGCCAGCCCAGTCACCAGAAGATGTTGACATTGTGCGTTTCAGCAAACCACGAATACGTTACGCTGTATGTATCATATCAGTGTTTCTAAAGTGACGTAGTATATGAGCTGACTTCTTTAGCTGATGGTGGAGGGGATAGTGGATGGCGTGACAGCTAGGAGAGACACCTGCCAAGCTGCAGACCACTGCAGACAACAATTCGAGACCAACAAACAACAAAACTGGTTATTTGTGTCCCGTCACTGTTTTTCCAGCTTTTTTGGCACTGAATAAAGGTGTGTTTTAGTGACCTTTGGCTGTTTTCCAGCAAATTTTTAGCCACTAAACATGGGAATTTTTAAGTGACCTGTTGATGTTTTCTTTTCGTGGATAGTGCCACGAAAAGCAGTCGTTTTTTTACCAAGACTTGGCTGTGTTTCCTGCCAGGATTGTGCCACAAAAACTGTCTATTGTAAGCCAAAACATGCTCTTTCCCAAATCATAACTGTTTTTTGTGCCTAAATCTAACTGAAAAGCAACCACAGTCTTGCTGAAATGTAAAGAAATGTTAAGTTTCAATGTGTCGGCTATGTAATAAAATACAAATGTAACATATCTGTGGTTTGCGGTTGGGCAGGGCATTTAATCGAAAAGTAATTGAAACCGATATTCAGAACCTCTAACCAACGTAATCTTGCCCATGTCAGTTATATTCTGCCAATACCTTCCCGTCTGTGTGTGTTCATGTAGTATCCCCTTTAAAAACATACCAATGCATGTGTAGTCACGTGACTTTGCCCCGTTCCAGTCCGTGTCCTCGCAGCAACATGGAGGAGAACTCAAACACTGAGCAACTTGAGCAGCTTGTATTAAAGAGAAATGCCAAGTCTGTCATTTGCACACACTTTGGCTTTCGTGAAGACGACACTGAACAGACAGAAATCAAATGTAAACACTGGGGAAAAAAGGTTTCAGCATCCAAAGGTAACACCACCAATCTGTTTCAGCACCTGGAGCACAGTCATGTTACATAATATGAACAGTACATGGCTCAAAAAAAGAAAGAGACTGATAACTGCGCAGCAACAAGTGCCTCCACAAAACAGCTCTCGATAACACAAGCATTTATACAATATTCAAAATATCAAACTATTCAATAAATAACCATAAACAGTTCATCTGTGTGTATTTCCTTTGATCATTTTAAAATCACAAGATAAGCTATGCACTCTTTTATTAGGGAAAATATCCCAGCTTCAGTAATTGAGCTCACTTACAGTACAAACCTTGTCAGTGAACAATGAGGGGGCGAAAAACAAACAAAAAAAGAGAATTGTTTATTAATCATTGATTTGAGGTCATATGGCCCAGCCCTAGTTTGCAGAAATGTACGAGTCCAACATTTTCTCTGGTGATCGAGTTGACGAATGGATCTTATGTGCATCTTTTTGTACCGCCAACCAAAACAATCAAAAACATTTTTATAATATGATATTATCGTTTGCTAGAAACTTTTGGTAATGCAGTTTTAATGAGAGATTTGGTCTCAACTTCAGATTTCGGTGCCTTTTTATGGATATTTAATTTCAAGCAGATCAACATTTCTCAATTTGCAGAGTGTGGAGAGTCTCCATGCCTGGCAAATAAATACAGATGGTACAAATAAAATATATATCGAATTGTTCAGCTCAAAATATGACTCATTCCTTACTGTTTGATGTGGAGATTGCCGTCATTTATATGTACATTTGTTTTTAAATCTTATGGCAGTTACAACACTTCTTCCCAGTCTGGTTTTATCAGTGTGTCATTTCATAGCAGCAGAGTTAAAAATCTGGGTACTCCAGCTTCCTCCCACAGTCCAAAGACATGCAGGTTAATTGGTGACTCTAAATTGTCCGTAGGTGTGAATGTGAGCGTGAATGGTTGTCTGTCTCTATGTGTCAGCCCTGTGATAGTCTGGTGACCTGTCCTGGGTGTACCCCGCTTCTCGCCCAATGCCAGCTGGGATAGGCTCCAGCCCCCCCACGACCCCCGACAGGATAAGCAGTTACAGAAAATGAATGAATGAATGAAGACTTTGGAATGCAATTTTTCACAGAAAAACTGTTGTGAATTGTGTCCCTTATCTTTTACAGGGTATCTGGGCTATGAATGAATGAAAGCAGGAACAGTAGGAATGATTACAGTGACCAGTATCTCTTTGAACGAACACTTGGCATGTAATGACTGTATTAGATGCACCAGAGAAAACCCAAACTCCCCTTAATGCAGCAGTTTAGCAAAAGAGCCACTGGTTCCTCTTTATCCATTATAATGCAACTTACCTCTGTTGCTCTTAACTCTCTTTCTCTCTCACTACACACACACACACACACACACACACACACACACACACACACACACACACACACACACACTCCTCCCTGTTCTCTGTTCCCTCCCTAGCCCCTCTCTATCTCCCCCCCTCTTTGGTGCATATGGAAACTCTAAGAATAGCCCTGTCACCTGATGGGCCTGATAATACTGTATTGATGCCAGCCCTACACTGCCCTGCGCTACCCAGTGTGGGAGTGTATGCTGCAAAGTGAGCGAGTGAGTGACTGCTCGAGTGCCTGCGCATCTGTGTGTGTGTGTGTGTGTTTCCCACCAGGAAGCGGGGGATCAGTGGGTTGTTGACATCCAGAGTCCTGTTCTGCAGGGGCTTAAGTCACCCAGGGGGACATTGTGTTGCTGATTAGCGCAGCTAGACACGAGGGGGACGGGGGACACACGACTATACCTCTCTGTCTCAGTCTCTCCGTCTCTCACTTCAACCCTCTTCCGTCTCAACCTCAACCCCTCTCTACCGACGTGCCTCTCTTCTCCATTCCGTCTTTCCCGTCTCTCACTGTTTAGTCATGCCTCACTATCCGACAGCTTTCCACTCCTCTTTCTTCTCTCTGAGTCACACGTCAATATCTTTGTGTACACTTAACCTTTCCACGTTTTTCCTGTACCTCTCGCCTCCCTCCGCTGATCACACACTGGATCTTCTGTGATGACACATGTGGTTTATTCAGTGGAAAACACTGTGTACTCTGCCTGCGTGCTATTCTGTCAGAGAGAAAATGAGAGGATGGAGAGGCAGAGGGAGAAAGAGACAGTTTGCATTCTTTGTGCTGATAATCCGGACCCAAATTTTGAAAAGACTGTATTTGAGTCATAGTTAATCTTAAGCTTTCCTGGAAGGAAGAGACTTGGAAAGAAACATGATTTCATTTTAGTGCGCCATTTACAATATAAGGAGGGTTTCACTCCATGAAGACATGCACTGTTGATGGTGGAGCAAGTGATGGTGACTTTCACAGACTGATAACTTACAAAAAAAAACAAAAACCCAGTGGTCTCAATAGTGCAACATGTAACCATGACATTCTTAGTTTGAGACTGACCAGAGACATTCGTTGCATCTTTAATTCCTGTCTGTTTTTCTCAATTTACTCTACGCTGACAACTTTTAGATTGAGGGCAAGAAAGCAGTGTGCAAATAAAAACTTTTAATGCAACAATATACCCTCAGTTGGCAGCAGTGGTGGACAGTAACGAAGTACATTTACTTGAGTACTGTACTTAAAGGAGCAGTCCAGTATTTTGCACTTTGAGCCCCACTCCTGGTTGTTTATGATGAAATAGAGTGGTTAAGACCAAAATCTTGACGATTGCTCCTTCTCTGAGAATTTGAGAGAATTTGTCTTTCCCCTGCCTGGCTTAACAATGCTGTCTATGGCCATGTGTAAATCTGTCCTAAAACCACCTTAAACGTTGGTTTTCAAAGCCATGAAACTCACCCAGTGGTCAGTGGTGTTCCTTGATGTTCCCACATAAAAATCGTAGCAAACTGTGGTTTCTGTGATGATTTATTTGACATTTTGTCCATGCATTGATTTCCTATAGGAAGCCTCATTGTCCGTTGGTAGTAATCCGCCACTGGAAACAGAAAGGGGGTTTTTTACGACAAGGTTGTAGTCATTGTAGTCTTTTAGCTCAGCGAAAGTGCCGGCTCGACAGTGCTGTGTGCGCTCCTCCTCTTCAGAGGAATTCTCCTGCAGTCGCTGACCACACAAAACTTGCCCATTATTACTCGCTTGTAAACAACCTTCGCAGTACGATGCCTTTGAACACAACGCCAGCCTTCTTCTTCTGCTTCTTTCTGTGTCCCATTACATTGCAATGGTTTCCTGTCGGTTGGCGACACTCACGTAAAGGAGCATTATCGCCATCAAGTGGGCTGGAGTGTATAACGCTTCAGGGTCAAACGAACGATCGAGCGGAAGTTTACACACGGGTGTGAGGCAGCTGAAAAAATAGTTCCACAATCCAGATGAATAGAAAACACGGATAGAAACCACAGTTTGCTACGATTTTTATGTGGGAACATCAAGGAACACCACTGACCACTGGGTGAGTTTCATGGCTTTGAAAACAAACGTTTAAGGTGGTTTTAGGACAGTTTTACACATGGCCATAGACAGCATTGTTAAGACAGGCAGGGGAAAGACTAATTCTCTCAAATTCTCAGAGAAGGAGCAATCGTCAAGATTTTGGTCTTAACCACTCTATTTCATCATAAACAACCAGGAATGGGGCTCAAAGTGCAAAATACTGGACTGCTCCTTTAAGTACATTTTTGAGTATCTGTACTTAACTTGAGTATCATTTTTGAGGGATACTTTTACTTTTACTGCACTACATTTGAAGGACAAATATTGTACTTTTTACTCCTCTACATTTATATATATATATATATATATATATATATATATTTTTTTTTTTTGCTAAATTCTGATACCTAAGAAAATAAACTGTTTCTGCTGATTCGCGTATGGTTTGTCTTAGCCGTATTGCCGTACCTGTGCTACGTCACAGCGGTGTTGATAGCTTCAGCAGCGATGGAGAAAGACGCCGACGGAGGAACTATCTGAAGCCCATGTTCGAGGTTTTGATACGAACAATGATTCGTATCAGTTAAAGTGTTTGCTGTGTTTACTGCGAACAGAACAAATGATATCACGGCCTACAGAAACTCGTCTTCCCACCTGAAACAGCACGTCGCGGTATGTAACTTATTGTTGGGCCTATATTACTGAAGATATTCACTATTTTAAAAGTCTTTTTTATGTAGAGAAAGCAAAAATATTCTGAACTGACTGCAGCTGCCTGCAAGAGAAAGAGTGAGACTGGGGCATCTTCCTCAAACCTTAAACAGCAAAACTGTTGGTAGAGAAATCTGCCAGTGGAGCAAGTTTTTTTTTCTTATTATTACAAGTAAAAAAAAAAAAATAAATAAATAAAAAAAATCTTCTTTCAAGTGAAAATTTTCTTGAAACAAGTGAAAATTGACTAAAAACAAGTAACTTTTTAGGTGTCTTAATTTAAGTGTAATGAGATTTGTTTTGACCAGGAATGAGACAAATATTCTTGGTGAGATTATGAGTTTTAGCAGTCTGTACTTCATGATGTGTTCAAATGTAACTACAAGAAAAGGAAATTTGGGTTTTTGTGCGAAAAATACAGTGGAGGCGGGGTGAAATTTGTTTTCTTGGCAATATGAAGCCATTTGATTTGTTGATGGATGCAGCTGAGTTTGTGTTCTGAGGCTTTTTGCCTTTATTTGTTCATTTTTGAGCTATAAACATTTCTGTAGTAAGAATGACAATAAAGCTACTTTCCTTTCCTGTATTTCCTGAGATACTTTTATGTACTTTTACTTAAGTAATATTTTGCCTGAGCTACTTTTACTTGTGTTGGAGTAATATTTGACAAGGAGTATCTGTAGTTTTACTCAAGCAGTAAAGTTGTGTAAGTTGTCCACCTCTGCTTGGCAGTTTATAAGTTACATCTACGATCATAATGTTCAGTTTTTGTTAAAACATTTTGAGAATGTTGAATTTTGCATGTTTATTTGGCTCTTTGTAACCGTTTTCAATAAGAGTGGCTCATTTTGTTCGCTGCTTTTGTGTTGCCTTTTTGCAGAAGCGACTCTGAACACCTTGAGTTGAAAAAATCAGGCAGACATCAACAAAACAGGCAGTGTGGTGCACCTCGCATTTTCATCTTTGTCAGATCAGGATCTAAATCGTTATTTTGGCTGCTTTATTTTGGTGTTGTTAACTTTTATGGTGTTATACTGAGAGGTGTGTCGAATATTTAGACCGCCCTCGCTGATATAATGACTGTGAGACTGAAGATTTTGTCCTTGGGAAAAGCTGGATCAGTCTCTGTATAACATGTAAATGCCAGTGCTTCATGTTGCTCACCCGTGTGTATTGCTGTTTATCTGCCAGCTGTGAAGTGTGTGCATGCACTGTATGTATGCAAGTGGACATTCATTTCGTTCTGGATGAGGTGTTGCCGTTGAAGCCTTGCAAAATCTATCTGGACCCGTCATTATCAGGGGTCGCCAGCCACTTTGCCTCCCCATAGAAAGCCTCAGCCACAGCTGGGGATTGAGGGAAGAGTCAGCCGGAGCCAAAGTAAGCCTGCTGTGGTCCGGTATAGGCCAGAACTGCTGGACTGTGCACGGCAGCATGAATGTGACACCGAAAAGGTATGAGGGAACATCTTGATGTTAGTGCTGAATTTATTCCTTTTTCAGTTAGTCAAGGAAAAATAAATGTATAAAAAACAAATGTTTGCATTTATATACTATAAAAAATAATCCACTGTATCAACTTTTAAAAATTAGGTAACAAATTGCATGTATCTTTTTGAGTAGTTCCAACTCTGGCGTTATTGAGTCAATCCTATGAGTCTTTTATAATCTGACAAACATAATTAATTTAGTACAACCAACATGATTTGGCTTGATCTGGCTTAATTAAGTTGAGCCAACTTAAAATTATATTGATATTCCAACTTATTTATTTTAATTTCATGCTAGTCATAAATGTTTTTGATTTTGACAAACATCTTAAAATAAGTTGTCAGCTGACTAAAACACAATAATGTAACAAATATAATTTTTTTATGCTGAAAAACGTATTTATTTTAAGCATTATCCACTGACCCCATGAGTCATTAAATTTGATTTTTTTTCTGCTTTTAAAATGTAAGGATTTATTTCTTTTCTCTGTTTTAAATTAAATTTTTGTTACATTATTTATTTATTATTAATTTTAGTTACATTATTTAGTCTGTGATATGTGTCATAGATGATCTAATGAATGACGAAAATAATGGCAGCCCTTCTAGATTACAAAGCAAAAAGTTTTTGGGAAGACTACTCCATGTTTCCCTACTGCCCGTCCTCCAGTGTCTAGCTAACAGTAAACCTGCTTTATGATTGAAAATAAGTTTTGAGAAACAACTTTATGTTTTTAGAAAACACCACTGTAGTTAAGGGTCCCTTCTTCTCATGGCAGCAGTGGAGAGCAGTGCAGCAGCCAGCGCTTGTGTTCTACCCTGCGGTAGAAACTTGTCACATGTGTTATTCCTCCAGATTCCAAGTGAAGTGAGTGTTGTCTAATTATGACATAGTACAGTTAGTGTGTGTCACTCTCCCTAATGATAAGTGACTGGACACAGAGGATAGGCCTTGTCGTACACCCCACATGCCTTATTCATGTCGCCTGTACAAGGAAACTGCATTGGGCCAGACCAGCATGTTTCTGCCTGGATCTGAGGGAGAAACTTAAGGCTTCACTTTGGGAGAGGGGTGTAACTGGAGTCAGCCCATTATCCTTAACCCTTTAATAATGTAGCATATGTTGTTTTAAAAACATTTAAATAGGCAATATTCCAGCGCTCATTTGTTGTTTGGCTTACATAATCTAGCCAAGTTGCTTTGGCAGATACAAATGTTTGTTGACCTGCAGTGTTTACTGTAAAGCAGCCGCCTTCGAGGATTTATTTAGACAGTAAGTTTTTTAAATTTATCTGCACTACTGAGCACGAGACACACCCCTAAACCTTGGGGCATTATTGCTACATATATTAAACATGCAGAAATTTGGAAAGTTTGACTTCCTCTGTGAAAAAAAAGAATGAACTTAAACCTTCAATCAGCCATATCCTGAAGGCATTCCTCTCTGCACAGTGTTTTTCTGACTAGAGCTGAGTGTTGATATACATGTACCATCAGGTGCCACTCAGTCACCAGAGTAAATGTTGGCAATGTATGTTTCTGCAAATCATAGATATGTCACATTTTTATGTTATTATATAGCGGATATGTTGAAATCATCTGTTTAAACAGTCCTGTAGTTAATGTATTCTTATTAGCGGTGGGAATCATGATACAATATTGTCACAGTACGTAAGTCGCAATACAGTATTACTGTGATTTTAAATGTGTTGCAATATGCTGAGTATAATAAAATATATAGCGATTTATTGCCTTTTTTCAACTGCAAGTTATGTTCCCAAAGGAAAACTTTATGTCAACATCTGTTTTCAGTCTGTTCATCTCACTTCATTAATTTTTAATGCGTCAAAATGTATCTAGTGGACTGAAAAAGCAATCGATTATATTATTCTAGTTGGCCACCGAAAGTTTAATTTGTATATGAAATATTAATAAGTCATATAATGCTATGTCGATATTCTTTTCCCTACCCCTAGTGGTTATGTTTAGGCACAAAAACCACTTGGTAATGGTTAGGAAAAGATCATGTTTCGGTTTGAAACACCTTCTTTTGGTGGTGCAATTAGGGCTGGAAATGCAGTGGATGTCCTGCAAAAAAACATCCAGTTTTGGTGGCACAGTCATTGGTGAAAATGTCTTCGTAAAAAACAATCAGTTTTGTGTTTGTTGATCTGTTCACGTTTGTTAGTTTGTTAGTCTGTGAATCAGGCTGCAGGGATTTATTCTATGCTATTTGCTGTATTTACTTTGTTATTCTATTGTTTATTTTTGCAGGGACAGTGCAGAATTTATAATTGCACTTGAGTCAGCTAGCAGATCATTTGCATCTGCTGTCCCTGGTAAGTAAAGGCATGGTAACAGCTCAGCTGCCAAAATAAAATTGTGCCATTGAGCGGATATGTTACATTTGTACTCAGGAGTGACCATGCGGCCATCTTGTTAAGGTCAAGACATGTAAAGGAACCATGTCGTATGCCCCCGAGTGATGCAAGAGATGGAACCAATAAGAGTCAAGAGCCTGTGCCAGTGACACCACTGTCAACATCACCAACAGCATCAATGAATTCATTGAGACTGTGTTGGATTTAATTTGTAAAGCAACAGAAGCAACTGTACCAAATGTACCCAAAACTACAGTTAAATCATTCAACAACCAGAAACCATGGATTACCAGAACCGTCTGGAAACGGAGACAATTATAAAGCAGCAATCGACAGTGTAAGAGGAGGCAAAAGGGCTAAATAACAATGCACTGACAGATTTCACTAGAGTTGTGCCCTGTATAACTTCATATGACGAATGAATGATTGATTGATTGACTGATATGAAGTAGTTCAGATTACATGTACATAAGGTGAGTTTCTCATTAGGAGGAGGAGAGGACAGTGAATGACATGACACTGAGGCAAGACAGCTGCCAAGCAGCAGATCACTGTTCAAGACACAGAGAAGTGTTGCTTTAACAAAAGTTAGAACTAAAATTAATTCAGGACATTTCCAGCTTTATTTGTAGTGACCAAATCAGGTATTTTAAGCTCAAACACGATGTTTTCCTGACCATAACCAAGTGGTTTTTGTGCCTAAACCTAACCACAACCACAAATGTAAAATATCCAGGGTTTGCACAAACCTACAATCGCAACATTTATTCTGGAATAACAGATTTACTCTGTGTTGCCCACTCTCTTTTTTTACTGTGGAGTAAGGGCTGTTGATGTTGAGAGTGAAGAGCTGTGAAACACATTTGTGGATTTTACCCTGCCAGGATTTGTTGTGACAATTTTAATTCAAGCAGGCTGACCAGGTGTTTCCCATCGGATGCATCTTTATCTGGAATGAGGGAAATACCAGGATCTCCTCTTGATACGTGAACAAAGGCAAAAAAAAAAAAAAGCAATCAAGCTCAGACTAGCAGATCAAGGCGTTGTTTCACACTGTCGCCTTCCTTTAATATTTGAAACATTTATTTCAGCAGCTTTTTCCTGCGTCCCAGAAGGCAGCTGTGCTAAACCACAATAAGCCTTCTTTACATGGCAGATAATGGTAACAACAGGGAACAGCACTGGTTCCACTGTCAGAGGGCCAGCTCCTGTTAAGAAGGCTCCCCACAGTCCACTGTCTCTTCCATGAACTCTTTGTCTTGTGTTAGCTCCCTGTATCTCGCTGACACACTCATCTGTGGTTGTGCTACCGTTATTCTCGCGCAGATTGCCTCCCTCTTACTCCTCTTTACCCCCTCACACCTTCGCCTCGCTTTTATGTGCCTGATATGTCTTTGCTGCTACACCTCTAGAGCTGGTAAATGCCAGGTGTACTAGATTGCTCACCCTCCTTGCGGTGTTAACTCATTAGCCCTCTGATCCTGCACACTCTCTCCTGCAAGGATGTAGCAGGGTTTTATCTCTAAATGGCTGGAAACTGAAATGCAGCACATGCAGGCATGAATCTAGTGCAGATATGCATATTAATTCTATCTCAAACATTATGTATTAACAAAGATATAATGAAGAGATAGTGGTCACGAGAGATATACTTAAGTTTTTTTGTGCGGCGTTGAACGTTGAACTGTACAAAAGCCGAGATAACCTGGATAAAGGGATCCGTAGCCACACAACTCAACGTCCCAAATTGCCTCGTTTGTAAGTGATAAATTCACAGATGACTATCAGATGCCATTTTCCCACCCTGTGAGTCAGCTCTCATCATGTTCCAGGAGGTGAGAAGCCTTCCCAGGGTTACAGACACAACAGTTGCAATCACCTCCTCTAAATACCTCATTCGCTGACAGAAAGTGGCGCCCCTGAATGTCTCCGACAGACTGCGTCTCCACAGCAGATGATTCACCGGCGCTGTATTAGCGGTGGCTCGGTTCACTCTGTGTTCAGGAAGGGGGTCTCTCTATCATGCAAAAGCAGTAAATTAACCATTAACCTGTTTTGCCGTCATCGTGGCCAACAGAGAACAGATGGTGTTGTCAGAAGATCTTGTAGCAGTGATATATTTTTAATGTGCTGTAAGTGCTGAGGCTGAGAGGAGGTAAGGAGACGCTGAAGCTGCCACTGGTTTGACAGGTAGGCTTTGTCCTCATGGTCCTCCTTACATTTTGACATACCCAGGGGAAGTAATGGCGCCGCTATGCTATGAATTCAACTGATGTTCACAGCTGCTGGAGAAGCAGGTGTGTTAGTGTCCTCACCTGACATGACACCTGAGTTCATAGTTGTTTAAGGGAAATGTTTAGGAAAAAGTCGACTATAAATGCTGAATTGATTTCTCAAAATAATCGCAACTCAGTTTCAGCTTAGTAGCTTTCACTTTGGATGCTTTGTTGTCATGGAGAGTTCATCATAGGAATGAATTATGTCAGTTAATGAATGTGAAGCTCGTGTAAGGTCCTTGTTTTGCTATATTTTTATGTATTTATTTATGTATTTATCAATTATGCATTTATCTGTGTGCATCACACACACACACACACACACACGAGTTGGTGTTCAATCCAAAAAACTGTCTGTCTGTCTATACTTTATTTCATAAAATGAAGTAAGATACAACATTTAAAAACAGTTGCAGCAGCATGAAGTCGTAAAAATTAGGCGTTTCAGACCTGTATCTGGAGGTCAGGCTAAAGTGAACAGATTTGTTTTTAGCTTTCTTAGCGAGCTAGCTTCCCTGATATCTATAGGTAGCGTGTTCCGTAGTTTTGGGGTGTAGTTAACAAAGGTCTCCCCGATCTTCTGTTGCTCGGAGCCTCCAATAAACCAGCAGCAGATGATCACAGTGTTCTTTGAGGCAAATGGTTAACAAGGGAGTTAGCTTTGTAGCTTGGTGCTTTGTATACGAGGAGGAGGAGCTTAAAATGACTTCTAAATGTAACAGGAAATCAGTGCAGAGCAGCTAAGACTGGCCGGACGTGCTCTGTCCTCTTGGTTCTGGTTAATAGCCGAGCTGCATAATTTTGAATGAGCTGAAGTCTCTCAGTGGTGTTCTTTGGTGTTTCCAGCCATTTACCCACTGTCTATCACATCAGGAATAATACAGTATTTGAGCCAACAGAAAAGTAATGTGAATATCCACCTACCTTTTTATTAATTTACTGTTTAGACATTATATTACAGTAGTTTCACGACATTCTGAAACATCCTTTTTGTGTTTAAATGGACATTAAGCCGCTCTTGATAGGTGAGCTGCTCATCAGGTATTGTCTTATTTTGAATTAAAGGTCCTGTATGTGACATTTAGAGCATTAATATAGCAGCAAACTGCTATTTGGTACGTGAGGATACAGTGGCGAAATGGCGTCCTGAGCAGAGAATGAAGTCACGCTACCTCTGTGTAGGATGTAATCTGAGCTTCTCTGTGGTTTGTAGCAAGGAGACTGTCCATCAGCACGTGCATGTTAGTGCATGTGGCTAGCTCCTTTGCTACTGGCTAGCTCATCGCTGCCACTTCACACTATGTTCATATGACCGTTACCGCTTGTATCAGGAAGGTATTGTTGCTGAAGCATAGCGTCCAGCCTCAGCATCCCCTCTGGATAACAGCTTTAGCTCTGTCGACATCTCGTAGACTCTGAATTTTGCATAGAGCCAGAGGTTTTCTTAGATTTATTAATTAGTGTAGAATTGAGGCTGTCTTGGACTTTGAACTCTATGCATGCAATCATAGTCTTGAATTAAATAATTGAATCTTAGCCTATCCCAGTTGACTATCCCAGGGCTGACACATAGAGACAGATAACCATCACGCTCACATGTACACCTACGGCCAATTTAGGGTCACCAGTTAACCTGCATGTCTTTGGACTGTGGGAGGAAGCCGGAGTAACCTGAGAAAACCCACGCTAGCACTGGGAGAACATGCAAACTCTGCACAGAAGAGCCCCCCTACCCCGGGTTCAAAGGAACTCTCTTGCTGTGAGGCGACAATGCTAACCTACAAACACTGCTTTTATGACTTACTTCAGTACATAGAGAACGTAGAGTTCTTGTAATAAAGTCCAGAATTACTTTCATATCTGTTGATCTAAACAGATAAACTTTCATAAACCTGCATCATCTTTATATCAGTTTTAAAGCTACCAAGCAGTGGAAAGATTCTTGTGTGCCAATGTGAGCGATGACATGCAGGCAAAGGGGCAGCTCTTGGCCTTGGCCTGAGGTGTGTCAGGGATTCTCTTTATACCACCGTCTGTGTGTGTGTGTGTGTGTTTGTGTGTTTGTGTGTGTGTGTGTGTGTGTGTGAGAGAGAGAGAGCACGAATACACTTACACATGTGGTGCTACAGTAGCACATCGTCGAGCATTTAAGAACCACTTGACATATTCATGCCCATCTGTTGTTTAGAGTCAACACAAGGCGGTGCTCCAGAGAGACGGGAGGAGGTGTCAGACCACATCGGGTTTGTACTACACTGAAGGTCCAGACAAAGTCATTTCTATTTATTGGGGTTTTAGACTTGTCATCCTATTTCTTATTTGCATGTTGTTGTCAACAAGCAGACTGAAACTTTCCAAATAGTTCCTGGAGATGATGTACTTGGCCAGGATTCATACCAACACTCTGATACCTTTGGTAATATATACAGAGTGCCCTAATGTGTTGTCAGTCTTGGACTCACATTAGGGTATACACAAGAAGTGCCAAATAATTTAATTATAGTTATCACTCGATCTTCAGCTTTCAGTGTTTTTGTCTTGTAAGTGCAGTTGTTATACAAATTTTTAGCAATACTGACAAAATTACCACCAACATACAAGTAGAAATAAAAATCTTTTAAAAGACCACCATTTATCTCGTCTTTATTGTTGGTGATGAAAGCATTTCATAATTTGGTTTTCCATTTCCTTTTTCCTCCCTGCTTGTGGTTCACACACATTGTGCTCAGTATAATGTGAAGCTGAGTGTGTATGAATGATGGCTGTGTCAGTTTGGAGTGTGTGAATGAGAGATGAGGTTTTTGCATATTAGAGTTGAGTATCTGCTGATGTTGAGAAGCACTGAGTGGTATTTGTGCGCAGAACGGCAAGACCCACTTACAATATAATAAGAGAACAGTTGGATGAAGCTAAGCAGGTTGTCCTGGATAGTATGGTCAAAATATGGGTCAAGACCGGATCCTTTACAGCTCCCTGCTTCACTTTAACCCTTCTGGCTATTGTACTTTGCCTGTGATTCAAGCGTCTGTGTGTGTGCGCCTGCATGCAGGTGTACATGGTGAAGGATACATTTGTGAAACACCAGCCCAGTGGCTGGAATAAAATGTTGGTATTTTAGTTTCTGCAAACCACAGATATGTTACATTTGTACTTCCATATGTATCATAACATTTGTAAATGGATGTAGTTCAGATTACATGTATATGAGTTCGGTTTGTTATCAAGAGGGGATGGTGGATGGTGTAACACCTAGGCGAGATGGCTGCCAAGCAGCAGACAGAACACTATTGAGACCAACACACAAGAAAAGAGGGCTTTTTTTTAACAAGAGTTTGGGACATTTCCAGCAGTGTTTGTAACGACAAAAGCAGGATTTTTTTAATGAGAGGCCCAGACATTTTCAGCTTTGTTTGTAGCAACAAAAGTGGGTATTTTTTAATGTGAGGTTGGGACATTTCCAGCTGTGTTTGTAGCTTCAAACACAGGTATTTTTAGCAAGAATTCAGGATATTTCCAGCTTTGTTTGTAGCTAGAGAAGCAGGTATTTTTAACAAGAGATCGGGACATTTCCAGCTTTGTTTGTAGCAACAAAAGAGGGTATTTTTATTAAGAAGTCGGGACATTTACAATCGTATTTGTTCCGTCAAAAGCAGGTATATTTTTAATGCAAGTTACAGACATTTCTAGTTGTATTTGTAGCGATAACATCAGGTACTTTTTAACAAGAGATCGGGACATTTCCAGCCATGTTTATAGCGATAAAATCAGGTATTCTTTCACAAGAGGTTGGGACATTTACAGCCATGTTTATAGATATAAAAGTGGATATATTTTAACAAAAGGTCCAGCTGTGTTTGTTGTGACCAAACTGGGTAATTTAAGCCTAAACGTGATGTCTTCCTAACCCTAACCAAGTGGTTTTTTGCCACACATTAACCACAACTTTGTCACAACATTAAATTGAAAAGTGAAAGGTGAAGTTTCAACATTTCCATTTATGAAACAGCTATACTTGTTCCTCTTAAAATAAAAAGTCAAGGCAGTACTGTCATTGATTCCCTGTTTAGTGTCACATGTTGTGGTTAAAAAAAGGAATGTCACAGCTGCACTGGTCACAAACTGTCAGTTTCCCAGTTCTCTCAGTTTTTATTTGTTCCACTGCTGTATCATTGATGTCACAACTTTCATCCCTCCATCCCTCCCACCCGCTGTGGTGAGTTCTAAGTGTCCTATGGGTGTCACAGCTTAATCGGTCCCTGTGGCCAGTGTGTAGTCAGAGTGACTGATGAAGGGCACTGCTGCCATGGCTGACTGATTCTCTGAACCCATCAATCAGCACCAGAGTCGCTCTGCCCAATCAGATAGCTTGGTACAAGTTTGCATACATATTTAAGTGTGTTTTCAGGGGTGTTTTTGATTTAGATATTGGATGGCGGACATGTAGCATGAAAACCAGTGGTTGATGGTTTCTTTCCTTCTTCAGTAAAGAGCTGTGTCACAGTTAATAACAATAACAAGATCACTTGTCACCTTTTGCTGGTCCTCCTGAAACATGAATTTATCATCTTTGTTCTTAGTAATGACTCTTGCAGTATAATTCAACTCTTATTTATCCAATCCTTTGCTCAGTACTTTCTAAACTAACGCATTTTTGCTAAAACCTCAGTATTTGAAACTGAACTGAAAGTGAAACTTATCTATGTTCTCTTCAAAGCCAGACTCCATTGAGAAAAACAGTAATTTTACTTCGCAGATTGAGGGAGCTCCTGGTCTACAGCTGCTTCAATCAGTAGTTTGTTTGTGTCATTGTGTGACTTTGGTGAATCCAAACTAACCCTTTAAAACACCAAAGTCACACATAAACACAAACTAACTTCCTGATCAAGGCAGTGGTAGACCAGCAGCTCCTGCATTCAGCAAGGTAAAATTACTGTTTTTCTCAATGGAGTCTGGCTTTGAAAAGAGCATCAATTAAGTTTCACTTGATGCTCAGTTCTCTGTTGGAAAGGGCTGTTTGTTCCATTTAATTTCATTTATTTTATTTATAAGGACAGCGCACATTAATGAACATTTCTGTAAATGTGCCAGTGTTAGCCAGCTGGCTAATTTTCAACTGCAGTCCTTTGGCAAGATGTTTTGAAACCAACAAAAGGATAAAATTCACAGGACAAAGACAGCATTAACTACACCAAACAGAAGCTGTCAACATAGAACAGAAGCCATGCAAAGCAACAAGCAACAGCAGAGCATCAGTACAATACAATAGCATAACAACAACAAACAGCATGTTAGCACTAACAGACATGCAAAAATAAATGAAACTTAAATTTACTGCACAAGTTGTGTGAGAGTTTGTTAATGGATGTTTTGATTTTTTTCAGGGTTTGGATTCTTTGTTCAAAGAAGCACGCAAGAAAAAAGTTTCCCTCACAAATTCAGCATAACATGGGAGAATAATGGATATACGGATAGTCATTTAGGAGGTGAAGTCCTCATTTAAGTTGCTTTTATTGCTTCAAGAACTTTGCGCTGTGAATAGTGTTAGATTACTGCACATTTGGACCCGCAGTATCACACCTAACGCTAACCCTGATGCTCACTGTTCATCATTCAAAAGTGTACAAAAGATTATATTGACAGAGTGCCATATCATCTAAAAGTGAGGCCACTTTAGCTTTGCGTATTCTTGAAAAGTGTTGTAAAAAAAAAAGAAGGTCGATATCCTAGCTTAAATAGTTTGCTTGTACATCTATACATTTGTAATTGTTTTGTAGATCTGTTACTCCTGAACAGGACAAAGTGCGGTGCAACATGTGACATACAGAACTGTGAATGACTTTGCCTTCTTTGTTGTACTGTTGTAGCATAAACAAGACTTAGAATAAGAGAAGCACAGGCATGGAGTTAACAAGCAGTACCAGCTGACACACCTACAGCTTTCCAATACACATTAAAAGGTGTTTTCTATACATCAAGCACTGATTTCATGTTATTCAGGCAACCAGCTCTGAGAACGATTGCTTCTTCTCACGTAATCAGATTTGACCTGAATCAACACCAGATCATTTAGCTGAAGTCACGTCAGGATAATACGTTATGCCAGGGTCACGTACACTATATTTTCCTAATAAACATGTATTTACAATTTATTTAGTATCAGTTTAGCATTAATTTAGTACTGGTTTAACATTTGTTGTCTGTTGGGAAATTCCTCCACAGCCCCCCTTACTATCCTACGCTAAATTTATCGTTGTGATCCTATCTATTGGTGACCATGTTTTCTGCTTGCACTGACTGTAACAGATTATGTAGTTATAAATGTCATGTAAGCATGGCAAAATATTCTTCAAAGCCTGTGCTATGCAGTTATGTGTAATTCAAAACACATGCCTATAAATGTAAATAAAAATATAAAATACAACCCTTTAAATATTTAAAATGTGATTATTGACTAAATACAGGAAATACCACAACCACCCATCAAAAACAGTGCACACTTCCTAGTATATACTTACAAATAATACTGATACCTTTGCATTAAATGATTACATGATCAAACCAAACCAATCATGGAGTCAAAAAAGACTTGAGTTGTGAATTCCAGGATCAGATCCCTCAGTCTTTAGTCTTTCCCGTTCAGATTGCCTGCATTTTGTTGATAGTAATATCATCTGGTCGGCACCTTGCACGGCAGCTATGCCATGTGAATGTGTGTGTGTGTGTGTGTGTGTGTGTGTGTGCATGGGAGAATGAGAGGCATTGTAGAGCGCTTTGTCCTGCTCAGCTTGAAAAGCGCTATGTAAATGCAGTCCATTTACCATCTCCTATTTGCTGAAGGAAGCTCTCCTCTGTGAATGAGCTCACAGTGCTGGTGCTGTCTATGGTGCTGAACTTCACTATCTTAACTCCATCTGGTCCAGGCTACAACCTCAAACTTAACTTTTTGAGTTCACATCCTGTGTGTTCCTTGTGTCTGTGTCAGAGTTTTACTTGAATGTCAAGAATTTAAAAGGCTTAAAATGCCTGTCAGTGCATTATTTATACGTGTTAGAGTTTTAGAGTTTGGGTCTGTGGCTTTGTCATGTTATATTCCCATCAAAGGCATTTCCTGTATCTGCAGGTACATTTTCTTGTTATAGCTGACAGTCAGGAGAAAGATAGAGGGTTGCTTTGTGTGGTTGTCATTTGCCAAGCCTGTCTTGATTACCATTTGAAATCAGCAGCTCCATGCTTCATTACACTCCTCTGTGCCTGTCTGAGGAAACTGCTGGATGGCCAGTTATCATCACTGTCACTTCCATGTGCTGTACTGTGCTTTCTCTCCTCCCATGAAGGCATTGTATTCTTAGGAAACTTTTGTCTGCTGTGAACGTTACCGTGAGAGTGACTTAAATGCCTCCTCCTTTAAAGTATGAATCGAAATGCTTCAGCAGTTGCTGTGTAGTTTAAAGCTGTTTTTACCACTCATCAGAGAGGCATCATCAGTTTGATAGAGTGCACCACACAGCCGGTCCACTCACCTTTTGATTTACTAGCAGAAGACATCCCAAGGCCTAAATGACACAGAGTCGTAGACATCTAACAGTATGTTTATTTGTTTGTGCACACATTGGTGGTTTTATGGTATGAGTGTATGTCATATACTGTAAGGGATAAAAGTCTGTTACCAGTGAATCATGACACAGCGAGGAGGCAGAAATGTCCCTGAGCTTCTGTGACGGACACTGTGATGGTAATGGACACATATTTAAGCCTTTAGGGGACATTTTATTCCAAAATCACAAATACATATTTTTCCTCTTATCTGTAGTGCTATTTATCAATCTGGATTTTTTTTCTTTGGTGTGCATTGCAGAGTTTTGGAGATATTGAACGTAGAGCCTTCTCTGGAATATAATGGAGCTAGATGGCACTCGGCTCAATGTGCTGGGGAAAAAAAAAAATCAACTGCAATTTTCACTTTTCAGAAATCATGACCTGGTTACTCAAGGTAAGCCACAGACCTTGTTGTGAGCAGTTTTGTGAAGACCTGACAATCATATCACCACTCAGAAAGAAGCATGCACCTTTAACTACAGGGCAGGGGTGTGCCATATCATCTTGTTCACGATAATACCTGTATAATATTTAATATCATGAAAAAAAAATCCTATTGTGATCCTTGCGATATTTCAACTTTCAATGACATATTTACATCTTACTGTTACCCACGGCAACAACAATAATGGCTGAAAGTGAAATTATTACCGACTCCTCGGTGGCTCCGAAAGAGGAGCAGCTTCAGTAGTGTTGAATAAACTGTGGCGTCCTGAATGTTTTATGAACAGCCCCGGACTTCTCAGACTCTTTTAGCATCTTACCCTCAGAGGGAACTCATTCAGCGGCTCCTCTGGCAACAGCACAGCGTCTCTCCCTCTCCTTTTGTCATAAATCTTTGGTAATGTAAACCTACGTGACGCTCACGGCTTGAATGTGACTGTGTGATAGTTGTGGTATCATAACAGCCTGTCACAGGTTACAGCGTGATGATTAGAGGAGAAATGGCAGAGCATAAAGGTCCAGGTGGAAGGAAATCACCTGTTGATTAATATATATAGATCCCAGGGGACATTTTTTGTATTTGGGAGCTGTTTAAATGTGTAATTTGTGGTAGATTTGATTTAGTTGAACTATTAATATTGTATACAGAATCTGAATCTCACTCTGAGTTACTGTTGTTGTTTACAAACTAAAGAAATAAGTATCAATTTTTGTGTCGTTTTTACTGGATATTTGAAGGAAAACTGTAAAACGATATCACTTATTTTGTTGCAATTCTGTTTTCTTAAATTAAGAATATATAACTTTTTTTTTTTTTAATTTTACTAATTTGTTATATCGTCAAGAACATCGTTATCTCAGAAATACCCTGTAATAATGTGACGTTATTTTAAGGCTGTATAGCCCACCTCTACTACATGATATCTACAGGTTCTTAAAAAGTCTTAAAATGTCTTAAATTCAGTGTTACAACTATAAGGCCTTAAAAGTCATGAAATACTCTTAAATTTGAATTTGTGACCGCTTAACTACTACAACCCTTTTAGCTAATTTCATTTATCCATTTTTTAAATTTCTTTTAGTGAAAGTGAGTCTTTCTATTTAGAAGTCTACACTTTTGTTGGCAAAATGTAGATTGACTTAACTCACTCTTATAACCATATTCCTACGTAACACTTACCTCTGCCACACATATATGCTACTTACCTGCAATGCTTAAGTAAGTAAAACATTATTTATTCAAAAAATTGTCCTAAATTTGGTTAAAAGGTGTCTTGAACAGGTCTTTAAAAGCTCACTGGGCACTGTTCTAGCTCACTGGGCACCACTAGGCTAGCTAACGTTACAGCTCAGCCGAGAAAGACGCCATTAACACTTACATCCCATGCTGTCACGAGCCTCTCGTCCATGAGCTTCCTACTTTACGGTGATCAGATTGGTGGGAGCAGTTGGGTAAAAAGAAAGTAGTTCTACAACTGCTCACAACAAGGTCTCTGGATTATCTTGAATAACCAAGTCTTAATTTCTGAAAAAAGAGACACTTATGGGCACTTTGAGCTCCACAAGCTGAGTGCCATCGAGTTTAATTATATTCAAGAGAAGGCAGACATCTCTACGGCCGATATCTCCAACACTCGGTAACTCACACCAAAACAATCCAGGCTGATTAATAGAACTGCAGGTAAGAAGAAAAGCATGTATTTTTTTTTTTGTGGTGAACTGTCCCTCTAAACATGCTCATTTTCATAAACTGGAGAAGTGTATAGAGCTAGATTTGTCTCAATTATCATACTTTATATTGTCTGCAGCAATCATAGCTAATCTGCATCCGTGCATAGATACTTCTAAAGAGATAGATACTGATGAAGAGATAGAGACAGAGAGCACCCTGGGAGAGTACATCATGAGTAGGAGGTATGCAAGCCTCTTGGGAGCTTGCCTGCAGGTTAAGTGAGGCTCTTGGAGAAACTGGAGAGCCTCTTTATTCATTTAATTACAGGATAGCACAGAGTCTTTGATTAAAGACTTTCTTATTGAAAGGAAGGTGGTTTTAACAATCCGCGAGTATCTACAACTACAGTTTAGGACGTCATGTGATAAATTAACATAGGGCCATTACAGCATGTGAAATATGTCATGAACATGTAAAAAGATGAGTAAAAACCGACCCAGTTACCAGTTTCTACACATGAATATGTTCCATTTGTTTCTTTAAGTTTCAGCATTCTGGGGTTGACGTGGTGAGGTTTAGGCACAAAAACCTCTTGGTTATGAGTTGGAAAAGATCACATTTTTGCTTATAATATATGGTTTTGGTGGCATAATCCTGGTAGCAATTACTTAGTAAAGAACAACCACTTTTCATGGCACTATTCTCCATGGAAAAACAGCGATTCCTCTCAGGAGCGATAAGTATTGTACGGAGCCCTGATGTGTTTGGCAAAGTCTCCCCTTTAAAAAGTTCTCCCCTGTGATCAACGGCCCCACATGCATCGATGGAGCATTTTGTCGGTGAACCCGTTCTCACGTGGAGAACATATGGGGCTGGATATAGGATGCTCATAGATCACAGGAGCAGTCTTGGCTAAGCGCCCTTCACCAGCCCACCTTCCTATCCCTGTGCACCTACACACTCATTTGCTTGCTCTTATCTTTTTGTTGTTGTGCATTTCATGGTTTTACTCATGAGATTAAGTGAAGAATTAACACTTTAAGTTACCTACAGTTTATTCATCTTTAGGTTGTCATGTCGTCTGCACCAGAGCTTCAGTAATAGATTAAGTAATAAATGAAAAGCCTCCAAACTACACCTGCACATTAACCTTTAACTGTTCATTCTCGAACTATCGGTGGGTCCAGGGGAAGGAAGGTGATGTTGAAACTATTAATGCTAATCAAGGGTAAAGGTCACTGCTGTTTAGGTGGGATTATCGAGAGACAGACTAACTAGGGATGCACCGGTTTATCGGCCAAACATCTGTATCGGCCAATGTTTGCCATGTTGACTGCTACTGGCTTATCAGTAAATAAGACAACATTTAGCAGTGGCAGTGGTGGATGCTTTTCTGTTGTGTTACATACATTTCGCGCAGGCTAAAAAGCAGAACTTGACACTAATGGCGTCCCGTCATCCTGGAGTCAATGGAAAATGTGTTACATAGATCTTCCCCAGGGACGAAAGGACGCAGTATACTCAGTATTGACGCATCATTCGCATTCCGTTCTGTACACATGACGAAGAGGGATCTCTCCTCACTTGCTCTTTCTGAGGTTTCTACCATTTTTTTCCCTGTTAAAGTTTTTGTTTTCTGAACTTTTTCTTATCTGTGAGGGTCCGAAACAACCAAAAATAAATAAATAAATACAATTGAATTGAAACAGGGGACACGCCCTATTTTTTCCTGATAATGCTAAATTGTGACTAACAAATGTGCGTTTAAATTGGCAGGAGGAGAGCTGGTCACTGTTAGCAGTTAGAAGCCAGTGGCCAGATCTAACAAGTAACAGAGGTTGCTGAGTTACCTTATGATGCGTTCAAGCTCTAGCTAAATTCTAGAGTTATCATGATGTGTCAAATATAATCTTAAAAATTGTTAATGTTTTCACAGCAATATACAATAGATATTAGGGAGGGAAAATATGATGTATTATTTATAGTAAAAAGGCTTTTGAAAGTGGCTTTTTAAAAATGTTTTTCATGTGAAAGGTTATTTCAGAGGTTGTTTCATAAATTTGTATGACTGAATTTGTGCTCATTCAAAGGTTGTATAATGAGGGGATGAATGACTTTAAAACAGTTCAGTCATTATTATTTTTTGTAATAAAGATTTGTTTGTGTCCTTTGCATAAAGAGGGAAATAAATGACAACAAACTAAAATAAATAATAACAATGACAACAACAACAAAATTTCTGGTAACAGTATCAGACATTGATAGTGGTAGCAGACCAGAATTTCACATTGGTGCATCCCTAAGAAATGCAGAGTGTTACATGAGCTTACACTGGGAAAACCCCAGATACACACAGACCCTGCAAAAAGTTTCAGCACTTGCATTTGTTCTACTTCTTAAACTTTTACTCTGAAGTAAACTCCAGGATGTCTTCCAACCCTTTAAGGTACCCATCTCTACCGTCCACAGATTTGAGTTCAGCATGAACTGTACTGGACTGTTTAGCTAGGTGCCTCTCAAAGTAGGCTGTTTGTAATTGAGGGGGGTTTATTATAGAAGGCCAGAGGATATTTTAAAACAGATAGGAGCGTTCTGAAAGCCAAGGCTAGCTCCAACAGCCCTGATTCTGTCTTGGTGATTTACACCGCTGTGTAGCGCAGGTCTTCTTCTTAGGAGGCTTTTAACACAAAGGACCGGGCCTCTATTGGCGCTGTATACGTGATGAATTACCTGCTGGTTATGAGATAACACACGTCAAACTGTTGCTGTCACACTCACACAATGCGTGCACAGCGGTCACACACAGGAGACAATGGCCTGTGTTTTTCTCACGCCAAAGGGAGAATAAGCGGTGACAGGGAGGGGTGGCGATATTGCAGCACCTGATGAATTAAAGGGATCAGAGGTGTTTATTTAAAATATACGAGTCAGTGTCAGTGACAGGCAGATGAGAGATCCAATAATTATCCAGGGCAACTTTGCCCTAATTGAACTGAGAGCGTTAATGCATCAAAAAGCAGAAAACAGGCCTGTAACCACATGTTGTCATCAGGGGCGGACACAGAACGTGGCTGATGGGTTGAACAGGAAACATCTAGATGGGCCTGGCTTTGTTCTTTAAGCTTAGATATGAATAAATAATGGGGTGAAAACACTGGACTGATGGTGAATTTTAGTTTACCTAGTACTCATGTCAGTGTGCCACAGGTGAATCAGTGAGCCAGAAGCTGTGTTTCAGAGCATTTTACTCACATGACTGATCAGCTGTTTCCACTATCACAGTGCTTTTTGCTTTGTTTCCTCAACATTTATTCTGATTCTGGTGTTTTCTCTTGATTCTGTGCATGTTGACAGTTTGAAATAAGTACTAAAAAAAACCTTTATGTTTCTGCTCTGCTGATAAGATGGAAAAAACAGATGAAAACAGTAGACCAGCATGAAGCAGAAATGAGACTAACTCTCCTATCAAAATCAGTCGATTGACTCATTTCTAGACAATCTTGGATTTATGTCAACATCTTGATATATAAGTCATTCTGTGGCTTTATTTGATTTCAAATGAAATCTTGGCTTTCAGAAAATGAAACTCTTGCTGCCAAATTTAGACGACAAATACAACTTTAAAGCTTTTAAAGGTATGATAACAAGCTTCGGACACTTTTCAACCGCACTCCGGTCCTTCTCAGCTCCACTCTTCCTCCATGTGTGTCTCCCTGAACTTATGAATCAAAGGCTTCATATAAGGTAGGGTCAGGGACAGAGGAGACAGAGACAGAGTTTTGGCTTTCAGAATATTTAAACCTCAAAAAACCCAACAGGTCGCCAAGAACAACCTGCTTAAGCTAATGTAGTTTTAGGCAGCTTAACATCACACATCAAAATGTAAATGCTTAAACTTTGTCAATATGAGCATGCTATGTGTCGTTAGCTTGGTTAGATTGTCCATTGTTCACTTGTAAAAATCTATTTTCCTCTATTTTCAAAATTCCTTTAAACTGTAAGGGTCTAAGTTGTGAAAATTTTTTCAGACCTAGAGTTGTCTTGCTTTGGTCTGAATCAGGGACTAATTTTGTTACAAAGTGGTATAATTGCCTAGAGTTGGTTCGTGTTCTCACGGCAGCATTTACAAGCGGACCAGATCAAATGCCTTGTGTGAGAAAGCTGCTCTTGATTGGTCAGAATTTCCATGTGAGAAAAATCCAGGAAGTAAAGAAAACATTGAAGAAGAGTACACTTGCAAGATAAATGTGACACTTTCTAATGTCACAATGGAGGGACAACTACGCAGGTTGATTTTAGCGCTGCTCATCGTGGACTATATTGCTGTCATTGTTCATTTGAGTCAAAGCATACAGTTTGAAAACGAGGCGCGGCTCCAACTAGAAAACAATGTTTTGATGCATTGGATGTGCTGAATGTGCATATTAAGGCAGTACAGGAGGAGGAGCACATTAATAATCCTCCAGGACTGTAACATGCTCATGTTTAACCCAAACAATGTGTCATGTGACTGCAGTTGGTTCAGATCCAGGTCCGAACACGTTGTCATCACAAACGAACCACACCAGAGTTCATTTGTAACCAGACTGAGACCACCTCTTCAAGAAGGTCTCGGTCTGGTTGTTTTGGTGCACACCTGAGTGTGATTGCTGTGTTCACACCTGCCCAAATGAACCACACTTAGGGGGCAAACGAACTTGAGTTAGATTGAACTGAACCAAACAGGGCAGGTGTTAAAGCACCCTAAGTGTATTAGCATACCGGAATAGAAGCATCTGACTGGAGAATTAGTGCCACCACCTGCAGCTCATCTCTGTTAATCTCCCGACTGACAGATTGACAGCTTGCCCACCCTATCAGAATCATGTAATTTTTCTGTTACGTGACTCTGATAGGGTGGCCAAGCTGTCAATCTGGGTGGCCTGTGCCCATCCAGGCCCATCCGTAGATCCGCCCCTGGCCTTGTTATGTGTTTAGTAGAAGCACTTTGCCCTCATGTGATCCCTGTGATTTTCTCCCACTCTTTTTTCATCCACTTCCTGCGAGCGCCTCTCATATATAAAACATACTCATCTTTACTCTGACCTCGTAAGTGTGTATTTTCCTACATTGTGCATGAGTGACCTCCCTTAGATCAACATATTGGAACGATGCTTTTTGCCTCGCAGTGCTTTTAAAATGAAGGGGCGCAGGGAGGACGGGGGGCGGGGGGCAGGGGGGTGAGCACCGGAGTGTACCAGCCACAGGATTCACAGCCCTCCATGATGCCCTGGTGCGCTCTCAATGACAGGTTTTTCCCCTGTCCACCTTCAGACTCATCACCTTGGAGCACGGAGGGTCATGAATATTCAACAAAGTGTCCACTGTTTACTATGCAGCAAAGATCAATGTGTGCCCTCTGCATGTGAACACACTCTAATCTCTCTGTTACTGTACCAGCCAGTGTTTGGGACAGTAAAGGCCGGAGCACTGAACCACTGCTACCATCTCTCACTTACACTTTTAAAGTATAAAGATGACGACAAGAACCTGGAGATATAATGAGTAAATTAAAGGGAGACGCATGTTTGTAGAGCTGCCACAGCAAAGAGGAACTCCCCATCGTTGCTGCTGACGCTCAGGATCTCTTGCACTCACATCTTGGCTTTGTTTCTCAGTAGAAGTGCCTCCCCGTGTACACAATCCTCGTGATAAAACGCTCACCATGAATAAGGTGAAAATTAAACATTTGGACAGCGCCAAAGTGAAACAACTCCCCCTCTGCAGCATGCCAAATAAATATTGAGTTTATGAGTTTGTACTCATTCTCTAATTGGCAGCAGACTTTGACTGTGACACTGTAGAACAAATAATTTAATTCCAATTTGGTATCCCTCCAATCATTTACTTTCAACTCTGGATATAATGGAGCATAATAGGCCTTATATATTGTTTAGCTGTGGTAATTGGTGTAGAATGTGACATACAGTAAGGACAGATCCAAGACAAACAAACAGCAGACGCTATGAAAGGTGCCTGTGCTTCACAATAACATCTAATGGACAGTAGTTACAAAGGGCTGTACCACGGGGTGAGACTGGTGTCTTAGTGAGGTACGTTGAGTCTAAGGTGGAATTTATACTTTATACTGCCTGATGTGCACCTCCCCAGATGTAACTACACATTGCGGCGACGCAGACCTCCTGTCTATTTTGTAAGCTGAAACCATTTCCCTCAGTGGAAACAAAGCTTTTATTTACTGTAATTTCACAGATAAGAAACAATAAATTGTGAAGACAATAAAGCCTCCAGGAAATAGCATTTTAAGTCTTGTTTGTGATTTATCCTGGCTTCATATGAGCAGAGGAAATCTCTGCTAGTCACTAGGCTAATTTATACAATGTAAAATGCCATAGGCTTGTGCTAATAACGTTAGCATGTTATATTTGTTTGGAAAACGTGTTTAGTATAAGACAGTTGTTTTGTCAGTGAACCTTGTGAGTTGTAATGGAGCCGAGTTTTGTAACGTTACCTTTGTTAAATGTTGCTGTTGTCCCTGGCTTCATATGAGTAGAGGAAAAGTCAGCTGGCCACTAGGCTAAGTAATACAATGTAGAATGCCATAGGCTTGTGCTAAAAACATTAGCATGTTGTATTTGTGGGGAAAATGTGTCCAGATTAAGACAAGTGTTTGTCTGTGAATGCTGCGAGTTATAGTGAAGCTGATTTGTGTACTTGTGTTTGAAATTGTCTCTGTTAAGCCATGTTTCATGTGTGTTTAATGTGTGTTTAATGTGTGTTTTGAATCAGCCAAACTTTACAGCACTTCACAGAAACCCACCACCGACTAGTGTTTTGGATGAGTAATTGCAGAGTGATACCGACACACCACCGTGCAAGTATAAATGTTCACATGTTCCACGTGTAGGGTCTGCTGCACAAGTGTAAATCCTGCTTAAAGCCAGAGTTTTCCCATCCTGCGGTGGTTGCGCTCCTTTAACTTGGCTAGATCACCAGGATAACTTATGCTGCAGGCTAGGGCTGGGAAATATGAAGATATTATATCATTGAGATATCAAACTATATATCGTCTTAGACTTTGGATATTGTTATACCATGATATGGCATGGATGGTGGTTTTTTTCTTGTTGTTTTAAAGGCTGCATTACCGTAAAATGATGAAAATGTAACTTACCAGACTTTTCTGTTTGTTTTAATCCTTGCGTTATTCATTTAGCTGTATATTAGAAATATTGTTGATTATTGGTCAAACTTTGTTGCATCAGAGAGGGTATTTGGTCAGAAATATTGTTCTGTCTAGTCCTATCATTGGTGAAGTGCTTTTAGATTCAGAAATATTAAGATATATATTGTGTATCGAGATATAGCCTTAAAATGTTGTTATATAATTCTCAGGACATGTCGCCCAAACCTACTGCAGGCTTAACCTGGTCCAGACCAGGTTATGTTTTGACTTGAAATTGGCAAAAAGCACCTTTCACAGCTCCTTTAAGTAGCGCCACTCTGTTTAGTCAGCGTCAGTCTATGAGCTTTACAGATTCTCAGCTGAGGGAACACATTATAAATGCTCTTTTTGTTTACATAAATGCCATCAGACGAAGCCATTCAATCACAGTAGCGCTTACTGTATGTATCACATTTTGCCACAGGAGCCTACAGTATATCAGTGATGCAGAAAATCTGAGTAAAAAATAGTGGTTTATTTTATTTGCAGGGTTGTTGTTGCTCTCACGCAACAACTGTACTCTCTGGTCATTTGTCCACACTGACTCTTAAAAGCCTTCTACTGTACAAAACCGCAGGTAGCATTATACATTAATAGTTCACTGCATTATTAATCAGCATGACGATTACTAGCATATGAAATGCCATCTAATTCTTTCAAACCACCAGAACGTTGCCACTGTGGATTATGTTTTTAGACGTGGTCCTGATTTGCTAAAGTCTGTTTTACACTGCTGGGATATTACAGCTGATAGAACACTGCTTAAAGAATAGATTAGTATAATATCGATGATAATATTCAGTCAATAAAATTCATTTTACTTTGATTTGACCAAAAATTTAGATGATTGTCACCTCTCTCCTTCTTTATGGTAGATTCAGATAAACATAACATAACTATGTCACTTTTGACTTCACATGAATAGCAGTAATTTTCTGCCAGCATTCATCTATTGCCTTAATTCGAGCCACAGTGTTGCTTTTAATATAATAATTTTATTCTTTCATCCTTAAAAGGCAGAAGTAGGGACATGATCAATCAATTTTATGAGTCAAATGACGCATTGGACATGTCATTTCCCTCATTTTATGGAATCGCACACAGAGCCTGAAGAATAAAGCCTGGGTTAACGGAGCAAGCTGATAACCACCTTCATGGTACCCGTTACATGTAACAGAGGCTGTGGGTTTGTCGAGCCAACTAAGGCAAAGACAGCCTGGCTCTTTTGAAACTGGCTTCACGATGCAGCCCTCAGGCGAATGTGGAGCTCTGCCAGCTGATGCACATTGTTACCTCCGACACATTTAACATGGGTAAAGCCCTATTGGCACGGGGCTAGTATTACCTGAAGACCTCTGGTAATTTGTAATAATTGTGAAGGTCGTCTGTGATCTTAATCCCATGTGAATCTGCCGATCTGTGGCTCAGAGGTGGAGCAGATCGTCCACCAATTGGGAGATCGGCAGTTTGATCCCTGGCTCCTCCAGTCGGCATCCTTGGACATGTTACTGAACCCCAAATTGCTCCCAATGGCTTTTCCAATGGTGTATGTGAATGCTGAGTAGCAGGTGGCACCATGTATTGTAGCCTCAGCCATCAGTGTGTGAATGTGTGTGTGACTAGGTGAATGTGACATAGTGTAAAAGTGCTTTGAGTAGTTGGAAGACTAGAAAGGCGCTATACAAGTGCATTTACCATTACCATGTCTGTTATTTGTCGGTTGAAAATTCCACCACAAACTACCTAACATATTTTGCCAAACACAGAGGCTGTAATAATATTAGTCCCAGCAATTCGGCATCTCTGTCGTTTTGGGCAGTATCGAGGTTTTCTGTTTTCTTTCCACTTCTTTCTTGGTCCAGAATAACCGAGGCTGCGTTGGCAATGATGAATGAAAGTTTTGACAGCATTTTGGGTGCAGGAGACTCATCTTGCAGCACAGCGTAGAGATCCGTTTGTAGAAAGAGCAAGCTCAAGTCAATCAGAAGAGCAAAATCTCAAATGATGATGAGATTGGTAACGTATGACAATGTGCAGCAGAACTGGTTCTGTTTAACTTACATTTAAAGGTAAAAAAGGGTGTTACAATTGTCTGTGCACATCATATCTAGAGAATAACTTCAGTAACTTTGAGTAAAATAAAGACTGTGTTTATCCCGTGCAAATGCGCTGCATGGAACACAGGCATGTGGGGGGTCATTTCTACATCACATGAGGTCCCCAGGTAATACTAGTCCCGTGCGAATGGGGCTAAAGATCACATTGTATTTAATCAGCTAATGCTGCACTAGGATCCTGATGAAGTCAAAGCTAACGCTCGTATTGAGTGTCTGTCGTGCTGAAGAGCTGAACTCAGCCACTTACTCAATCCAACCCAAAGGGAGAGGGCTCATAATAAAATAGTTTTATTGGGAATACTCTATAGCTAGCACATCAAGAGCAGTGGGAGGAAGGAGTAGGTGGGTGGGCTGGGTGCTGCAGGAGTGGGGGAGTAGTAGAAGGAGTCGGACAGACAGAACTTGGAGCCGGCAGTGAGCGTGTGTGTGTGTGTTTGGTGTTGAATTTGTCAATAAAATATATAGCACAAGTTTAGATAGAAGGTGAGTGTGCGTCATGTGAAGAAGGATCATGTTGGAGTGTGTGAATGGGAGAAGGACTCGGTGTAGGTGGACTGTGTGCGTGTGCGTGTCCCTACTGTGCATATTTGCTTGTGTACACACATGCATATATGTGGGAGCAGGAGGCGGACCAGTGGGTGCGCACAGCGAATGATTCAGCACTTCATGGACAAGATTCATGTTTTATGAGTATGGGCTCCCATAAATTACATGGCCTGGCTTTTCTGCTGCTGCAGCACAGCGCTTTTCTATCTCTCCCCCTCCTCTCCCTTTCTTCACTCATTCTCATACTCGTCCGGTTTTTCACTCACACACTCACATTTTTCTCCCTTTGCCCCCACCGTTGCTATTTTTTTTTGTCGCACACTAAATGTCACCAAAATTTATGGTGTCAATATACTTTAAGATGCCGTATGCCCGTATGTAAATGTTGTCAAAAAACAATCACCCTCCGCCTGAGGATGTTTACTGCTCCACCTACTATAGGTTTAAAGAACTCTGTGGCGGAGCGATGTGCAAACTTGACTCAGTGTGTTTACCTGTGCACCATGTGTAGGCTTGTGACAAGCCACTGAACTTACTGGAGTGTACTTCGGGGAGCTTCCTGTGTGTTACTTAGCAACGGTGTGCTTGCACTGCAGAGTCTGTTTTAGTTTTCTTAAGGAGCACCATCCCTCCCTGTGTCCCTCTGCAAATGTGTATTTCAGTGTGCACACAAACAGAGAAAGAAACCAAAACACAAGAGTCAGAGTGAGAGACTTGGATTGACTTGTGCTGTGTGGTGAATCAACAGATGTGTCACAGGAGCTGATGGAAGAGCTCGACTCCGGGGAGTTGGTTCACCTGCCTCTGCATCTGAACGTCTGGGCCTACCTGGTCTCTGTCCCCATCATCTCTTTGTTGACAAGGTTCTGTGTATTACATTCAGAACATTAATATGGCAGCAAACAGCTATTTTGCTATGTAAAGATTGGATTTGCAATGGTACAAGATTTTCATGGTACGATTACCGTCTCAGAAAATATGGCAGTTTCATGATATTACAGAATTTGTATTGTTGTCAATCAGAATGACCCTTAAAGGAATAAAAACGGAAGGTTTATTGTTGGTTGAACAAACATTTTTTACTACAATTTCTACTTGAATACATTTTGTTAATGGAAGTATGTGTAAAAAGTAATTGTCACGACAGTGTGTTTCCCCCCACGTCAACATAGGTAGCTCTGTAAGCACTGTTGCTGTTGTTAGCGCTGTTCCTACAGTTAGCACTGTTAGCTGCTAGCCGCCTGCTCAGCCACCTGTTCAGACAATCACGGCTCAGACTATGAATTTTAGATAAGCTCTGAATGTCGCAACCCTGCGACTCATGTACACGCAGACCCCAGAGATATACCCACACTCCTTGTCTTATCTCACAGGTGCTTTATTCAGTCATTCCACTTTTTCACGACTTTGTCAACATGACTTTTCCTTGTGACTTCATGTTACTGTTTTCTGCTTTTGTCTTATTAGGTCTTTTTAAAAGTACCAAGGTATTGGAGTTCTGGGATACCTGATTTCACCTATGCAGTTTTAATAGATGGAACTGTTTATTAGGGTCATGTTTGCCATGGGGCCCAGTTTAAAGTATCACACACTATTAGGGGGGGAAGGTAGGGGCTCATCAGTCAGGTCAGGTCAGGTCAGTCATTTTCAAGGAGACAGACAGGGATACAGCAGACACAGATTTCCTCATGTGGTCTGTCCAAGACTGTGAATACTGCCCTTTACTAAAGTTAAATGATGATTAAAGTCAGAATTACATTACATAATTTGATAGTAAAAATATCAAATTCAATTGACCAATTCAAGTAAAACGCCACTTGGTGCTGTGGACGTCCAGCCCTTGGTTGGAAAATCTTGGAAAAAGATGTTGCGCCAAAAGTTAGCCAAATTGTGTGCTTTAACTGCATTTAGTGCATTTTACATTATGTACTAATTAAAAAATTTGAATTGAATTTCGTTCATGCTGATGCCAAGGTCTCTGTTTACTTTTGTACTGAAAGAAGAAGGCTTTTGAATGACTGTGGGTTTATTTAAATTACTTTATGTTGCAGTCAAAATGGCGCTGGTTGGTTTCACTATATAAATAAAACACAAATAGTGTTTACTTGAAAGTACTGCAAACTAAATGATACCAGTGTCAAAGAACAGTAAATAAGCTTTTGAGTACTGAAGTGGATTGTACTTGGGATATAAGCTGCAGTTTGTATTATAGAAAAGTGTAATTAATTTTACACATTATGCAAATGAACTAACTTCCATAAAAGATTGAAAACATTTATCTATGAGATTTGTTTCTTACAGTTTATTCCTGGGGTCCTAGGGAACTCTAGTCGGTTGTCTTGTTTGGTAAATATTTTGTTAGAGTGAGGGTTATAGTCAAGTCAAAACTTAAATGCAAAAAATAGAATAGCACTCCAAGCTGTTTGTTTGGGTTTATTAAAATATCTTGAACTTTATGCACGCAGCTTCTGTGGTTACACACTTGTATGTGTGTGCTATTAGTGTCACACCCTAGGGTTGCCTTTGCCCGTCAGTGGGTCGGTCGGTCAGTCAGTCAGCCTGCCCTTCCTCCCATCCCATTCACATTTATCCAGAGCCAAATATCAACCACTGCCCATGAATATTGCTGTTTATATTCAGGGTTTGCATACAATGAATACTGATGTTTTGGTGCCTCCTCCACTAGTGCCGTCACCAAAAATATATGAGAAAGCAATATGAAGTATTGGACCTATTGCCATGGAATTTTCTCAGTATTCAGTGTCACCTTGTGCAGATTTATCTGGGGTATTGCCATGAAATCTAGTGAGTGCATGTATGGTCAACCACTTCTTCACAGAGCAAGAGGTTTTACCAGTGCCATCAGCAGAGGATTCTTGACCGTGATTATGGGTTTGTAGTCTGACCAGCGATCCTCTCAGGACCTTTGTCGTCACTGCTGTGCTTCAAGAGTAATTCTCCTTTCTTGCCGAGCAGAAATGACCAGATTCTCAGTGCAAAAAGCTGCAGTGTGGATGACACATTGTTATCCTATGAATATATGCATTTTGCATGCTAACAGTTGCGACTGATCCTCGACAGAAAACCGGTGTGTTTGCTGTTAGCCTGTGGAGAGACAAGACTCCGACCTCTCTATAAGACAGATGACTTAAACCAATCTAATTCAAGCTCGTCGATAGGAAAGGAGCGCATTTCCCTGAGCAGAAATTGACCAGGTGTCAGGGGGGCTGATGGAGAGGGCAATGAGGTGTGTGTGTGTGTGCGTGCGCCAGTGTGCCTGCATGTGTGTATCAGCTTTTGTGAGTGCAGACGTTTGTGTGCACCTGTACTTCACAAGCGTCTTACTTATCCCATGAGCTCGCCTTTGTTTGAGAATGTTGCTATTTTTAGAGCCGTGTCGAAAGGTCAGCTCCTTTATCGGCTGGAAAAACACTGAAACAACGGTTTAACAGAAAAACATGCATCCCCTGGGAGATGGACACGCCATTGCCTCAGTCACCTGCTACATGCTTTGCATCACCCTGACAATGCTTTGCTGTGATGGCACAGTGTGATGCTATTTCCACTGGTGGTTCAGCCAGTGGAGCTTTTTCCCTGTAAAACTCACATTTATTTGTTGTTATTGTCTGGAGTTGTCATCATGCTTCAATACACTTTATTCCATATTCTTTTAAAAGTGGGCACTTAGAGTATAAATACAATTTTTACCCTGTAAAATGTGATCCTATATTTTTGTGGCAATCTTTATATGAAACCTGCTGGTCTTCCTTTGTTCTTTAAAATGATGCTCAACCCCAAATCTCTCATCTGATACTCACACCATGTCGACTTGAACACTGTGTGTGACTGGTTTGTAGTTCTCTTCCTTACAAAAGGTATCAGATAGTATCAGCTTGAATTCATGTGGGTACAATGGCTTTCAAGGGTGTTAAGATTTTAATTACTTAGTTTTAATACGTGTATCAAAACATTCAGCTTCTGAAGCTGCCGCTCAGGCATCAAGCCACTTTACCACTGTCCATCTATATGCTTAGTATGCTCCAATCACTTATAACTGCTTTAAAATGTAGATATTCTGCTTTTTTGTTGCACTGATGTCCATCTTGCAGCTCCAATGAGAGCCTGACTGATTTGTCAGTCAATGTATTTTATCAGCAGATATGGTCATATCACAGATTGGTATCAATGTACATTTGTTCCTATATGAAGACTTTCTCTACAGAACATATAATAGTGAAAACAACGCTTTGGGGTGATTTAGACTACTTCTCTAAACATGGTGATGTACATTTCTGCAGTAGCCTACCAACCAAGCAAAGATAAGCCAAAACTCTTGCAAATCCAGTGATTTGTTCATTTCTAGATTTGTGTGACAGATCTGGAACAACGTAAAATTTTCTAAAATTAAGTTATTTTTTAAGAAGGCAGCCTTTTGAGGACCTTTGCATGGACATATCCGTGCAAAATCGGCATGCAATCCACTTAGAGAAGTCCATTCCACATCAAAAATTTACTGTATCTGCTGCCATATCGGTTACTGGCAAATTCTTTTCCTCTAAAATTGGTATTGGTTTTGGTCTCAAAAATCCCATATTGGTCAAGCACTAGCTCTAACAGAAGATATGTGTTTAGTTTGACTGCATTTGGGTAAAACAGTGGCTGTTCTGAACGTGCTGAGCTGAAGAACAGTGGTAAAAGAAGTACTGTACAAGTCTTATATTTACATTTTTCCATACCATAAATAAAAGTAAAGAAGTGTCATCTGCTAAGTGTATTAAGAGTATCCAAAGTAAAAGCACTCAAATGCAGACTGTCCCCTTTCAGAGCGTTACACTATACACTGTACATTTAGAAGTCATGTGTACGTGTTTGAATGCATTGCATGTGCATAGCTTATACCACTAAAGTTACTGTAACCGAGCTGACCGTCGGCTGAGGCCCAGCTCCTCCAGGTCCACGCGTTTGAAGCCATGAGGACACCAGTAGCCCTCCCCATCAGGGGAACAATGGGTGTCTGGGATGGCCAAGCTGTTCCATGTCACATTACTGACCAAAAGAAAAAGAAAAACATATTAAATCATATATGCAGTGTGTGGTAGGATGGAATAGCATGGTAGTATGGAATGACTATCTGTATCTGTATCTGTATCTATATATAGTAACTCAGTCCATAGGAAGTTGGCTTTGGAAGTGGAGGGTCGCCGGTTCAAGTCCCCACCCGGAGCAAAACACGGAGCATAGACTTGTAGCTGGAGAGGTGCCAGTTCACCTCCTGGGCACTGCCAAGATGCCCTTGAACAATGCATCTTATCTCTGCCCCTTTGCACTGTGCTCATATAGTGATTACCGCTGATATCGGGACAGCGTCGTTGTGGAAACTTTGCTCCTACCCTCCAGTTCCCCCCTGGTAACACCGTTAGCTCTGTCAGCACTTTTGCCCTGTTTTGGTGCTGTTTATGGAGTTAGCACTGTTAGCTGCTAGCTGCCAGCTCAGCCACCTCCATGTTGAGATCTGTGAGCATAGAGCCCCAAGTAACATTTGAATTTGCAAAGTAAATAATACCAGATGAATACCATAGCTTAAAATATAGTTTACTTTGGAATGTAGTGGATTGAAATGATTAACTTGAAGGCTTTTTATTTTACACCGCTTCAAGTACTTCAAAATTACCTAAGTGCCTAAGTACAGTACTTTAGTAAATATACTAAGTTACTTTTGACCACTGTCTAAGTTGCTCTGTGCTGCAGGATGACAGAGAGACTTGTCAACACTGGAATCCATGGTAACAAACACAAATTCAAGCGGCTGAAGAAAGACACTTTCTTTCTGAAGAAGTAAATTACTTTTGTTTACAACCACCTCTCAAGTATCCAAAGTTGTTTAATGATGTCTGATACACAAAATCTAATTTTTGGTGGAGTGTTCCTTTAAACTGATAGGCAGCATGGCTTTAATATGAGGTCAGAGACAAGTCAACATGCAACACCATCATCAACATCATCTACAGTTCTCTGCTCTGCCAAAACCTCGATCTTATATATCCCGAGGCCCAGGATAAAAACATGTCCCTCCTCTTCGTCCTCCTCCACCTCCTCTGTAAGTAGGCGTGATGGAGGAGGTGAGTGAGCCTCAGCGGTACAGTGAAGGCCAACATCGGTGTCCACATAGCAGGCTTTGTCCTGCCAATTTTTGAGCTCTCAAATCAAGTCCCACCCCAACAGTCTGTTTCATGTGGTTAGAAAATTACAATCTCAAAGCTTTTTTTTTTTGTACATTAACTTAAAGTAATTTTCTATTTACATTTAAATAGTTTTAACAGACCCACCCCCATGTGTAGCCCAGTCATAAAGACCTAGGTTCTGGCATCTCACTTACACACTAGCTAATTATAGTCCACTGTAATTACAAATGTGTCATTTCTCATTAGGCCCTAACAGCAGACATGCAAATGAAACACTCTATTTGACAGTGGGCTTTTTTATCTTTCCTCCACTCTTATATCTCTCAGTTTGACACAGACTAAAAAACAGCTTAAAGGTACTCATCCCCCTTATTTTTTTTAATAAAGCCTACATATCTATCATTACTTCATTATCCTGATTTGCATGTATGTTAATTAGACCCGTGGGGCAACACGAAGCATGATGTTTAGGCTTTGATTTTGCCATTGTTCTGTCTTTTCTGCTGATTCTTCACAATATGTTTTTCTGCATCGACGGCTTTTTTGTGAGACTGCTTCTTCTTCTAACCTGCACAATGTAGTGCTCCACCAAGACCTTTGAAGGGACAGTTCACCCCCAAATTAAAAATACCTGTTCTTCTTACCTGTAGTGCTGTTTATCAGTCTAGATTGTTTTGGTGAGGTGCAGAGTGTTGTAGATATCGGCTGTAGAGATGTCTGCCTTCTCCCCAGTATAATGGAACTAGATGGCACTCGGCTTGTGGTGCTCAAAGTGCCAAAAAATACATTTGAAAAACTCAACAGCAATGTCTCTGTCCAGAAATCATGACCTGGTCACTCAAGATAATCCACAGAGCCGTTAAATATAGGAGCTATTTTCTTTCTACCGAAGTACACATGGGCCAACAGTATCACTGCACAGAAGAATTCAGTTAGCTAACGCTAGCTAGCTAATGTGAAAGCTCAGCCGGGAGGACACCACTAGTGTTTACATCTTGGGCTGTCACAAGCACGAGCCTCTCGTCCATGAGTAGATGTCAGCAGTAGGGATGTGCCACATCATCTCATTCATGATAATACCAGTATAATTTTCAATATCATATTAAAATTTCATGTCATGATACCCATGATTTCTCAACTTGTTGACATAGTGACATCATACTGTTACCCATGGCAACAACAAGCATGGCTGAAAGCAAAATTATTAGACTCCACGGTGGTTCCAAAAAGAGGAGCAGCTTCAGTAGTGTGGAATAAACTGTGGCGTCCTGAATGTTTTACTTCTCAGACTCTTTTAGTGACTTACCGCTCAGAGGGAACTCATTCAGCGGCTCCTCTGGCAGCAGCACAGCGTCTCTCCCTCTCCTCTCTCGCCGTGCGCACACAGGAGTCGGTGTCGTCAAGTGATTTTGTCATAAACCTTTGGTAATGAAAACCTACATGAATAAACTCCATATATGTGAGTGTGTGATAGTTGTGGTATCATAACAGCCTGTCACAGGTTACAGCGTGATGATTAATGGAGAAATGGCAGAGCATAAAGGTCCAGGTGGGAAAAAAAAACAACTCAATCATTTAGGATTTTACTAAAAGAAGGAAATCACCTGTTGATTTATATATATAGATCCCAGGGGACATTTTTTGTATTTGGGAGCTGTTCAAGTGTGTAATTAGTGGTAGATTTGATTTAGTTGAACTATTAATATTGTATACAGAATCTGAATCTACTGTTGTTGTTCACAAACTAAAGACATGAGAGATCATTTTAGTTTAGTTTTACTGAATATTTGAAGGAAAACTGTAAAACTGTATCACTTATTTTGTTGCAATTCTATTTTCTTAAATTAATAATAAAATATTTTGTTTACAAATTTGTCATATAGAATAGAAATACTTTATTGTCTGTCCCAAATAGTGACAGAAATTCTTCTTTGACAGGGCTCACAAACACATTCACACAATTCCCATCAAGACATATTTTACATTAAGAAGACGATTAAAAAAGTAAAAAAAAAATAATAATAATAAAAAATAAAATCAATAATATTGTCAAGAATATTAGAATATATAATAGAATATTGTCAAGAATACAGCTATCACAAAAATACCTTGAAATATTGTGATATTATTTTAGAGCCATATCGCCCACCCCTAGTTGGCAGATGTAGTTTAGTAGAAAGAAGATCGTTCCTACGTGAAACTGCTCACAACAAGGTCTGTGGATTAATTTGATTAACCAGGTCATGATTTCTGGAAAGAGACATTGCTGTTGAGTTTTTTAAAATGTATTTTTTGGCACGTTGAGCACCACAAGCTGAGTGCCATCTAGTTCCATTATATTCAAGAGAAGGCAGACATGTTAACTGTCAATATCTCCAACATTCAGCAACTCACACCAAAACAATCTAAACTGATAAACAGCACTACAGGTCAGAGGAAAAATATGTAATTTTGACTTTTGGGTGAACTGTCCCTTTAAGCTGTGGCAAAGTGCCAAAGAAAGAAAACTGTATATGAGCTCTAAAATAATCTGTTAAAGTGAGATAACCTACACGTGTGTAATTCTCAGTGATTTGTGTTGACATGGAGCAGTTGGAGAGTCAGTGATTGATCGGTAAAGGTTAATGTCCGCTTCAGAAATTAAATCAAGAACACATAAACACAATGCCATCTGGCCACGCTCCCCCTGTTCACATCAACAGTGACCTGCTCAGTGAGTGTGTGTGCAGCGTGATCCTACAGCACTGCACCACTGACCGCTATTGGAAACTGCGTGTCCTTAGGCTCTGATCTATATATTACAGAGCCCTGTGTTCCTCAGTTGTATAACATATGGAAATGACAACAGATGGCTCTTTCCTTTTTTTCTATTTTATTTTTATTCCCAACCTTCTCTTTTTTCTATCCCGCTCTCTTTCTCCATTCTTCTCATTCACCCACATGCACATGATCTTATGAGCAATATACATGTATACACACATATTTATCAAATAGCAGTTTGCAACAGGGGATCAATGAGTCTTCTACAGCACAGAGAAACCCCCCAGTCACATTAGTAAACTAATATTAGTAAACACAGCCTCACTTCCTCTAGTTAGGTCATGTCTCCTCATAGAGTTCACAGCTTTAATCATGTTGTCAGTCCCTTTATGTGTGGATTGATTGATAGGTAGATTGCTGGTGTCCAGCTGAGAGTTGGACACTAGAGGAAGTCATTAACGGACACACATGTCCGAACACAGCATCTATGATGTAGCCTGTTTCGGCCACTTGAGGGCATCTTGGTTGTCTCAAGACAAAGAGCGTTTTGTGTCTTGTTAAGGGGTTTAGTTTGAGTTCAGTGCAGTGCTTCAACAGTGGAAGGTGCAGAATCTAAACACAGTTACAGTCGGAGCAAAGCTCTAACATGACAGACTGTTACTTTCCCAGAAATCTGTGTTTAATTCACTGGATCTTTTCACACTGTGTGTTGCTCAGGTGCAAATCAAAGCTGATTACACTCCATTTAGTCCTATTGTCAGTGTAGAAGCATCACCAGACGTCTAACCTTTGTTTTAGGAAAAGAAACTTTACAATATGTGTGCAGATGAGTTTCTCCCCTCCTTCATCAACACTGTAATCCTGCAGCAGTGTCCTGCTGAGCTCTGTACTGCCCTCTAGTGGCTGAAAAATAGTAAAGCAATTTATAAGGAGTAAAGCAATTTAAGCATGACAGCTCCTGTCATTTAACAACAGCAGTCAAGGCTGGTGTAACTTCCAGAGGTGCAGTGACACACACTGTTTGCAGGAGTGTATCAGTGCTCTGCTGCACCAAAACAGATGTAGAAAATGAGTTGAATTGTTCAGCAAAAACTCTTTTATCTGACAGTTATCTGACATTCAGCTCTCCTCCTGACAACCAAACTATAGCGGTGTGTGTCAAGTTGATAATATGGCGTCTCTCTAAGAGGAACATCGACGTGATAATTGATACTGTGGGCAACATGATCAACTAGTGAGCAAGCGGTGCAGTTAAACAGGCAGCACATTCATCTGAATAGTGATTATAGTGAACCTGTGGAGGCACAATGTTTTGATTTGTAAATCATGTTTTTTTTTTTTGCTGCTTTAATGTTGCCTGTAACAATGTCACTAAACTGCAGTGAGTTAATATGGTGAACTGGCAAGTACTAATTAGCTGAAAGCATTAACTGAAAAATACATATGTTCAATTTTAGCATCAAACCAAGACATGCTTAAATATATGTCGTCTTTAGAAACCCTAAAATAAAAAGATTTATATCACTGAGCTTTTGTATGCACACATAACCACATAGTATGAATATGAGAGTATCCCAGAATGCCTCTGTGTAAGGTGGCTGTTATATTTTATGTGTTCCACACACAAAAAAAAGCTTCAGCATTATTTATGTCTATATGTTATAAGTGTAAGTGAGACAATAAATGTTTCTCCATCATCACTTCTCACTTCTGACAGTAAACATCCATCTGCAAGATACAAGTGATCCGCATTACCTCAGACAACAGTAGCATCAGCTGTCTTACCTTCTAGTCTGCTGTGTCAACACGGAGCAGCATTTCGTCTTCTAAGGAGAATCTGATCGCTGCCTGCGGTACATAATTTGGCTGATTGGTTTGTTTGTGCTGGCGACGAGCCAAATGTTGCTGAAATTTGTGACAAAAAAAGACAAATAAGCTTCATGGGGTATTTTCTCAGCTCATGAACAAATCCTCAATTATATTCAAATTTGTTTTTCTTTTGTTAGTGTGTGAATGTGTTATTATTATTAGAATAACTGAAACAATAGCAGAGACTACAGATATCATCCGTAGTAAAATATGACAGAAAATACCAGCTTATACCTCATCAGTGTCTGATGCTAAAATGATATGGTATAAAGCATGGATACAGCACAGTACACAGACGTGATGAATTATCAGTACAACAGCCTATTTAACCCTTTGAAACCTGAGCAAATTGGCATGATTCTTTTTATAAACATGGGAAGAAGGCAATGAGCAATTAAAGAAGAAATGACCCAAAAAAATAGCAAGAAATTAGTAAAAAGAGAAAATTAAAAACAAGAAATTTAGTAAAAAATAAATACATAAATAAATTAGAAAGAAAAAAAAGAAAGTGACCTGGAAAGAGTGCTTTAAAATTGTAATAATTCTGTGACATCATTTTAAAATATAATAATTAAAAATAGTATAAATGTAGTTTTTAATTTTTTTTGCCCTAGTTTTTTTTTTATTGTTAATAGTTTTCTAAATCTGTATATTTTTTCAGTTTCTGGAACATTTCTTATCAAGTTGCTCATTGCCTTTTTTCCCATCCTTTTGAAAGAAATTGCATCAATCTCCTCAGGGTTCGAAGGTTTAAAATATTTGTGAAAGGCGTCTGAAAGCAGCACAAGAAAAGTGATGTTGCTCTAGGTTTCAAATGGTTAAACACAAACCCAACTGTCTGCTGAACAAGTACAAACTTGAAATGAAATGAAAAAAGTTATTCTGAAAACAGATTTTAAAGTGGACAAACTAGTGAGGGAAAAAAGGAGCCTGTTGTTTTAAATCATTATCAAGATTAAAAATTCAGAAAACTTTCATATCCCCAAGGAGCAATTTGCTTTACAGACATTAGTCCAACATAAATACATATATTATACACAGCACAGCACATGATTCATGTCTTTTACACCGTTGCCATCAATCATGGAAAAAGACAAAGAAGACACAGTGACATGACATCTTGGGTTACAGTTTGTCTAAAATAACCAACAGCAGATGGAACAAAGGACAGTCTGTACATTAGTGCTGCCTTTGGGGAAACTAAACCTCTGCCCTGATGGAAGCATCTGGAACTTGACATGTAAAGAATGTTGAGGGTCCAAAATAGTAGTCTGTCTTTTGAGTTGGTCCTTGCTTCATACAAGTGCTGAAGGTTATTAAGGATAGCACCTAAAGGGTAACCTTACGGCAGATTTTTCCACTTTGTTCCTAATTTAAAGACTAAGACTGCCAAACCAGCAGATTATAGAAAAGGAAAGGACAGACTCAATAAAGGAAGAATAAAACATTTTCATCAGTGTCATATCCACATTAGAACTTTGCAACTTCTTTAAAAACAACAACGGTTGATTTACCTTTTTACATACAGCATCTTTGCCTCAATCAAATTTAAGCGTCTTGTCTAAAACAGCATCCAAGTACTTAAATTCTGGCACTTGTGCTCGTTCTTATGCTGCCCTTTTCCCATTTTTTCTTAAAAAAAACTATACAATCAATCAGTCTTTGTCTTCTGTGTGCAGCACTTTGTATCAAGCACTTTGATTGGCTGTTAAACACTACAGGAAACAGTGATGTCACTGCTAATATAGGACAACAGATTACTCTCTCTATCGCAGCTACATATATAAATAAAACTGACATGGTAAAAACAGAATCAAACGTTTCCTAATGCTAACTTTTTGCCATTTGTAATAGAATTTATAACCCAATGTTACATAGTTCCTGCAAACAAAAAGAAAATATGGGCGATCTGGACGACTGCTGGACATTACTAGAATAATTTCAGGAAATAATAGACATTAAATGATTTTTAAAAAATGTATTTTATTCCGTTCTTTACAACTAATATAACATCACCAATGCAACATATCTTCATGCGTGTTTTGTTTTGCCTTCCTGCTTTACTGTCGGACAGTTGGGTCGTTTTTCCCTTGCCATCCAGAAGCTGTTGTCTGTCTGTCTGATTCCATGTAGATTAATCACACGCAGTGCAGGGCCAGGAAACAATTCTTTGGTCTTAGACAAATCTTTTGGAGGAACAACTGGTCACACCACTTAACAAATTCATCAAGCACTGGGCCATGATCTTGCACCACACCCTAGAAGATTCATGATCACAGAACCATTGGCACACTGAAAGCCACAGTGGGTAATGTTGATAACATTAACTTTTTTCATATCTGCTGAAATTGTCACCAGATCCACACAGTAGTACATGAGACATATAAGCCTGTGAAAAAGTGTATGCTCCTCTTCCTCCTCCTTCTCGAAGTGCTGCTAATGGCATTCGCTAGAATCTTGAATCATGGTGGACGAAAAACAACCAGTAGACCACGACCTGTGGTCAAACTGGCCATCTGTCCATCCATCCATCCATCCATCCATCCATTTTCATCCACTTGTCCGGGGCCGGGTCGTGGGGCAGCAGTCTGAGCAAAGCACCCCAGATGTCCCTCTCCCCAGCAACACTTTCCAGCTCCTCTTGGGAGACCCCAAGGCGTTTCTAGGCCAGATGAAATATGTAATCCCTCCAGCGTATTCTGGGTCTGCCTCAGGGCCTCCTACTAGTGGGATGCACCCAGAACACCTCCAATGGGAGGCACCCAGGAGGATCCTGATCAGATGCCTCAACCACCTCAACTGACCTCTCAAATATGAATCAAGATTCTGTCACCGCATTGCCTATTTCTCACCTCAAATGTTTGTTTAGAAACATATTGTAGTGTACTGTTTTGCAGTAAAATGAGAGTTTGCTCAGGGTGGAGTTGCAAACTTTCTCACAGGTATTTTTCGTTTAGTTGTGGTGAATTCTGAATGGCATTTAAAGCTTTACCTAGAGAAGGAGGTACATGATGTTTTCTTCATGTACTACTGTGTGGATACAGTGACAGTTTAAGCAAATATGACAACAAAGTTATTTTTTATAAAAGTCCCCAACTACAGCTTTAAGGACAGCTCTTCATCCATGATGGCTCTGGCATTTATTTGTATATAAAATGGATAAAACAGTTGAAAGCACACAGCCCTGAGGGGATCCAAGGAAGACGAGAGTTTACCGGACAGGGCTCCATTAACCCGGGCCCTCTGAGATCAGATGGAGTCGGACCTAATTTTGTTTTCACACCAGGGATCACAGACTAACAATAACACCGCTGTGGTACGCCTCTGATAGGACTGAGTGGATCCTGGGATACAGTACATGAAGCATTTGATGCGCTCGGAGCTTTGGTAACATTTGATCCGTGTCAGCGTTAATGGGTGTCTGAGTCTGCCGTAATGTCTGCCGGTTAATGACTGCCATCATACCGGAGTATTAACCCTGTCACTTCAGACTAATCACTGCACTCCCTGTCCCCCTGTCACCTCCTCCTCACAGTCACACACTCTCAGTACACACACACACACACACACACACATTACCTCTGCAGTGGCAGGGTATCATCTGTTTTTCTTACTTCATTCTCGGGCCGAGAGGGTCACGGCGGCCAAAGTTATGGCGCTAACCGTCATTAGCCGGGGCCGCACTTACAGACATCATTAGTCTTTCATTGTCTCCTGGGGAAAACTTTATTGCTGTTCTCAATCAGAGGTGGCTGTCTGAGGTCCCGTTCACACGCTGTCTCATTTGAGATCTATGGTGCATATCATATGAGCACACCTTAATAGACCTCTAGGAAGGAAACATTAAAACAGGAGCGATATAAAACACACTCATTAGACATATTATTTCATGGAGGTGTAATTTTTGTGGTTATGGTTTCATTAACAAGACGACGTTTGTCATGTCGTCACAAAGAAAGTTTATAATTCATATTCTTTTGTCTCAGTACTTTAGTTCATATGTATAAAGCTCCATTAAGCAATGTCTTTAAACACTGAATCAAATATACTTTTACCTGTGATGTCAAAGGTCTAATGGTTTTGCTAATATTAGTTTAGGAAAAAAAATCAAACTTCAGCTTTTTTTGTTTTTAATTCACCATGTTTGTCTCTGTCTCTGTCTAACCTGACATCCCCCATCACCCTCATGACTAGGGCCGTGTATTGCCAAGAATCTAGTGATACGATGCGTATCACGATACAGGGGTTACAATTCAATATGTAAGGGATAATGTAGAGCGAGCCGGTCACTATAGAGAAATAAACCCCGACAGGGTGATGTAGGACCCCGACGCGAAGCGGAGGGGTCCTACATCACCCTGAAAGGGTTTATTTCTCTATAGTGACCGGCTCGCTCTACATTATCCCGCTTATTACACGGCTACTCACCAAAGAAATCAAAAGTTTGACATCACGGAGCAACAGAAAACAACAGAAAATCAACCATTTCTTGCCGCAGGTATAAACGTCTTTCTGCGGATTGATATGACAGGACGTGATTCGCCCGAGTCGATCAGAAGCGTCCTTAACAACGGTCTGCTATTCATAGCAACGGTCTGCTATTCAGAAATAACAGACCGTAGAATGTTGTAATTGACCAATCAGGATCGAGCATTTGACAATGCCGTGTAATAAACTGCGATATTGTAAGCACAGTGATGTATTGCGATTTCTGTGAAACTGCCAGTGCTTTCTGACTGCCTGCGTCATAGGCCCGTGTTCTCTTTGTTTATGTTTGTGATACGTTGTTATATTAGAGTGGAAGAGTCAAATGGCTGTAGATACATTTTAATCAGGAGAGACAGGAGAATGAAGTAAAGATAATATTTAATACAGAATATGAGTGAACAGATCAACAGATGATTTGTGCTGTTTAAGACACAACACAACACACAATGAACCACTGCCATGAGTCTTTGCTTGTAAACTATTAATTAAAAATTAATAGTGTTTTTGAGAATCAATACAGTATCTCAAAGTGTGTAGATATTTTCTTATGCCCCTACTCATCATTACAGTTCTTTTAAACCTCAGAGCTATGCTCAGGCCCTTTAATTATCATTAATGTGCAGACATTTATGCATGTATGCCAGCACACACTCTGTTTGCTTGCCTACACGCTCATAAACAAACACAAAACTCATGAAATTCCTGGTCTGCACAGACTTTGGAGACTAAATACCCGAACGACATTAACAATACAGGGAAGAACCTGATTTTAAGGATGATTTCATCTTTCTATCTTTACATTACAAATTGTTGTTTGCTTCTATATTAATGCTCTGAATCTTGTAAACAGACCCTTTAAAGGAATCAGGCATTTAAATATGCTTATTCACTTTCTTAGATGAGAAGATTAATGTCACTCTCATCTGTATAGTAAGTGTGTGCTGTAGCTGCAGTCAGCAGCTGGTTATCTTAGCTTAGCATAAAGTCTGGAAACAGGGGAAATCACCCGTCCTGGTTTGTCCAAAGGTAACTGAAACTACCTCCCAACACTTCTAAACCTCACTGAATAACATGCTATATCGCTTTAGAAATCTTTAGAAGCATATAAATGACTGTTCACTATTTTACTGGGGTTATGTGGCAGACTATTTTATTTATTTACATTTTAAAATAAAACCCATGAGATCAACAATCTCTGTTAAAAAGGAGACCTTTGCAGCAGACAAAAAGTTACAGCCAAACAACACAATAAAAAGCATAAAAGATACACAGTAACATGTAGAAATATTACAACACTTACACACAATGACAAGAACCAGTCGAACCTTTTCGGTTGGGACTAATTGCCAGGCAACCAGCAGAGACGCCAGGAGGTTATTCCCAGCCAAGAAACAGTCTAGCACATAAGTACATACCATTCGTCGTGTCTGGGCTTGGGTGTAGGTTCAGGATTCTGGTTTCATGGTTAGATCAAGTATTGAAGTTAGGTGTGAGAATTGGGCTCAGAATAAAGGTGTTGGTTTAATTTCTTGAACTAGGGTTTAAACGAGAAGAGAATTGTAGAAAACTCAAAGTGCCTATACTGTAAATGTGTATGCGTGTGTTGGAGTGGGTTTCCTGTATCCAGAATGGATTTCATCCATCTCTCTAATGTGGCCTGTTCCTCTTTCTTGCTTTGTGATTGAGTCTTGTTCTGAGCACATAAGACCTGCTTGTGTGTGTGGTCATTTGAGAGAAGTGTGAAGGTTTCAGTTGTGGTGATGCTATCAACTGTAGACGGGGATTCTGATGGACCTGCAGCTTGACAGGAAGCCAGCTTAGAAAACAAGGCACTGATTGCACCTGAAGGTCAGTGGCGACTCCGCTTATGTATTTGTTGAGAAGTTAACGAGAAAAATACCTTCCTTTAACATCTCCCTTGACATCTTGTCTTAGAATACGCATCATTTGGAATTTAATCTGTGCTGTATTATGTGTTTGCAAGCTCGATCTGCAGTCTCAATAACACTGATGACGACCGATGAACAAATCTCTTCCATTCAAAGTGGCATTCACTGACCTGATTTTCCTCATATCACATCTCTGAATTCGCAAACGGAGCTCGGCCTGACCCGACATCACCCTCATTACCATTCTATTAAGCCTCCCGGCACCGAAATACACCCCGGTCCTTCACCTGCATCAGAAATGTATTAATATTAATGTGCTAACCTATACACTCCATGCATTTGCAAGTGGGCACACACATTATTTTTGCTTACCTACACACACCCGTGCACGGACACATTTGCTCGCCGTGAAATACACAATAAAGCCTCGCGCACGCCTACTGTATACACACTTGGTGTCAGCCTCCAGCTCCGGAAGCAGGACTTGCCAGAGGGGTTTGGACTAATTGATATTCTCCCAAACTGCCCAGGGCTTCTCCAAGGAACCTCACTCCGCAGTGCTGCTGACAAGGCACATTCCATCACTGCTGCAGACTTAAAATAGGATCAAAGGATGTAGCAGTGTGTGTGTGTGTATGTGTGTGTGTGTGAGAGAGAGAGACAGATAGATAGAAAGAAAGAGAGAGGATGTGTGTGACCAGCATATTGACTCCTAGTGAATTGTGACAGTGTTGTTTTGCCTCTGCGTCCCTCTTTTTGTATTTGTCTCTTTGCTCACATTAATGTCCTTAAATGACCTTAATTTGCTTCATCCCAAATTATGCACCATATAACTGGCTTGTTTGTGATTTGCGCTATTATTCGGTAGTTAACCAATCACTGCTGGTGAGAGGCCCAAAGGCTGTGTTTAATCGCTGGCACTTGTACCCAATTGTGCTTCCCTCTCCTTGCTGTAATCAGGTTTTCTTTAGACGTGCAAAAGTCTTGAGTCGATGGCGAAAAAGCCCCTCAGCCATATATATATATATATATATTTTCACCAACTGACCTTTCTCTCCAAAGTAATACTTGCCAAGACGACTTAATTAGGTTGCTCCATTGGCCGTATCGCCATGGAAACTCACAATTCAATCAGGAAACCCACAAGTCAACGTCACGTCCCTCCCACAATCCTGCAGCTCCCCCTCTCTGATTTGTTCACTTGCAGGGGTGCAGGCTGTGTATGGCTGTTGATTTTGTTTTACTGTGTGTGTGCGCTACGGCAACACAAGTGTTAACTAAGTTTTTTCTAAATCTAGGACTAAGCTATTTGCGATGGGAGCTCACAGTTTGAAGCCACTGTGTTTCATTAATGTCTCTGTCGGAGGGCTCCACACCTCAGGCCCACTCTAATATCCTCCCTGGAGGGAGGGGGGCAACACTCCATCACGCTCACAACAGAGAGACATATTATAATGATGCTATACATATTCTCCGGTGGCACATTTAGTACACCTAGCGGCGATTATGTGACGTACATTTAAATGATTTTATGACACTCTGCGTGAGATGATGAAGCAGCGATTTAAAGGTCTGTGAGCAACAGACTTAATGTATCGGGCTCCGCTACTCGCTTGGAACTAAGTCTCTCCGGGGTTGTTTTCCAACCTTTTCAAATATATTATTCATGGACGGTGCAGCAGGAGAGGTCTTGTTGGCAATAAAGCAGCATTCAAGGATTGCGTCTCAGCTGATCACTTCAGCAAGCTCATTCGTTCGTTCATTCGCCAGAGTGTTATCAGACTTCTAGCCAAAGGAAACCTCATAAATGAGGGGCAATAGTCCAACCAAGTCACCGGGAAAATGTAGGCAGTGTGTGTTTCTGCAAACAAAGGATATATTACATTTGTACGCTATGATGTAGTGGATATGTTGAAGCTTTACGATTCAACAACACTGGTTAGGTTTAGGTACAAAAACACTTGGTTATGGTCAGGTTAAGGTCGTGTTTCGGCTAAAACACCCAGTTTTGGAAATACAGTGATATCTCTGTAAAAAACAACCACTTCTCTTTAAAGTATACCCAGTAAAAAACAGCAACAGGTCACCAAAACAAAGCTGGTTTGATTTGTTGGTCTCAAACTGTGACCTGCAGCGGCCTGCAGCTATGCAGGCGTCTCAACCAGGTGTGATGCCATCCATCATCCCCTCCACCTCTGCATGACAAAGTCAGCTTATATAATACGTCACTTTAGAAATGTTGATATGATTTGTATGTACAGGGTGTCTACAGGTCCTAAAAAAAGGTCTTAAAAAGGTCTTAAAAAGTCTTAAATTGTCTTAAATTCAGAATTGATGTGTCTTAAACATGTACAGTCACAGTACCGTGAAATTTTTTCCAGCCTGACAGACCTAATGACTGCTAACAGTCGTTTAACAGACCATAGAGAAATAATTTTTGTCCTGCAGTTTTTCTCTGAATATTGTAATAATAAACAGCTTTTATGATAGTGATGAGATTTTGTTTTCTTTCTACATTAAACACATTTAACTTAAACTTGAACTTGAACTGAAATCAGTTTGTTTACTTGGACAGTGTTTTGTTACCCCATGTTCTCAGTCAGATTTCAAAGGTAATGGAGGTTGTTCCAGTGCTCCAGACAGTTTGCCCTTAAGTAGCTTTTAAGGTTGTGAAAATCATCTTATTCTTATTCTGCGCTGCTTCACACTGTTTTATATGTTTGACCAGCTCTTAACTGAAGCGATATGCTGTTTACACTGAGAGGAATAAATAAACCCAAGACTCAAGCCTTGTGAATACGTAATTTTAAACACATTTTCCAAACTTCAGCCTGATATATTTGGTATATTTGAAAGCTATTGGATCTCAATGGGAATTTTTGAGAAAGTTCTGTGGCTTTGATCGAGGTTTGACTGCACAATATGCTTTGTAGCGACTGACTCATTGATGAGACTCATCTTTTACCTGCTTTTGAGTCTCCACAGTAAATAATGAGTGCACATTCTGTTCTCCTAATCTTGCTCCTCTGTGCTCCTCATCTGTGTACCTGATTGTTTCTTTGTTGTTTTGTTGCCTTTGGTTCTTTTTGTATTTGGTTGTGTTGATGCATCATTTTCAAAATTCTATCCTTTATCTTTCTTACATCTATTCACTGACTTGTTTTGTACATTTTTCTTGTGTTTCAGCAACAAAAAACAAGAAAATCAGGCTGTTCTGATGCACTAGTCATACGTATACCTTTGAAAAGTAATGCACCAGAATGTGTATAAACCCATGTAATGAGGAAGGTTGTGATCATGTGACTAATGTGCTGACAGAAGTAAAGAAGGAAGTAGTAAAAAGAGCGGACGTTCACGTAACATGGCATGTTGGGATGGTGGATGGGTCAGACAAGGTGAACTTTGAGTTATATTAAGGCACGCTGTCACCAAGTGTCTTTTCCTAAACCTAACCTACTTAACTTTGCATTAAGTATGTAACTTTGTGTTTAGTACGTAATGTGATGACACCCAATTATACTTCTTTTCCTAACCTTAACTTATGGAACTTTATTTTCCTAAACCTAACCTACGCAACTTTACGTTAAGTATGAAACTTTAAATTAAGTATAGAATATGATGACACCATGTTTCTTTTCCTAAACCTAACCCACATAACTTTACGTTAAGTATGAAACTTTGTTAAGTACATAACAGTATGTCTTGTTGCTTTTTTCTAAACCTAAACTACGTAACTTTACGTTTAGTATGAAACTTTACACTTAATATGTAACATGATGACACCATGTTTCTTTTTCCTAAACCTAGCTTTACGTTAAGTACAAAATTTCACATTAAGTAGGTAACATGATGACAACATGTCTTTTTCTGAACCTAACCTACATAACTTTGTGTGAAGTATGTAACATAACGACAACATGTGTCTTTTCCTAAACCAAACCCATGTAACTTTATGTCAAACACGTAAGGTAATAAAGCCCAGCCATATTCGTTTTCCTTAACCTAAACTTCTTAACTTTACACACGTTAGGTTGCCATTAACGATGACAATACCATTTTTGGGGCGCTAAGTTGTTTGACATCACACAAACTGTTGAATATGTGTTTTGTAAGATATAGATGAATCATTGTATATGCATACATTGGACTACCAAGTTGCTTTAGTTATGTCTGTAACACTTAATTACATATTTTATTTTTATTTTTCTATTTTTTTTTCTTAAAACCCTGTTTCGTCAGATCCTGTTGTTGTTAGATGTGTTCTAAGAATAAATTTCACTTTACATGGCTATAATAATTCTCAGCAGACACTTAAAACTGTATAACTATAGCTAAAACTAAACTAAACTAAAAGTGCAGACCACTTTGGACACAGCCATTGTTTGTTTATCACCTTAAAACTTACAGATATTCTTGGATCCTCAGAGCATGATTTATAATGACCCTCTGAACTTTTCAGCCCTCCTTCAGGGTCTCACTCTTAATTTGTGACCATTTAACAAAAGCTTTCCATTTTCATTCCCCGTTACAAGCCCTTGATGTGCACTCGTCTATCTTAGCCCCTGCGATTAGCTCAAACTATTAGCCTCATGAAAACAAATGAGACGCACACACACATGCTCTGCAGAATGCTCTCAGTCCATCAGCAGGCTCTCTAAGCTTTTATTGCTTCAGTAGATGGACTCATGATATTCGATGATTAAACAGCTAAAGCATGGGGAGGAAGAGGAAAACAAGACAGAAAGGAAAATGACATAAATCCTAGCTAAGCAAAATCATTAGTCATCTCAAATTAAATTAACTGTCTGTCTTTGATAATGCGACGTAATTTGATTCAAGTTAAGCTCCTTTTATTTCGCTGGGCTCAGAGAAGTGCTGAGTCCCGCTCGCTGTGTTTTCCTATCAGGATGGGTGATAAAAGAACGTGGCCCTGAGGCAAAGTAATAGCAATAATCAAATGGGTTGTTTATCCCGCTTCCATTGGGTGACATTTGCTTTGCCTCTGCAGCAGGACATCTAACTAACAGTAATGTGATTTCCTCAGACGAGATTGGATTAAAATGTTTTGACCTGATGAGGCTGTGGCTTCACAAGTCTGCATCAGATTGCTGCATCTTTGGCTCTCCATGTTTTCCCTACAGGCCAGGTGTGCATGGCATTATGATCTCTGCTGTCCTGTGTCACCAATGCATCAACAGCAGAGGAGTGCAAAGCTCATATGCAGCTATTGCACGTGTGTCTTCTTTGCAACAGGCTAATTTCTCGCAAATGAAACCCTGAGGCAACATTTAGTCCTCTTTCATTTGTGGCTATCTCACACTAAACGTCCAAATGTGTTAATCTAACTGACTCAGCTTAAAGAATGAAGTGTTTTAGTGGACAAATTAATGTGAACAGCTCAGGGCAGACTGTCAGTTAACCCTAACCGTGTTAGCTCCAAGGTGGGGCAGTATAAATGGGGCATTAGAAGTCACAGGAAAAGGTCTTGGCTTATTGAAGACTTTGGAATGGGACCGCAATGGATTCTCATACGTTCACATGTAGGAGGAAAAAAAATGTAGGTATGTGCGCCCTCGTTTTGCTTCCTGCGTTATATTCTAATTGATATGAAAGCCTGTTTAAACTGATTAAATTGCTCCTTCACTGTGTTCTGTGTTCTGTGGGGAGGCTTTTGCATGTGCATGTCTGAGCTACAGTATGTGTACCAAGCTTGTCTGACCGTCCATGCATTCAGCCTCATGCTGTGTGAATGAAAATGGTGAACGCCACAGTGCAAAGCTCCTCTCCTCTTCTCTCTAAATCCAGCCCAATGTGTTGTTTTTTTCTTCTTTGCTGGAGTGTCACATTTGTTGAATTTATGGGGATACATGAACTCCTTGAGCATGGCAATGCCTCTGTCGAAAACAAAGAATACGAGGGGATGATGCTGCAGCTTCCAAAGTGTTTTCTTTTGTCTAAATTCATTTTGAAGCATACTTTCACACTGGGTCTCTTTTGCCATTTTTCTCATATCGTTATTTGCCAAACTCTTATTCCAAACTGTGATTTTTCTTGTTTAAATCATCTATAATTAGTATTATCATCATTATCCTGTACATGCACTTAACTATTTGTAAAAGCAGTTCACAAACACAGTCTAATATTTGCAAAAACCTGCAGGATAATTCTTAATAATCCCTTATTTTCATGTGAGATTTTACATCCAAGCAATGCAAGTAGAAGCCCTTTCCAAGTGAAGAAGCAGCGCTGTGACAGTGCTGTTCTGCAGGTTGTTGTGGGTGAGGGACCATTGTTGAGCTGACAGTGTCCGCTGCTGGTTGGAGCGTTAACTGCAGACGGTGCCTCCTGCAGCACCGCGGAGCAGGAGGCTTCTGTGCAGACAGGGACATAAAGTAGTGTGTGCATCCACAGGCAGACCTGGAGTCAGTGAAGTGGGGTGAGGTTAGTGGAGAAAAGGAACCTAAGCGCCCTTGCATAAGCATGATTTTTAAAATAGCAGGATCATAAATGCTCTTTAATGTGAATTTAATAAGCATCTATAAGATCTGTATTTTAATTCCAGGCTGTATATATATTCAGTTGCCAGGCAGAGGCAGCGCTCATCTCACCATTCCTCTGCCTTTAAATGTCTGCTCTCCTTTTCTGTGATGGAAATGAATGAACAAGAGTGATGCCTCTATAGTGCTGCCAGCTCCACCCATCCTATATCCCTCCGTCCATACAGCTGGATATCAACAGGTGCGTCAGGCGTGCGGAGAGCAAACGCGCCACCAGGAGCGATGCAATCCAAACCGCTCCAGTCCCCTATGAGCCCAAATGTTTAATTACAGCCACAAACGGCAGATGGCTCTCTTGAGTTTTAATTTCTGTGCCTGTGATTGAGACTTAAGATGATATTAACCTCCCCTACACACACACACACACACACAAAACAAGAGAGGGATCAAATATGTTGAGTATTTTATTGTGCGGAACTGACACGTGTAATTCATCATGTAAATGGAGGCATAATGTGGAGTGGGGCATTAAGCAGGGTGTCCAGTTGCTCGTGGTTCACATCCTGCTGATGGTCGTTGAAGTGAGGATGATGATGTCCGACTGAAGGAAACGGAGTGCTGAAATTAGCGGCGCTGTCCGCGGTGCTGAAACAACAGCAAATGGAGCGCAGCCTGGAGAGCTTAAACCATATGAATGCGCTTCTTTAACACATGTGCAACTACTAGTATTTCCCTTTATGATGTGGAACATAAAGTTGTGCCCACTTACTTCATTTCTGTTACTTAAACCATGTAGATTTGACTGAAAAAGGAGGTGTAGGACACATTCACAAACACCACCCTGCCTGTTGTGTTTCGTATTATCATGCCTGTGGGGCACTCCAGGTATTTTGCAACACTGAAGTGTTTAAATGCTGCTGTTTTTTTGTAATTTACTTGAAAATAAATGTACTTCAGAGCTCAAACTGAAGCCAAATCCTACCATCTAACGTCAGCATCAGGACCCGGCTGCTCATTCCCCTTCAAGCAGGGGCTTGGTGGTCGAGAGGGAGGAAGTGGGGGAGGGCATCCTCTCCACTCAGGCGTGTACTAACGAGTGGTTACGACTTGTTGATGGGAAGGATTTGTTGATCTGGGGGGGGTATATAGACTGAAACGCTTCCTATGGTGTTTTTTTTTCTCTGAGCGTGGGAAAGTAAATTGTGCTGTGCCTTTACGCACTGATCGCCATACATGCATCTCCCACGCCTGTGGGCTCTGTAGGCAAAATCCACTGGGTCTAAGTGGTTGCTGGTGATCAGCCCGGGGGGGTTAAGTTTATATATTTGTATGCAGCTTGTCACACAATGCAGACGTCATCTCCACTGGATTTAGATCAGCTTTGGTGATGTTTTTTTCCCTCTTCCCCGGCTCCTCTCGCGCCCAGCCTCCTGTGTTGTGAGTGTGGAATACAGTGAAGGGGAATATGTTATCCGGCAGGTAGTTGGAATACAAGTTCATTTAGCCTGCTGCATCAATTTATAACTCTACTACGGTTGCGTATTTCTTCCCGTCTCCCCCAAACGTGTGACTGTTGATCAGTCACCGCAGGGTCGCCGTCGCGGATTGCTCCTCGCAAACTTGGAGTTCGCTTCGCCCGGTGCTGCTGTGCCTTCACTCGAGTGGTGATCTTCGTAGGAGGCGCCTGTATTTTTTTTTTTTGCTTGATTGCTGGCGGCGCACATGCACAGGCGTCCCCCCCGCCGCCGCTACCCAAACAGCGGCTTCTGATAGAGCAACCTCGTCTGGAGGAAGGAGGAGGAAAAACGGAGGGTGAACGGAGGAAAGAGTGGGTGAATGTGCTGTGAGGACGCTGCAGCCGGTGTTGGACATTTAAGGAGGCGATGCTACTGAACATGTCACAGACAATGAACAAAAACACCACTGTGCAGGTATGAATAATCCTCTGAAATCTCCGTCCGCGTGAGTTTGGCATAGCTCTCCATCAAGACTATGGTTATTGATGCATGTATGGAATTACGCATGAACTGATCTCATTTTTTTTCACCATCATGTCCAAGAATTTTTCCCGTGATGATGACAGCTGTTTTAAAACCGCAATTACCATGTAGTATTTGGACAGAAAAGAAAACCAGCTCCTGAAAAAGATACATATTTGACATTTGACATCACGGAACGGACCACTTAGCCGCCACCATGGGACTGTGACCCGGGCTGCGAGCTCTGAGAGGCGGCTGTTTGTGTAGTCTGTGCTCCGTGTGCAGACTGGACCTGAGCAGTTGTGACATTTTGAGCCATGGCTGCTGCTATCGCGAGTGGGCTGATCAGACAGAAGAGACAGGCACGGGAGCAGCATTTGGACCGGCCCTCGACCAACCGACGGAGGAAGAGCCCCAACAAGAACAAGGGGCTCTGCAATGGGAACCTGGTCGACATCTTCTCTAAAGTGCGCATCTTCGGCCTCAGGAAGCGGAGACTACGGAGACAAGGTCTGGGAACTTTAGTGTGCAAGGTGGCTGCTTTGTTGGCGCAGAGCGTTGTGCAGTCAGTGTAAACATGTCCATACATTCAACCACTGGTTGATAGCTCTAATTAGGCCTCAGCAATCATAATTACATTGGCTCCAGTGTGCTTTAAGTGCAGAAGGTGATGTGAAATGACAATAATTTATACCCTCGCCAAATTGCACCACCGTGCGTAAAAAGTTAAATTGAGTGGCAGAGAGTGTTGTGTTTCATATATTGGGCCAGTTGGTTGAAAACAACAAACCTGCCTCTGATTTACATGCAATCCCAGGTAGCTGACAGGCTCCTGACGAGTTGTACCAAATGGTTTCGACAGCTTTACCGAGCTGTCACCTCGGCGATTCTGAAAAGGGGCCTGATCGTTATGAAGCACACACACACACACACACACACACACGATTCGCCAGAACTGCTTGCTACATAAGCACATCACAATAAAAAAAAAAGCCAGAAATGAAACTCATTTATATGCAAGCAAAAAGGTCAGTATCTCCCGCGGAATGGAGGTTACGCCTTTCAAACATAATCTTTTTCTCGCATTTTTTTTTTCCTACGAATTCGTGGGCCAATGGCCTCTCACCGCTCCAGCTCATATCCGTTCCACTTATGAAAATGTCATGAACGTTTTTTTCTTTTTGCTCTAATGTGGCAACCTGGGATTGTTAAAGAGCACTGACAACAATTACTTCACTGCTGGAATCGGTGCCAACTGCGAGGATGATTTTTCTCTCCAAAAATGAATTAAGATAATTCATTTAGGAAAGAAATGACTTCAATTATTTCCCCTTGTTAGGGAATGATGGAAGGTGGCTGTAGGTTCCTGTTGGAATCATCAGGTATCAAACCTGTTGCATCACACATACTAGAACTTCAACTGGTTACACACCATTTTGTGCCCAATTTAGCGGCAGACTCACATTTCAAACAGCTTTTTTGTTTATAACAAAGCACTAGAAGCAGTTTTGAGTCTTTCATCTTGCTCACAAAGAGAGCCATTTTGATAGCTGAGCCTCTCTGGTCCCCTCTCTGTGCTCATGTTGCATAGGAACAATCCTGTGAGTGATAATGTCCCCATCACCAGCCCTTAGATTACATGGATTAAACAGGATCTATACAGCAGCACATCTGGACATAGGTCAGGCTGCATCCCAGGTTGTAAGAGGATGTCCTCCAGAAGCTGTTTCTGCCTCTGCTCACTGTGTGTATGTGTTAGGATGTGGTTGCCCAAATGTTTGTGTGTCTAATTGTCCTTCCTCCTCTTGTCACACTGGAATTGGTTTGTGGCGCATCTATTTTTTTTTCATGTGAACATCAGTAGTGTCCAGCAGCTCCCACAGCAGAGCTGTGGTCAGACGATGCTGTCACTGGGTCTGAGATTTAAGGTCTGGCAAGGGCAGTAGCAAAAAAAAAAACACACAAGGCTCTCTTCCTTTTTTGGTGTGGTGTATGTTTGAGCATTTTATGGATGTAAACAATTGGAATTCGGCCCAGATGTGTGTGTGAGTCAGACATGTGGATGCCAAGTCAACCTGCACTGGCGACCCTGAAATGACTTGACAGCATCACACCTGCAACGGCCATTTTATAGAGCAACTTAGGGGCCTCCCCGAGCCTCGGAGTAGTGACGGTAATCCACAGTAACAGTGCCAGCACAAGTGTTGGTGAACTGTGTCGAGAGGCTTCAAAAAGCACGACCCTGCTCGCCTGCAAGACGTGAAACACTCGCAGTGAAAGTGCAAATAAAATGAAAGGGGGGAAGCCGCTTTAAAAATGGGTGTTTTGTCCTCATTTTTGAAGCTCTAATCAGAACACAGGGCAAACACTGTGTTTTCTCTTGCTTTAATTTTGTGTTATTTGTGATTAGAGGCCTAATGGGAATATACTCCATTAATTTCACCCTCTCATGAGAATTTGAAAATCTTTACCGAGTGATATCAGGCTTTGTTGTCAAAGAAGGGGGGGGCTGCTTTGAAAATACTGCACATACCGCTGTTTCTCTCCTCGCCACACCTCTCTCACACACTTTCCTCCCTTTCCTTCTTCTCTCTGATTCACCGTATTATCACAAGAGCACACAGCTTAGGAGGACTAATGGCTTGTTTGGTGTGCTTAATTTAATATTGGCCCCCGGAAGGAGTTTATTTTGTGTGTGTGTGAGTGAAAGTCGAATGCACCAGCGATCATATGTGTTGTGATAACGCAGGCAGACGTACACAGTTGTCTTTATTCCCCAGGTGAGAGAGACTCTGGGCTTCCCCTTGACAGCTCATCCTGCAGAGAACAGAGCAGCCTTCTAACCATCAAGCATGTTATTATATATTGAAGTCACATTCAGATTCCCACTGAGATCTGTCAGGATGAGGAGCTGGAGGTGTCTGAAAGTGTACTCTAACACCAGTATTCCCTTTGGCTTTGAGTATTGATCTTGTGAGACACTAGATTAGCTATTGTTACGGGGCGTATTGATTGGCACTGACATAAATTGTGTTTTTTGAGCCAGAGCTTTTTGGTCAAATTCGAAGAAAACGTATCAAAAGTCAATAGCTATTACCCTCATCTTTTAAATGCTATCACAACGACAGGTTCTCCAGAGAAACAGAGCACCCGTAGACCTAGATAAACAGCACAAAATTAAATAAATGAAGTGTTGTCTGCTTCATTAGAATGCACAGATGTGGTTTCCTGTCCTCGTCCAACACTTGGGGGAATCTGCTGGGGAAACGCCGTCATATCAGCTTTAATTTTAAGTCATCCATGCATTTTGATAGCAGATGCGGAGCCAGTGATCACAGATATTTTAAGGGATTAGATGTGAGTTGTAAATCCTATTACACCCAAACCCAGTAAGTGAGCTGTGGGCACATCCAGCTGGGGCTCGCCCGTAATCTCGCTGCTCTGGCTCTAATTATCTCACTAGATTAGATCCATAGATCATTAGATCATGTTACATAGATCAGACCATTAGATTACATGATCTCCAGATGAACGCTTTCCCTGCGCGGCGTCTGTTTATTCCAGTGTATGTTGACAGCGCGCAGCAGTGCGTCACCAGTCATCTCTCAGAGCCGTCTGCATCAGATGAGTTATTGTCGGGATGTCGGGAGATGTTGTTGATATAAGAGGAATGGGAAAGGCGTGGTAGCCTCCCTCTGCTTGATCTACTTTTGCATGACAACAGAAGCAACATGGAGGGGTTTTTCCTTCGCAGGGCTGGAAAAGCCCTTCTCCTATTCCAGAAACATCCAAAGTGGGTCAGGCAGGGCAGGGCTGACAGCAGTCTACAACTGCTGCTGCAGCTGTGCCCGCATGCGTGCGTGTGTGTGTGTCCTTATACTCTGTGCTGTTTGCTTTACACAGAGCTAAACATGTGTCTTTGCACACACACACACACGCGCACACACACACTGAGGAATGACACAACAGAAAATAAGACAGGAATGGGAGCTGCAGGGAGGCCACTTTTGAAAAGAAAAGAAGAAAAAAAATCACAACCTTTCTGTGACAGTTCAATTTATATGCAGAGAGGACTTCTGCTGCAGAACGACCCGATTTGAGATCTAACGGTTTTGATGCTTGTTGTTTTCCAAGGAAACCCCCTGCTGCTGCCAAACCAGCACTCTGTTTCCCTAGAAACAAAGAAATGGCATCTACAGTGTTTCTGTTGTAAAAACTAATACCAGTGCAACTGGGGAAGTCCAACTGCAGCAGATACTGGGTGTTGTTTAGGTCTGTTACAGAGGGAGATAGAAACGGAGAGGAAAGAGACAAAAAGACAATGAGTAACAGAAGAACGAGGCGAATGAGTCAAGGACCTTTTCGACTTTGGGGATTCCACAGAGACATTTGCAAAGCAGTCCTTTTTAGGAGCGCACACACCGTATCCAGCCTGTCTGACCAAACTGAAAACGCTGTGTCATTCTAAAAACACTCTCCTTCATATCTTTACATACAGTTCTATCCTCCCATTCTCACATTCCCTTTGTCACAGTTCTCGTTCTCTCAGTCTGATTTGATAAACTGCCTCACTTTACTCAATATTTTATAAACAATGCACAATAAATGAGAGTGTCTCTGTGGGATGTTCAATGAATCTCGGTTCGCAAGACGATGAATTACCTCGAATCCATCGGAAACATTTTATCCAACATCCATCAGTAACTTTGACCTTCAACATGAATTGCATCAATGATTTGCCAGCTTTGTAATAATTGCAAAACCCATTATGTCACCCTAATGTATGCACTGGCATACACGAATGTCTGATGTGAAACTGTCAGTCATAAATAATATGCTGGGTGCTCGAGGACGTGATGCAACCCAGGAAATGTTCACTCAGACACCCCTCTGAATACCATTATATGTCAGCAACTATATATATTACTTAAACTTACTCTCCAGTTTGGTTTATATCTTTTCTATGTGTTTCTTTCCCCTTTTGATAAATTAGCTGAAATGTAACAGATTTCAGCTCACTCCAGCTGCAGCTCAGAAATACCGAGGCTGGAAACTGGAGGGGAAATCCGTGTGTGTGTGTTAGATATACTGGCTGGCTCGCCCCAGGGAACACAGCCAACATCACATGATTTATAGCATGATGGAGGAGCCAAGTTCACCTCCACACACACACACATACACAAACAGAGTGAGCATTCACACAGCCAGCAACCAGTTATGCAGTTTTAATTATTACGGATTGCCCCCCACGGATCTGTCTTCAGAATCAATCACACCACCACACATTGTTTAAATGCTGCTGATCAAAGTCATTAATCGATCGCAGGTTAGCCAACTTTGTGTGTCTGCACCAGAGTATTGGCTCAGGGGAATTGTGCAGTCATTAAAAATCCATGTGAAATAGTTTGTGTAAAGCTTGTGTGTTTGTGTGCGGGGGTGTGACCGTGTTTTCCTGCTCGCCCTATATTATAAGGGATGTGTGTGTGGATTTCAGGTTATACACTCCATATGGTGTATGACTGCAAGAGCATTATTAATCAATGAAGTCAGCCCTGTCCATTGTTGTGATCTCCCAGTACCCTTTGCAGTGACTGTGGCTGGAAGAGAGAGAAATAATTAAGTGACACAATGAAGGCAGAAGTGCATTTGAATTCTTGTTTTTCCCACTCTGATAGGCTGTCAGTGGCGTGCACCATCTCTTTGATGCAGATAAAGTGTCTGATATACGACGTACAGAAGTCTTGAAATATTTAGTAGATGAATCGATTAGTCTACTGACAGAAAATTAGAAGTGTTGTTGCAGTTTGAGCACATGCAGAGACATCTCAGTGTGCAGCCATATCTACTCCTGGTTGACTGAAATGTGTCCTTTTTGGTTTTCTATTTCGTTGTTATTACAAACTCATAAAATGGCAACTATGTCTGTCAATCAGCAGTTGCTAAAGGTATTAATCAAACAAACATCTGTTGATCCCAGCTTCTCTGATGAGAGATAACTCATATTTCGTTGTTTTATAGAATTATAAATTGAATATCTTTGGATTCTGGACTTTAAATTGAATAAAACAAGACATTTCAGAGTGTCATATTGGGCTCAGGAAACTTTGATTTATAGACTAAACTATAGAAGCCCATCTCTGCCATCAAAGAAAAACACTATAAATGAACATCAATCATGATTAAAGAAGGCTGTGTAGTATGTCAGAGGTACGAGATATACAGGCACAAAGGAGGTGAGGAGAAGGACATGGGCCTCTTTTCTAAATGGTGCAGTGGTTAGCATCGTGTCCTCACGGCAAGATGGCTCCAGGTTCAAACCCTGTGGTGAAGGAGCCCTTCTGTGTGGAGTTTGCATGTCCTCCCCGTGTCAGTGTGGGTTTTCTCTGGGGACTCCAGCTTCCTCCCACAGTCCAAAGACATGCAGGTTAACTGGTGACTCTAAATTGTCCGTAGGTGTGAATGTGAGTGTGAATGGTTGTCTGTCTCTATGTGTCAGCCCTGTGATAGTCTGGTGACCTGTCCAGGGTGAACCCTGCCTCTCGCCCAATGCCAGCTGGGATAGGCTCAAGCTTTAGTTGCCTCAACTTCCAGCCTCTGTTGGTTAGCTGCGCTTTTGTAGTGGGAGGAGACAGTAGGAATAAGAGGGGAGCCATTACAAAAATTAAGATTTCTCACTTAAAGAAGTGCCCGTTGGTGGATCGGATACACGCCAAACTGAACACAAACTTGTTCACTCCACAAAGCCACCAGCATCTCCTCCTTTTCCTTAGTTCAAGAGAACCGAGACTTGTTAACACTCATGCGCCTCCCTGGAGTCCCCTCAGTGTTTTCTCTTTACCTGGTTTGCTGCAAGTATTGGTTGTCGTCACTGAACTTCAGTATTTGCCTGAGATCAGTCTAAAAACTTACCATAATATTAAACATGTTTGACTGATTTTGATTTTATCAGAATGGCAAGACAAGAAAAAGACTGATTTATAACAGCTTGGACTGAGTTTCCCTCCATGTTTACGGTCTACTCGGTTTTCTGCTACTTGTTTGGTGCTGAAGAGAGAACAACTATTGGTTGTTGACAATGTTCATGTCACTGAACTTGTGTATTCGCTTGAGCCAAGGCTAAAAACTTACCATAATATTAAACATGTTTGATTTGTCAGAATGGCAAGACAAGAAAAAGACTGAATTAAAACAGTTCAGGCTGACTTTCATGACCATCTTTCGCTAAACAATCGAGATCCAGAAGCGCACCAACTGAGAATAAACTCTCATGATTTTATTCCGATGTTAGAAATGTGTTTGCGATGGTGAAATCTCTTGAAAAAGTCATTGAAAATGAAATGAAAATTTTTGTTAGCTGCAGCCCTGGCATGAAATCGTATGTGGGTAACAGAGTCTGGACAATACAGAAATGCCAGCTGTCTCCTGTTTATAATGGAGAGAATCCCTCTTTGTGTTACTCAAGTTCATCAGATAGCACCCAGCAGACAGAGAAAAGATGATGGCCTCGCAGTGACATCTTTCTCTCGCTGAAGATTTGACTGCACTGAGTATTATTGTAAACCAGAGAGATACTGTCACCGTCCTGTCAGCCTGCTCAATGCGCGGCGGAGGCACTCTGACAGTCACATTCTGCTTTAGCCACCTTTTCATTGTTCTGGTGAGGCAACAAAGCAGCGCTGTTGAATGCCGTTGTAGCGCTATAGCTGGGATACACCGGCAGAGAGGCATTTTCTCTCCTTTTCAGGCAGCAGGGAAAGGTCTCAGAGCTACCTAATGCCATCACCCGGCAGAGGCATTTCAGAAGAGACTGCCTTGAGCTGTACACCGACAGGAAAAAAAAAAGCCTTTCTCTGCCCTCAGCAAGACCTCTTGAGTTCTCCTCCGTGGCTATGCTCTCTCTCGATATATCTCTCATTTTCTCTCTTTGTCTCTCTCTCTCACACCCACGCACACATGCACACACACACACTGACACACACACACACATACAGTTGCTTGCAAGGAGCGCGGTTTAGGCTCAGGTGAAGTTGATTGTTCACCTCCCCGGGGCTTTCTTAGAATGAAATCTGGTGTGATGGCTGTCTCTACAATAAGACTAATGTTGATGGTATATGACCCCAGTGGTTGTCCATGTACACACCCAAACACACACACACGCACACACCCAGATGAAGAAATATAGTTGCACGGCTTGAGCACAAGCAATACTTTCCCAGAGACATCCCAAATGTGCAGCCACATGCTGGTTTATTAAAATGTATCCTTTTAAGTTTCCCATTTCTTTTACTTTTTACATTTTCACTTTTTTCCCCGTGTTATTACTAACCCACAAAATGCCAGCTGAATTGCAGCATGACTGGTTGAGCTTGCAGTGGCGCTGGGCAATTTAACCGCAACAGTGATTTATTTACAGTAGATATGTGGCTAATTCCCCGGTTGGGTCAGCTGGAAGGGACGCTTTCACATCCTACTCACTAAGGACCCAGAGAGGGTGCTGTTGGGTTCATTATGGGAGTCAGGCGACCACAGATTAATTCTGCTGCCTATAATTGGATGGCCTATCTCTGAGCAGGGCAGGGCTTATGTGCCCAGAAAGTTGTCTGTGGGATTTGCCTGTGAACATACACAGGAGTGCTGTGAAATAGTTCTGCCCAGTGTTTCACGGTAGTTAAAACCCTCTGAAAACAACATAATACAATATATTTGCTATATGAAAGCATATTTCTCGAATTTGGTTTGGTGTAGCAGCCCTGGTAACAAGCTTTTCATCATGTTGCTGATTGCTAATGTTTTCCCCTCCTGTTGTGTCTCCCTCTTTCTCTCCTGCAGATCCCCAGCTCAAGGGTATAGTGACCAGGTTATATTGCAGGCAGGGATACTACTTGCAAATGAACCCCGATGGCTCTCTTGATGGGACCAAGGATGACAGCAGTAATTCCTGTGAGTACCTTGACAGTGTCTGTTGGCCTTCTAGAGCAAACATCTGATAGTTGTCAAGACGTATCTAGTAGCATGTTCTTAAAGGTCCAGTGTGTAGAAATTAGGGGCATCTATCAGCAGAAATGGTCTATAATATTTAATACTATGTTTTTATCAGGTTCCAATTACCTGAAAACAAAAACTGTGTTTTCGTCACGTTAGAATGAGCTGTTTATATCTACATATGGAGTGGGTCTTCCGCCATGTTGCTCGTCAGAGTCCCAGAACAGACAAACCCACGCTGGCTCTAGACGGGGCCATTCGCGTATAAATATATATATATTTGCCTTTTTGCATTGGCCATAGATCTCCTACACGCTTGGCACATGGGGGAGGTTTCATGTAGTCAACCTCACTTTAAAGGTGCTGTATGTGACATTCAGAACATCAATGTAGCACCCAATAGTATTTGCTATGTAAAGATACAGTGGCGGCGTCCTGGGCAGAGATGAAGTCATGCTGCCTCTTTGTATGTTGTAATATGAGCCTCTATGTTCTTTGTGGTAGGTGGTCTAGCCACACGTGTATGTTCCTGCTGGCTAGCTAATAGCCACCGCTCTGCTTTGTGCTCATACGGTAGTTACTGCTTATAATGTCGACCCAACCCACAGCATTGTTGCTGAAAGGAAACCCTCCAGCATAGATGTATAAAGAGAACTGGATACAGCATTGAAGGCAGGACTCCATTTATACTATAAAAGTTGCTCAGTGGTGCATGAGGCCAGAAACATTCAACTGCCACATATGAAATCACCCAGATAATCAGATCACTAGAGACTTCTGCCAGCCAAGCTAGGTACTTTCAGTTTAATGCTCCAGTGGCTTAAATTGAGCAGCTCTTTCAAAATGTCTGAATAACTGAATGGATTTAATTCTGATAGTACAACGAGTCATTTTTCAGGGGTTGTGGTGCTCAAAAAATGTGTCCACTGATATAGACATCTTTTTACCAATGTAAAGCTCTGGGAAAAAGTCTTTTTTGGCCCAAAAGCATTACATGACGGACTCTGAAATTGTAAAACCACTGTTTAGCCACTACAAAAATTGGCTTTAAAGCCTGATGCACATCCTGGGGGCCTGCACTCTGATTCCCCTCCAGGTTAACACTAGGGATGTTCCTGGCGACTAATTTCCCTGTCGACTAAACAAACATTTTGATTAAGACTAGTCGAGTAGTTTAAAAAAGGGAAAACACTCAGAAAACAGTCAAAATTTAGCACAATTTATTGTTTAAGTGTTTGAAATATTGTGTGCGTTAAGAGCCCTTTGAAGCCTTTAATCACAATCTTCAGTGATCATGCCGGATTTTAAATGCTGCTGGAGTACGAGACACTTTGCGCCGTGCAGTATGAATGTGAACATGACGGTAACTCAGTCAAAAATTAACCACTCAGATAACATCTAAAATAAATAGATTGCCTCTGAAATGTGGTGCACATCTCAAAAAAAATAAATTTCTGCTGAATTCATTTTCTTGATCGAAGTACTGCCAAACCACACTGGTTTTGTGAGAGGACATCTCTCCAATTTCCCACCGTGCTGTTTTAAAACTCCAGTCTACTCGAGCATTCATCTGCTGTCTAACGTCTCTGTAGCCCCCACTAGTGGTGGGCGACTGCATGACAGTTAAGCAGCCTTGTACATGAATAAAACTCTAATAGGTTTAACTGACTAATATTTCTGGTGGCTACTAGCGAGGGGGCGGATGTTTAAACGTTTAGACATCTGATCGTGCATCCCTAGTTAACACCGTTAGCTCTGTCAGCACTGTTGCTGTTGTTGGTACTCTTTGCGCTGTTAGAACTGTAAGCTGCCAGCTGACAGCTCAGGCACTTCCAAATTGAGAGCCGTGTGCAGGCAATCACAGTTAGACTCTGAAACACAGATATGCTCTGAATGTCTCATACAGCTCCTTTAAAAATCTGTAAGTTCCTTGAGCACAAAGGTTTTATTTCTGGGAAGGGCCTTGCTCACTTCCTGGGCTAGATTTATCTCTTTAGGTGCAGAAAATGAACCAGCAATCTACCTGTCACGTTTCTCTAACCTTCAAGCTAATGCCTCCCCTCATTTTTCAGCCTTTGGAGCAAAACTGTCTCCTTAAATGGCAGCTATAATATCACACAGACTTCCCCTCCTCTCTGAGAGGGAAAGTGGACCAGGAAACAGTAGGCTTAACAGGGAGAAAAGGGTATTATTAGCTTGTTCTGGCACTGCTCCTCTGGCGCTCCAGGCTAGGTGGTTAATTTGATTCCAGTGCTTGGTGCTAACGCTAGCCTGACACTCCACATTGTGTCACTTAACTCCTGTCAGCATGAGGAGATGTGGCACATGTCACATCTGATAGGCTGAGGGGACTTATTGAAACTGCAGGCAATACATATAGTGTGCACAAAAGATGGATCATATCATTAAAACTACAAGATCAAATCAAGCGTTGGCACCGACTGCTCCACATTAAAGCTGACATTTTCAGAATTGGCCAAAAGCCATCAAAACCCGGTGGTCACTCAGTAGTTCTCTCAGCTTCTCCCTCAAAACCTGCCAATACCAATTACTTACAGGGTCAGCAGAGGCCATAATGTACCTTTAAGTCCCCCATATACACACACAGATAATGTCAAAGTCCTGTTTTTTCTCACCAGTACAAACAATAGCCATTACCCACCAGGCCCAAGGAGTCTGCTACAACAACAAAAGGCCTATTAGATCTGCCACGCACCAGTGGTGGCCCCAATTACAGCTACTTCTCAGGTAGCTCTGGGTGGCCGCGGCTATGCTAGGCTAGTCACGTTCGCCAGCCATGCTGCAATTCATCTTCAGAGATTACCTAAACGCAACAGCCAGCAATTGTATTATCTATGCTTTGTGAAGCAGCAATGACAGGCAGCTTGCATTTGGATGATGAATTGCACGATAATGTCTCAGTGTATTTAAAGTTTGCTTAATGGTTAGAGCCGTCTATGGTTATGATGTTTGGTGATGTTTTTATGTACGTGTGTGTTTGCCTGTTCACGTGTGTGTCTTTCAGCTTTGTTCAACCTTATTCCTGTGGGCCTCCGAGTTGTCGCCATTCAGTCCGTGAAGACAGGGTTATACATCGCCATGAACGGGGAGGGCCATCTGTACACATCAGTAAGCAGACTCCTCTCTTCTACTGTCAAATAAATGAGCTTGTCTTGAAAATGTACTTTATTATGTTTGTACATAAGGGACTGCATTACACGCAATCACAATCCATTATGTTAAACGTGTGCTAATATAAAGCGTGTTTGTATCTGTATTATATGTGATGTACATATACAAAAAAATAATAGAGATTCAAATATAGATGTAGATATGGATAATTCAACAACAAGAGAAGGAGGACAGTTTTTTCCAATAAGGGGCCCTGAACAGTCCTCAGATATTTACCACGTTTGCAACAGGATAATTGCATTTCACTGAAGGTGAGGGATCCCATTAAACAGAAATTCATGCATACAGATTTGTATTCATCAGGTTAAATGCCCCAAGAGTTTTCATTCCAGATGAAAAAAAACATTTACATCAGGTGACATAATTGAGGAGGAACTCATATTTGGCTCCCTCACAGGGGATCTGCTTTCGTGCTATTAGAGAGTAGTATTATGTTTGTAAGTGTATAAGAATGAATTAGATGTATACTATGCAGAGAAATGCTGTGACTAATATGTTTAGCTTTATGTAAACGATATCTTAAAGGAGACCTGTTATGCCTTGCCTTATTTTCCGACATACTGTATATATAACGTTAAACTGTTGGATGTTCATATTAAACATGGTTAGTTTCAAATAATGAGGTAAACTTATGCTGCTACTAAATACTGTTTCTAAATACTTTTGATGTTTTCTCAACTTTTGCTGTAAGATGACATCAGATCATGGCGGATTTCTTTATGCTTTTATGTACTCCAGGCAAATGTTTGTATCATGTAGCATGGGGAAACCTGTAATCTTAGTTGCCGATGTTTATTTCTTCACCATTTCTGATCATATGCCTGCTGGAACAGCCCATCAAAGTGCCACTATTCTCTGTTACAGTTATTCGTCAGCTGCAAGTACACCGCTAACATGCATGAAGCTACATGCTAAAATCAGGAAAACATGTAATCTCGTTTGCTGATGTTGTAAATTTTTCTCCAATTTCTGATCAGATTCCTGCTGGAACATGTCCAATTGTGTTTAGAAGCTTTTATAGGTCATTTTTTAATGAATAAAATGTAGAAATTGTAGTTATGCTCTGCTACAGTCATTCCCCAGCTGCAAGTACTTCTAATATACATTTAGCTACCTGTAATCTTGGTGGACAATGTTGTCAATTTCTTCCCAATTTCAGATCATATTCCTGCTGGAACATGTCTGGTTGTGTTAAGAAACTTTCACTGGTAATTCTTAACAAGAGGAAGTGCCGCAATACTCCGTTATATGCTAACAGTTGGGAAAGATGTCATCTTGGTTGCTCTTATAGTTAATTTCTCCCCATTTTGAATCACATTCCTTGTGGAACATGTCCTGCTGCATTTAGAAACATTTATTGGTGATTTTTAAGGAGAGAAATTGCCGCTTTTCTCTGTTTCAGTCACTCCCCAGCTGCCAGTACACTGCTGACGTACATTTAGTCTTATGCTAACATCGGGGAAACCTTTAATATTGGTTGATAATGTTGTTAATTTCTCCCCAGTTTTGGATCATATTCCTGCTGGAACGCGACCGGTTGTGTTAAGAGGCTTTCACTAGTGACTTTTAGTGGTAAAAAGGGCCTTCTGCTCAGTTACAGTCGTTCTCAGGCTGCAAGTTCACTGCTATATGTAGCTACATGCTAATGTCAGGGAAACGTAAACTTGGTTGCCAATGTTGTCAATTTCTCCCAGATTTTGTATCATATTCCTGCTGGAACATGTCTGTTTGTGTTAACAGGCTTTTATTGGTGACTTTAAGTGGTAAAAAGTGCTGCTTTTCTCCCACCAGTAGTTCCAAAGCTGCAAGTACACTGCTATATGTAGCTACATGCTAACACAAATGCTAATGTGATCTTGTTTTCTCCTGTTGTTAATTTCTTTAGGATTTCAGATCATATTCCTGCTGGAGCATATCCGATTGTGTTTAGAAGCTTTTGTTGGTGATTTTTATTTTTTGGTATAAATTGCCGCTAATCTCTGCTACAGTCATTCTCCAACTGCAATGATGTACAGACCCAGAAATGCTGACCAATCAAAGCACACTGGACTTTTCCAGGAGGAGGCCTTAAAGAGACAGGCACTAAAACGAAGCGTCTCAGACAGAGGGTGAATACTGGTGATCCAGCACAGACAGAATGAGAATAAATAAAAAGTTTTCGACCATTAAAGCATGTAAACATGTTCTAGTAGAAACCCAAAGTACAAATATGAACCTGAAAATGGGCCCAATATGTCCCCTTTAAAGTGTCTGAAATGCAGAGCTGTTGTTGACCAGAGTTAGGACATCAGAGGAGCCATTCTTTTCCACTCTGTAGTCACCCACTGTTATTGACTAACTCTCTTCAAAATAAACTAGGCCTCTGCGGGCTAGACAGCCAAGGGGGTGATAAGACCTTGCCCGGCACAGATAGTGCTTCTCGTCTCACTCGTCCACTCTGTCCTCTCCCAGTCATTCAAATCAATCAGCGGGAAGAACATTGGGAGTGCTGCTCCTCTCCCAGACAGGAGTATCCATCAGAATCACTGTCTCCTCTTCCCTCTGTCCTCATGTTCCTAATCCTCAGAGCGCAGAGCAGGAATTGCCATCTTATTCTTCATCTTATTACCTTGGAGGTTTAGAGGGGCTACTTCTCTTACTGTACAATGCCCCGGTATTCCAATGGAATTCTCTAATACTTAATCACTGCTTGACTTAAGCCAGGAAATGAAATTCATTTTAGGAGGATTGACCTAGAATCCTATAGATGTAGTTAAGGAATGGCACAGTAGGGATTATGAATTAATATATTCTATGGGTGCTCTATACTGCATAACACACAAGAAGGTATAATTTGCACGATGTGTTGATAACACACAATCTTTTTTCCGTGCAGACACACACCTCAGCACATAGCAGAAAATATACAAAGCTTGAAAATACTGTTTTAATTGTCGAACCTAAATTTTAAAGATTTACACACTTTAAACAAGATGTTTTTTATTATAATTATTAATGACCAACTGTGTGGGGCAAAAAAGCAAAAAGACAACATTTAGACAAATTTTAAAATTTGCAAAACTGTAGCTAAAGCTTAAGAATAGATCTGAGAAAGGGTTTAAAGGGTTTAGATAAAATATGAAACCCAGGAATATGTGTTAACATTATAGATCATCTGTGTGGTTCAGTGCTTTCTCTACAGAATTAGTGCAGATAATTGATTTAAAATCTGTATTATGATTAATGCCCAGCACATACATAAATAGTTAAAGCTGTATAAGTTATAAATCTGTCTGTATAGAATTTCTAGGAGTGGTACACACAGCCCAGTCACCAGAAGAAAATCTTGGGATTGTACATTTCTGTACGCCACAGATACACATTACATCCATACATTTGTATGTTTAATACGTATCATATCAATGTTTCTGAAGTGACATAGTGAGCTGACTTATTCATCTGGAGGTGGAGAGGATGGTGGCTGGCATAACACCTAGGTAAGATGATTGCCAAGCTGCAGGCCACTGTAGACTTTTGTCCAGCAGCTTTTCTGCTACCAAATCTTGGTGTTATTAGCGACTCATCACCACTTCTTCTAGCGGCTTTTGTGCTGTTGAATGGGGCTGTTTTTTAATGACTCCTCGCAGCGTTTTCAGCGGGTTTTATGCAACAGTACATCGGTGTTTGGTGACCACTTGCCGCTTTTTGTAGTGGCTTTTGTGCAGTTGAATGTGGTAAAGTTTTAGTGATCTGTCGCTGCTTTCCAGTGGCATTTGTGCTGTGAAAGTAGGTGTTTTCTAGGAATTCATCACCACTTTTCCAAGATATTTTGTGCTGCCAAACTTAGGTGTTTTTTGCTACCTGTCACTGCTTTACTAGCGACTTATGTGCAGTTTAATGTGGAAAAAGTTTTAGCAATCTGTGGCTGCATTTCCAGTGGCTTTTGTGCCGTGAAAGTAGGTGTTTTCTAGCAACTCATCTCTGCTTTACTAGCGGCTTTTGTGCTGTTGAATGTAAGTGTTTTTAGTGACCTATGGATGCCTTTCAAGTGGCTTTTGAACCCCAGAATGTGGGTGTTTTTTAGCTACCCACTGCATTTTTCTAGCTGCTTTTGTGCTGTTGCTTTTCAGTGACCTGTCACAGTTTTTCCAGCAGCTTTTGTGCCACCAAATGTGTGTGTTTTTTTTTAGCTACTAACTGCCACTTTTCCACAGCTTTTGTCCCACTAAATGTGAGTATTTTAAGCCAAAACTTGATCTTTTTCTAACCATAACCAAGTGGTTTTTGTGCCTAAACATAACCATACTTTAATCACAGCATTGTTAAGTATCAGTGTATCATAATATACCAAGCTAACATATGTACGTGGTTTGCAGAAACGTACAATGCCAAACATTTTTTCTGGCACTGCATTTGTTACTGTACGTACAGTGCAAAATAATGTAGGGGGCAAACACAATAATCAAATAAAGACCTCACAATAAAGAACCTTAAGCCTTAAGTAGCTGACTTATTTTCTAAAATACTAGCACACAGGTAGGTGAAATTATATCACATACTAGCAATATTTGTGACCCCTGTTACATGCTGACGACCTTTTATATCTCTTGTTTGTAGGTTCAACTTGTGATCTCTGTTGGTCCACAAAGATTGTGTTTGGCATATGGTATTTTAATTTTTGATGCCTGGTAGTTGATTACATATGGTTTGGTGTCTCTCTTCTACGTTGATTGTTGCTGTGAAAACTCACCTCCAAGTGTTAATTGCCAGACCTGCTTTACAGTTAATAAATGCAGCTGCTAAGTGGCACTCAAGCTCACCTACAGCCCTGCTTTTGCAGCAGTATTTGTAACAGTGATTACATTACTTCAGAGAACTTTTATCATGATGTGTCCTTTAGTTATTTTGTCTGCCGGATATGTTGAGTCCAAGCAGAAGTGCTGTGAAGTGGGTCTTGACGAGCCTGTTCAGGGTGATGTGTTCCTTCAGCACAGTTTGCCCTGTTCCTCTCTTCACACAGCTCCCCAGCTCCATTCGCAGCTTATTTCTGTGCTAATGGAGGTTCTGATCAGACCTCAACTACCCAGCCACCCACTCAAAGGTCTCTTTTTGCTCCTTAGTGTGTGAATTACTCCGGTAATGGCAGCCTTGTAAGATGTTCTTCATCCACCTCCACCTCCTCCTCCCCCTTCTTTCTGCCTCTTCTGTGCTCCTCTGTAAGCAAGGTACAACCATTCCTCCCATTATCACTCCGTTCCTTTGCAAGCGAGGGTCTGACAGTCGACCTTTCCTACCCATTAAGGGCATTTGATTATAGTGCACTCACATTTTCAGAAACTGCTTTGAAGGTTATATTAATGCAGAAGTATGTGTTGCTCTGGAGTCGGTGGGGTTCACTGTATGGAAGGAAAATCTGCAAAAAAACAACCTGTTTTATTGGAAAAAGTACTCGTTCTCAATACGTCCTCATTTCCCTGAAGCCTGGTCATTTTTATTAACCAGAATTCACTCGGTCAGTTGTTATTCTTTCACAATAATGCATCACTAAGGCTTTTACAGTGATGACGTGCTTTGATAATGAGTGACACTCAATTTTTTAACAGATGAGGTAAATCAAAAGGAGAGTGCCACTCTTTGAGGAAATAGATGGAAAGCCCATTCAAGGCCTCTGGTAGTGCATCATATTCTTTTGTGCGAGGCACCTAAGGCGCAGCGTGCGGCTCGAATGACAGAGATAGCATCAAAGTGACTGTGCAGCCCGGCACAAAGGACACACCATGGAATAAAGGGGAGTTCAATCATCTCACCCCTTTTTTAATCTGCTCCTTTTGTATCTAAGCCAATAAACTCCCAGCTAATTTCTCCTCCAGGCTGCTCCCTGGATCAGACATTTCTTCTGAAATGTAATAAGAGGAGAGCTTGTTGTAGGAGGTAGCGGGAACAGGACTTGTAGTCGTCTGGGTAACTGTAATAAAAGTCTTTACGCCAAAACAGACAAATTCAAACAAGATAAAACATAAAAAGCTTAATTATTCTGTAGGGACTGTGATATTAAATCCCCCAAAAAGCAAACAAGGAAGTGTTGGATTGTATAGTTTTGTTACACATGATGAAATGATGCTGCCAGAGAATGCAACTCCCCAGTGCTGATTTTGTTGTTGTTTTCCTGTCCTGCTAATACAGTCTCCTACCATCTCTCAAGTGTAAAGGTTGGGCATTTCATGGTCGGCTGGTTTTCTTTAGAGCTACCTCCCCGTTCCCTCCCTTCACTGGCGTCTCTCACTGCAGGCTTTCTTTATCAGGAGTCTGCACTTGTTAGTGCTACCTTTCATGATTGTCAAATTGACTTGCCACATCACTTGAGTGGCCCTTTTAGAAATGGAATCCTTGAGAGGACCAATCTGGAGCAGTGCGGTGGCTTTAGATTCACTTGTTAGAGGCTGTATCATCAGCGGTATGAACACAGACGACTGAGGGCATCTCTTTCCTGTAGTGCCCAATTCAGAATGTATGAAAGCTCCGAGGAGCTTGATGTGAGGGCTCCCTCAGTTTGCATCAGTATGTAAATGAAAGTGCATGGCGGCTGTGTGCAGGGAAGAATAGAAAAGAGCGGCTTATTCAGGAGTCAGTGGTGTGAAACCAAGAGAGTCCTTTGAGAAGCCATGAGTCCCCCGGGTTTGGGTTTTTGATATTTTCCCCCCCAACATTCTTATTCATCTTCAACCTCTCTGGCCGTTTTTCTAATGTTGCTCTCAAATGTTCAGCCTGTTAGGGACATCCTGCCATGGATGCCCTCTGCTCCTCTGCTTTCATCTTCAGGTGTCTTGCAAAAGACCTGGCATTTCATGGGTGGAGAATTCAGCTTCACCTGATATTAAAACAACCTTTAAGTGTGGGATCACAGAAGATTAGGATGTTAAGAAAAGACCAATTTGAAGTGTGTGCACATCCAGGTTACATCTTCTCTTTCTATATGGTCTCTTTTATTTTTATTGTTAATACCGCTGATGGGTCGGCCTCTACCACCTGGTCATAAGCAGAAAAATCAGCTCATTTCCAACAGAATCGCTGCAGCAAAGTAAATCTGCGCTTATTTATTGTTTCATGTTGAACTTTGGTGAGTCACCCAAATTAATGCCACTGACCAATAGCATATGGCAGACCTATTCAGCTGCTGGTTACAACACATACAATACATCAGGTTCAGACGCTACCTCCAAGTGGCCCAGCATGCCCAGTCCATCTGGTGCTCGTTTTGTTTCTCTTTTTCGCCGTTTCATCACTACTACAAATGCAGCTGTAGCCAGTATCTCCCTATCACTATCCTCATTCATATTTTAAGAAGCTACAAATTATATTCAGCCACAAAATAAGCCTGAAAAGCTGCAAATCAGAACAGAAGTACAGAGAGTTGTTGCATAGACATGATACGCCATCTCATCTAGTTGCATTGGTGTGAACCAGCAGGTTTTTAGAACGTTGCAGAACGGCACATTGCAGGAAGTTGCCTGTTTCAACTCGTCTCGTCGTGAGTCTTTGGTCTGAGCTGGGCTTAATACTTTTTTAAAAAAAAAGAATTCAAATAGATATGACAAATGTTATTGTAGCTATGCATTGCATAAAGACAGAATAAATATAAATATACTGTATGTACATCAACAGAACTGCAGCATCTCTTCACAAGTGTGTACAAGCGTTCGCGTGTTCATGTTCATGTGTGCGTTTAGTTCAAATGCAGCATTGTTGCCCAACAGATGGCTTCGTGTGAACATGTTTTATTGGTGTTGATTACAGTTGTGCCATGAATGGAAATGATCTCTTTCACAGTTTCACGGATGTTTAATGGAAGAATAAACAGTCCAGGTGGGGTGTCAGGAGCATCCCAGGCCTGCCCCTCTTAATGCAAACGGAGTCTTTGCCATTTAGATGTGAATTACTTACAGGAGTGCAACTGATAATCTCACGTTTGAAAACTACATAAAACATTTGCAGCAACTGTTTCAACGAGAAAGGTGATTCATTATTCAAGCATTGTCTTGATTGCCGTCTTCTCACAAATATGAAGAAGAGTCATCATTAGCCTGGAAGAGAAAATAACAAGTAGCTGAAGTAGGGCTTCACAAAAGTGGCACCCGTAAATGAATGTAGCAGGAAATAGGTATCTGTTGTGTCATCATTCAGGGATTAAAACTTACTTAAATGTTATTTGTTATGGACTATGCTCCTAAAAACTTCCTGTTTATGTCTTTAACCACTCAAACAAACTCACAGACCAACATAAAACACAATAACAGCAGAAGCAAAGAAGGGTGACCACGATTATATCTTCCCATTCCCACAGATCTGCGGTACCTATAGTAATTACTCAGATGATTTCGCCTCCAGAGGAGTGTCGGCCTCAGAGTCGAGGTGGGGGGGGGCTCATTATTTCCAAAGCGGTGCTCTCTTCTGCCTTTAATGCAGTGTTAGTGTCAAGAAGGGTGGCGGCCATAAGGGCTGGAGGGAGAGCAGCTTCATGCATTAATGAACAACAAGGTCGGAGGTAGGCGTCAAAGCTGAACTGGTGAACTGTTGGTCGGGGCCAAGAGGAGCTAAGAATAGACACACCAGTCCTTCAGCCATTAAATATCACTGTGGTTATTAATGGCTTTGTGATGGATGGACTCTTTTGGCTTATTAAAAAATGTTACAGGTCGGAAAACACACATTGGCAGGGTATTGTTATTTGGCAGAATCGTGTTAGTTCAGAGTGGAGTTGTCGTTTGGGATGTGCCAGAGGAAGGAAGAGTTGTGCATCGCGGCAGTGACTCACCCAGCTCAAAACAGGGAGTCCCCCCACAGTGTGTTTGGCTTTACCCGTGGGGATTATGCCTCTCTGAACAATAAATCATAAATACACAACACAGCTGATTTGTCCTCTATCTCTTTCCAGGTCAACAGCTTAAGGTCTATTAATGTCACAGCTCCCCCTGCTCCTCAATCACTCTGCTATTCCCCTGTTTATTTAAGGCAATTAAGAGTCGGCAAGTGCAGCTGTTTTCTGAATCACTGGTTTACATGACACATATTTATGATATGCAGTGTAGCAGCGAAGCGGCTGAGTTTGCTGAGAGGAATACCTGGGGATACATAATGGATCGGGAAAAGTCTTTTAACGCTCAAAGTCCAGAATGTCACCATTCACCTGCCAAGTGGGTGGAAGGCTTTTACATGGTCCCATCCAGACTTCTTGGTAGAATTTTAAGATCATATTTGACATCTGAGTGCAAATAGCTAGTACATAAATGGTTTTAAAATCCAACTGTTAACATGTATGTTACATTCGGACAATGTATGCTGTTGCGTTGTCAAATAACTTACAGAAGATTCAATTCAATTCAATTTATTTGTTACATGAAATCATAAATATGATTTCAGTAAAATGAACAGTTGTCAGTTCCTTCAATATTTAGTAGGGTTGGGAATCATCAGAGGATCCATGATATGATATCATGATACCTAAGTCACGATACAATATTATTGGGATTTTAGATATGTTGCGATGTGCTGAGTATTGCGATAAAATATGCTTCAATGTATTGTGATTCATTACCTTTTTTCAACTGTAAATTATGTCCTCAAAGGAAAACTTTGTCAACATCTGTTTTCTCTTTGTAATATTAATAATTTATACAATGAAAAAATTGATACTGGGCACTGTGTGACGATACGATATTGCCACACAAAAACATCGCGATACTATGCTGTATCAATTTTTTACCCCCACCCCTAGTATTAGTGGTAGTAATAAATAAATGTCAGTGTTTAGGATATGGCAGGGTCATCATTCAGTATCCTTCTGGCTTGAGGTTAGAAGGTCCATGTGAGCCTCTCAGTGCCGGCCTGTTGTAACTGGTACCTTCTTCCCGACCTCGACAGCATGAAAAGGCAGCTATCTGGATGGCTGGGATCTTTAATGATTCTACCGGCCTTATTCTGGCAGCATCTGGTAAAACATTCTTTGTGCAGGGTAGAGTAGCATCTTTAGTATGTTTGGCTGAACAAACCACTCTTTGCTAGTCCTTGTGGTCTTGTTCAGTGCTGTTTCCATACCAGGCTTTGGTGTTCCCTGTCAGGACGCTCTCAATGGTGCAGGAGCAGAAATTCCACAGTATTTGAGGGGACACCCAGAATTTTCTCAGGTGTCTCAGGTGAAACAGTTCTGCCTTGCTTTTACCACCACTAAGTCAGTATGCAACACCAAGGTCAGATGATGTGGACACCAAAGTATCTGAAGCTATTCATCCTCTCCACCGAGGACACATTTCTATTCAGGGTAGCGCAGTTCCTTGGCTGCTTTTTCCCAAAGTCCACTGTCACCCCCTTACTTTTGCTGACGTTCAGGAGTAGGTTGTTGTCCGGTCACCAGTGGGTCAGGTCCTTTACTTCTTTCAAGTAGGCCTTTACATTGTTATCTGTGATCAGGCCCACCGTAGCTGTGTTGTCAGATGACGATGGTGTTGGAGTCTGAAGTTGCTACACAGTTGTGTGTGTATAGGCAGTAAAGCAATTTGTAGCTAGGTACAGTAGCTCATACAAAAGAAAGAAAGAAAGAGAAAGAAAGAAAACACATTTTTGACTTGTGGGGGACTTGAAATAATTTAGTTTTCACCTCCTTGTTTATTCACTGTGTTCATGGAAACGAAGATAAACGCAGCCATGAAGGTTTCCTCACACAGAAAAGATGGACTGTTTACCTTTCTGATGACTACATCACTGCATAACTCATACATGTTCAGACAGGCTCAATATTTGGTTGTTTGTGACGCTATGTATACATGCAATTCATTTCTGTCACACTAATTTGGTCACAGATGTCTGGATTTGGTTCAGTTATAAGGCAGTTGGGGAAGAGCTGTTTTGCAGACTATGATGTAGAGGCGTAGAGGCAGCTCTGTGTGGGAGTGTGTGTTCATTTGCACACCATACTTCTTGCCTCGCTCTGGCCTGACTCTCACACAGTGGCAAATATTTTTGCTATGCTGGCTGCCTGCTTCAAACACCTTGAAAAACGCTCTGCATGTTTGATCAATTTATTTTTAGAAATTTGAATTTTGTATTTTAAAAATTAGAATAAAGGCAATAGTCTGGAAACACAAATACATTTTCTTACTTTTTGATTTTTTTTCCATACTTATCCAGACCTGGTTATCACTAAAATCAAATTCCATAATTTTCCATATTGCATAGAAAACCCTGACTTTAGAACTTCTTCCGGCAAAGTTCCCTTCACCAGTCCTGTTGGATATGTGTAGTTTGGGAGCATTGAGTTCAGGCAGAGCACTAAAGTCATGCTTGCATTAGCTGATTGGCATCAGCTGCTTCATTGGTGCTTCACTATCAATGAATCATACTGTATGTTCCCCTTTTGACTACCAGCTGACTTGTAACATTCAATCATACTTTATAACCACCTTTTTTCCAAATTACTCAGCTGATTCTTTCATACTAATGCATTTGCTGCTGGAAACGGCAGCCCTAAGAATCCTAAGATTTAATTTCCATGTATGTGTTTGTAATGGAGGCATTCATTCTCCCAGCAAAACCTTTACTTTAAAGGCCCAGACACATCAACCAACTTCAGAGAACTAGTGCAGATGAAGGCCCCCTGCTGAGTCGCCTGACAGCACCGTGTCTCGGCCAAAAAGTTGCACACGAACACACCGCAAAGACTACAGCTGACAACCAACTAGCATATGTACTTTGTGCCTGTGTTAGAGGAAATAACTCTACAGTACACATCAGCAGACAGCAGTAGTCTGTATTCGCCATTTTAGAAGGGAAACAGGAAGACCGTCTTGACACTAGTTAGCCCGTTAGCACAGTAACAACACAATCCAATGCTGAAAGAACAAAACAAATTTGCTGTGCACGAGTGAACAATTACACAAACCATCATGAAATGTTTCTGTTAAAGAGCTCAGTGGCTAAAGAAAATAATCTTACTTTATGTAACAAGTTTGTTTCTTGTGACTTCAGCTATTTGTTTACTTTCCTCACTTCTGTTTCTCTCCTTGTGTGCTGAGCTGAGCTGCCAATCAGAGTGATTTCAGTCACTGATAGTCACCGCTGACGAAATAAAAGCAGATGTGGGCTGACGAAGGACAACAGTGCAGGAAACACCGCACCGACTATGGTGACAGACACACACCAACAGCCGACCATCAGCTTGGTGTGTCTGGGCCTTAAGAGCTCCCTCAAAGAGTGGAACTTTTTTCCACCGAATCTATTTGCTATAAACTGTCAAATCTTTAATTATCTATGACGGAAATGAGTCCTCCTAATCCCCACTTCTGGTGTTATGATTTCAGACCACTCGGCCAATTTTCGGGTTGTGATTCTGCTCTTTTCCTGAAACCTGAAACATACTGTAGGTGTCTAAAAACAACTTTAACGTGTGTGCATTGGGACAGTGTCGCGTATATGTAACCAGGAAATAAATGTACACAAATAAAACCTGGAAATGAAAACATATTTCTCAAGTGACAAGCTGTTCATATAAGGTTTTTCTAGAACTGTCTGTTAGCTTTTGCTATCAAATTATTTCCTGTAGTTTTAAGGCATTGCTTTGGGCGATGTCCCCACCTCAATGCCACACAATGTCATATATCACCCAGTGTTGTACTGTAGAGTTGCAGAGTTATAGCCGTGTGCTGAGAGCTTGCGTAAGCATATGTGGACATCCCAGAAATCCCTTTTCTGCATCGTTGAAGTTGTTTATCTGTATCTTCATATAAGCATGTTCCAGCTGTATTTCTCCTCCCTGAGTGGGCTGACTTTCCACCACGGTGGCCATCAGCCAACTATCGATCTGTCAGCTAGAGCTTACGCTGAATCTCCCTCATCCATCTGGGATAATCCTTACATCTCTATTAAAATGGAGTGGCCAAAAACACACAAAACAGGGGGTTGTCGGCATGGTATGGAAGCTGCGGAGAAAGCTATAAATTATGTGCTGCTGACAGATAATGGGAAAGCAGGAGACTGGAAAGAATACAAATACTGCATCGACTGGTTGGGAGAGGGAGAGTATGGAGGGAGAGAGAGAAAGAGGGAACTCGGAGGTGTGTTGGCAGGGAAAGCCCTGCTGTGGTCAATATAATCAGTGTAGCATGCAGGCAACCTCTGCGTGTTGCCCCCATTTGTCAGTCGGTCCTTCTGCTAAAAGCGTTCACCATTTTGAGCAACACAAAAACACACCATCCAACAAAACCATAAGCCTTCTTGAATCACACACAGAAATATTCATATATTAACAGCAGTTTAAAGAAAACCTTGTATCAAATGCAGAGTACTAGTATTTGTGTTCTCTGTGGCCTTGTTATAAGGAGAAAAGAGAAGGGAGTCCTAATCTATCCACAAGTGCTGTGGTTTACCAATAGACTCCCTGTTAGTACCTCCACCTGCTTCCTATTCTCTACGCTAAGTGCTTGAATTGTTAGATACAGAATAAGATGTTCCAAATTATGCTAAATTGCAGATTTGATTATGTATTTCATTACCACAAGTAATCATATTTTAATGCCACACATGCTGCGTGGTAATTGAAACTGATTACCTTGTATTTTTGAGTCAAGTGCCTTCAATCGTGAAGTAATAAATAACAAACCAATAAAAGATTAAAATAACCTGCTTCTGAAGGCCATTTGAAAATATTTAAAGTCAACACCAAAAGGCTTTTGCCTGCAATTACTTCTAATCTTGGTGAAGCGATGTGAAGAATATGTCTTTATATTCTCCAGCCAATAGTAGCCTGGGAGAGAAAATAACACATTTTTTATTTTGAGTGGCACACTTGCTAATTACTTTCTGTCAGGAGCTCAACAAAATAAAACACTGTAGCTGAAATTAACATTCACAACTGCTGTCACTAAGTTGCTTGGATTTGAAGTGGATATTGGCCTAAAGCCTGCCCTGCTGCTGCTGCAGGGGAAACAACTAGGCCTCAAGCTATTTAGTGGTGACAATGACAACAATGAGAGGTTGTTATTGAAGGAATAAGCCTTTCAAATAACATTCAATGCCCAATATGATATACAGATTGGTCATACAGTAAACCTTGATCAAGTTTAACTTACTTCTGGAGTTAAACAACCCAATATGTTACATTTTCACATTATTTTGTAGCGGCCATGTTCAAACTTCACATTTCTCAACAAGGCTGTAGTGAAGGTGTGGTTAGGTTTAGACATCAGGAACACTTGGTCATGGATGGAAAAGATCATGTTTTGGCCTAGAATACCCACGCTGGTGTAAAAGCCACTGGAAAAGCAAGGATGGCTTGGTGAAAAACACCAGGGGTAGCTGTGGCTCAGGGGTGAGAGCAGGCCGTCCACTAATCATAAGGGCCGCAATTCAATCCCCGGCTTCTCCATTCTGCATGTCAAGATAGCAAGAAACTGAAACTTGTTAAGAAACTTTAAAACTTGTATGTTGGCCTGAGCCACCACTGTATGAATGTGTGTGTGAATGAGTGAATGTGACAAGTAAGTGCTTTGAGTGGTTGAATCACTAGAGAAGCGCTATACAAGTCAAGCCCATTTACCATTTACGCTGATGACACTGTGATGTATCAGTAAAAAACACTCATGTTCGGTGCCACAAGCAGTCCCAGAAACACCGGTGAAAACGCTGTGAATGGTCACCAAAACACAACCAGTTTTGTTGTTTGTTGGTCTCGAACAGAGATCTGCAGCTTGGAAGTCGTCTTCCTTAGAGGCCGTACACATGTCGCATCTTTAACCACCTGGCAAACATAAAGTTGGGCTGCTTTTTGTGCCAGCTTTCAAGAGCGCAGCGGCAGGTTTTGACTAAGGTTGCTAAGCAACCTTAACTAGTAACACATTATAGCCTATTTACCTGAAATCCTGAGTGCAAAACTGATCTTCTTCTAATAAGTAAATGGACCTGGACCTGCATTTATATAGCGCTTCTCTGGTCATCTGACCACTTAAAGAGCTTTTTACACTACCAGTCAGATTCACCCATTCACACACACATTCATACACTGGTGGCCAAGGCTACCATACAATGGAAGCATCATCGGTAGCAATTAGGGGTCCAGTATCTTGCTCAAGGAAACTTCGACATGCAGACTGGAGGAACCGGGGTTTGAACCGCTGATCATCCCACTGGTGGACAACCCGCTCTACCTCCGTGTCTGTAAGTGTGTAGGCCTATCGTCTGTGGGACAGATGTAGAGCTCTGGGTAGCCCTGCAATAAAATAATTAACTCTTTCATATTTACCACAGACTGATATTTATGATAGGAGGGAAAGATACCTGTTGGCTGTGATTGGTTGGTTGTCGTCACATGACATGCGGTGTGCGCCGCTGCATTCCAAAAGTTGAACTCGGTTTGTCTTCGCAGCCGTTGCTCTGGCGTTTAAGCACACCTGCCGTGTGTCTACATAGAAAAGAATGAATTTGAGGGCACAAAAAACGCGGCACGTGTACGGCCCCATAGATGACACGCCCTTAACCATCACCTCCACCTCCTGATGACAAAGTCAGCTTATATATGACATCACTTGAGAAACGCTGATATTATATGTATGAAATGTATTATATTTGTGGTTTACAGAAATGTACAGTGCCAACATTTTCTTCTGGCAACTGCGCTACATAAAAGCCTCAATGCACAGTTGCCTTTTGTCTCTCCTCCTGCTGCTGCCTCACACTAAACCATCTGATAAAGTAGCTGCAACTATAACTGGAACAGTTATGAGTTAGATCCTGCGCAGACTGTTCACTGTTGATCACCTTGATGCTCAGTGTGTCTAATTACAGCGGGGGAATGATCATTTTTGCCAGCCAAAAACTGCCACAATACTTTTTGGGAGCAGTTGTGATTTGGTAGGTAGTAAGTCAAATAATCATAGTCATAAGCCGTGACCACAATCGTTGTTCGGGATGCACCCCAGTGCCACTGTCACCTAGCAACCAATACCAAGGCCAGTTGTTTTTGTGTGATGTCTTGAAGCTGTTTGCATTGTTCATTAGCTTGTCAAAGAAACAACTCACCCACGTCCATCAGAAAAACCTTATTTTGAAATATATATTTCTTTAGGTCTAAAAAGGGTTTGCAGACGTGAATGATTCACTGTTGACTGTAACACTTCCTATTTACCCTTCTTATAGTTACTATTCAAATCAGCGGACACTATCACTCACTGATTCAGTCACTTGTTTTTTCAACCTTTGATCTTTTACCTTGAATTGGCCTCAGCAAGATTTATTCACTGCGAGCACTCGGAGCCTCTGTTGATGTCTCCTTGTCTCCAGTGCTGTTGCCTGTATTCTCTTGTTTTCCTTTGAAACAGCTTGAAAAATGCCTGTTCAAAGAGTGGGCCTTTATACTGCTTAGATTCAGGCTGCTATAGACACTTTTTTTTTTTTCCATGCATGTTTTTGTTAGTGAGTGTGAGTGTTAGTGTGTGTTTACACCACTGAGCCGCAGAAATTAAAGAGAAACAGAAGAAGAGTAGGCGCAAGGAACAGGGAATTCAGATTCTCATCTTTGTTCCTCTGCGAGACCCTCAGAGGATACGTCAGTGTGTGGAAATATAGACGGCATCATTGTCATTTCTCCATGAATACATATTGCAGTAGCTATCAGAGCCTGTTCACTGCATTAATGACCCTAGTTCTGGCCTAATTGCTTTCCCAGTGTGTAAATGTCAAGCACCATGCAAATACAAATGGCACACTTGTGCTTGTTGCCTCAAGAGCAGTGTAATGTGCAAATGAGCGGCGGAGGGATGAGGGCTCATAAAGCAACAAGTAGTCCTCAGGAACTCGGTATCCAAACAGTAACTACATGCGGATCACTTGCAAACTCACCTCAGATCGTGCACTTATCAGTCCTCTTGGCTTATTTATTTCTCTCATTCTGTTATCACAGTTTAGGCGTGCATATAGTCAGCCAATTCGCACTGGCCTGTTCTGCCTCGTAGAAGTATACTCCTTATGTGGGCTTCAACCAAAGTTTGTAAAGTAGCTTTAATGAGACGTTTCTTGTAGAAAGGACACAATCATAAGAGAGCCAACACAACCCACAGGCTTACAGTTTGCCTGGGTAATTATTTCTAATTGTTTTTTAAATGTATCATATTTTCTTTTATTATAATACAAAGACTAAAAATCAATTTGGAAAAATGGGAGTTTTGACTGTGCAGGCTCATGCACACTTTCAATTTCTTGTTGACAGGTGCGCAGGAGAAAATGTCCATTGGCAAGAGAAGAGAGAATTCCTGCCACTGTCACGTACTTTCAGTAAACCTTGTTTTAGAAATACAATGTTTTAGTCCTTAGACCTGGATCAGGTCGAGCTTTTTGGCTTTGTCTGATGAAGGTGTAAGGACCAGAATACAACGTTTTGGTCCTAAGACCGTCATCAGGTAAAGCCAGAAGTTTATTGCAAGTAAAGGACAGTGTGTGGGAATTTCCCCTTCTCTTAAAAATGGGAATACCAAATATCATGTTAAAATTACCACATGGAAGTTGGTTTAAAAAGTAGCCCACTGCTGCAACATCTATCACTTTTGATACTTAAGTACTCAAACACCTCAGGATTGCTATGAAACTGGGCTCAGATGCCCTTGATGCCCATAGGTAGACTCCTAATGACCTTATGGATCTCCTGACATTTCCTCCAGCACCACCACAAGTTTCACATTTGTAGTATGGTAATGTTGTTTTGCACTGATGCATTTGAAACAGTTGACTTTGATGCAAGACGAATTACGTGACATTGAATCAAATCAAAAACATTCTGATTTTGAGTAAAATGTCTCAACAACTACTGGATCGATTGCCACAAAATTTGGTATATTGGGACATTCACACACCCCCTGGGTTGGATTGTAATAACTTTATATGACCCCTTAACTTTTACTCTAAGGCCATCATCATGTGAAAATTTCAGCACCTTTCTTAATGATTTTGAGGTGTTAAATCAGCAGCTCATTTGCAAGTTCTCTTTATATCCTCACTTTCTCTCACCCAAAGTAAATTCTGAGCTGTCTTGGACTTGGTGTTACAATCCCTGGAGTTTCAGCATGCTTTGTGCCAGAGCATAGGTGTTTCGGCCATGACCATCCAGCAGCTGTGCACCTCAATATCATCGGGTGTTTCAGCCTGTATCACAAGACACTCTCCGTTGAGGGAGGCCGACCACAGGCTAATCAGGCCTGGGTGTGTGTCAGAAGGTTGACTCCTCTGTGGTCACCTAGGGGCCCAGACAGGATCCTTTCTCTTCAGCTGTAGCCAATGACTGCACCTCTGAGCTGTATCAGCCAGATCCTTGACCACTTTCCTCTGGGCCTGCCCATAATCCTGATTTCCTTGAGGAGCCTAGAGGTGGATCTAGCAACGAAATCTCTGCAGCCCACCTCGATCGGTCTCTCCTCAGCCTTCCAGCCTCTAGTCATTGCTTCAGTTATGAGGTCAGCGTAGTGCAATCTCTTGCGTTCAAACGCCTCCCAATTGACAGTTATACAATAACTTATACAATCAGAAAGCACCTTATAATTTTATCATTTCATCACATAGTAAATGGGGCTTTGAGATGAATCAGGCTAAAGCCGTCATTAATCAGAGTTCCCTATATCAAACAAACCTCTTAAAAGCAAAGTAGAACAAAGGACTGTGGAGTGGTATCGGACGAGAACCATCGTGAACCATAGACCCCAAATTCTATAAGAAATGAAGAACAGAAAACATCTTGATGCTGCCCTCATTGTGACGGATGTGTTGTCGATCAGCATAGAGTCACCATCACATTTCCAGTGGCTACGTCCAGAGAACCTGTGTGAAACATTTTTGTCTTGCATTGCTTAGGAATGTAGATTATCTTTCTTTGATGCTATATAGCATTAAGGAAAGATTCATAAAGAGAACTTCTGGATTCTTACTGCGATTGTATCAAAGTTCAAACCTTAGATGGACTTTTGTGTCATGCCTGCAGGGTTGTAGATCCAAGTCTTGTTCAAGCTGTTCTCTGTAGCTGGATCAAAGTCTGTGTGTGCATGTGTGTTTGTGCGAAGGATGGGGGTTCTTTTGCTGCGACAAAAAAGTCCTCAATGGCCTGCCTGCAGGTGTAATAGCCACAGCCCTCTCTTTAACTCCACAAGAATCCTTCTTCCTTTCCTATTTCCACCCACGAAATGAAAGTAACATTTTATCAAGCTTCACCATTGGAGTTGTAAAAATCAATACGGTGACAGCTCTTACAGAAAGGTTGTAAATCATGAAAATTCATTCCCTTAAATCTGAGCTAATCCTCTCTCCTCTGTGTCTGTGTGGCTCTTCACACTGTGAGTCAGGCAACATATCAGCTACTGCGGGAGCACCAGAAACTACAAATTCAGGGACAGGTGTGTTTGTGTGCACACGAGTTAAACGGTGAATACATCATCTAAGAGTGGCACTACGCGTAAGTGTCATGCCTCGTGCGAAACTGTGAAGTATTTTGTGCTGTAGTTAGACAGACATCTGTGTGAGATTTATTCTGTGTGGAGATAGCATCGTACTCCTTTAGTAGGAATAGCTCTGACCCGTACATATAAATGTTTGTACAGTAGGATCTTGTGGTTACAGTACTTACATCGCAGCTTCACCACAGAGGACACCAGGTCAGGAGTCTTTATTGTGTGATACACCCACGCACACTCTACAACTAGAAAGCTATTTGTACTATGAAACATGCACATGCACACATGGAAGGGAAGTTTTCACTTGTATGGCTCCCAGAACAAAAAAAAATAACACAAGCAGCTGCTTCAAACCTTATCACACACATTTCTTGTTGTATTAAGATAAGATAAGATAAATCTTTATTGTCTCCCTTGGGAGAAATTCATTTTGGACAAACAAGAGATTCAAAGCACCACAGCCGCACAGCCATTCCAGATCCATGCCCACATATACAATCAAACCACAATTGACATACAACACATAATCCATATATTTCCCCCCCAATCCATATTGCACCTTGCTCATAAAACAAAAATAAATACATTTATTAAATTAATTATTCTATTAAATAACATATGTCCAGGAAAATATTCTACACATCTGCCCATTTGTCCCACTTTCATAAGGGTTATCTAATACTGGCACAGGCTGTGTTACCAGGCTTCTGGAAGGGAGCTCAATTCTCTCCTTTGTCAGAGTTGCCCAGGCTGAGAGGCACCAGAAAGGTGCAGAGATACAAACAGTACTGGGTAGAGTTCTGCAAATCTATAAAAAGACAGAGACGACTGGTTGCTCTGTATATACAAACATAGATCAAAATCTTGTATCAGGTGCTTGTGGAATGGGAAACAACAGGATTGACAGGAAGGCAATCCAGCACTCCAAAAAATGTAGAAAAACGAGGAAGGAAATATTAAAAAGCCTTATTGTAGTGGCTAAATAATTAAAAGACCCAACATGTTTCAACCACTGCAGGTCTTCATCTGGGCTTTCAAAACACAGCACAGGTGTGGCTCCACCTAAAGTATATGGTGGCAGGAACCAATCACATGATCCATGTAATGGCATGACAGAGAAAACAAACAGACAAATGTGACATGCAATATAGCTGAAAATCTGTACTCATAAGAAGTAACTCAAGTAAAAGTGAATTTTAAAAATCATTCATGTTAAAGTCAAAATGTACTGTGTTAATAATTGACTGAAAGTACAAGATACTTCCATTTTAAATTTTTTAGGGTGTGCAGGCAAGTGCAAAATAATAAAAAACAGTGCTTGTGGGTAAACCTTTTTTTAATGTAGTAGAGCAGGTGGGCTAATCAAACAAATAAGGATAGCCCATACAATTAGCCCTCTCTAAGTGCCATGTGCTAGTTAAATGTTTAAAAGAAAACCAAGTTTTTAAGACGGTTAAAAGATGTTGCAGGGAGACTGTCACAATCTTTAAAGACCTAGATATAGCATTACAGGTGAGGCACCGTTTGTTTAGATGAAAGTTGCTCAGTGGCACATGAAGCCAAAAAAGCTCTATTTCAGTTGTATGAAATTACCTGGATGATCACCGTTGCTTCCACATCATTGGGCCAAGTCGACTTCTTCTGTTTTAGCGCTCTGCTAACTTCTAGACTACTGAAATGTTTTCAGAACGAATGGATCAAGTCCTGATAGTGAAACAAGTCATTTTTGCGGCAGTTGTGATGCTCAAAAAATGTATCCACTGATTTACAGACATCTCTTTCCCAATGTAAATCTATGGGAAAAAGTCTTTGGGGCCCGATGGCATCATGTGATGGACCCTGGAAACTGCAGTACTGCTGTGTAGCCTATACAAAAATTGTCTTCAAAACCCAGTGCACTTCCTGCTTCATGGACACATGACATTATATACAGTCACATTTTAACTTCACTAATGTTAGCAAAACAGTAGCAAAGTAACCAGCTAACGCCATTATTCATAGCAGTTAACATCATGAATATATCCTTCCATCCCATACTGTAGTCCTTGCTGTCTGCCTCTTGAGGCTATACTGCCTAAAGCCAAGAAACTATCTAATAACACTGCAGCAGCTGGCAAAGCATAACCGGCACTGTCATGTTACTTTTTGTCAAACTTGTCCAACTTAGCAACAGCAACTAAAGTTTGCAGGACTCAGGATCGATCAATTAAGATACAAACAATCTCTTTATCTCTCCCCTTCTCTTTGTTAATGTCATAACCAACATAAGCCAGCTAACTACATTTCTTCAGTGAGCTTTTCAAGATTAAAACAGGAGTTTTTAGAAGCACAGTGTAGTTCAGGGGAAACAGCAAGCTTCATCATGTAGTAGAACTGTTGTCTTTTTTAGATTTTGGTGTAAGAGCTGTTGCCAGATGCCATCAGGGATTGTTTCTGGAAGCTTCCTCTTGTTCTCATTGCATCGTGGTCAAAAGAAAGATAGTGCTTCTTTTTCTTCCAGGCTGCTGGCAACTTGGCATGTGTTGTAGAGGTGCTCCTCAGGCGCTCCCCTCCTACACTCAATCTCCACATTTAGAGCAGACTGGTAACGAAGGTATAAATGGCAAATGTTGCAAAGTAGAAAGTAGATAACAGCCTCAAAGATTTACATGAGTGAGGAGAAGAAGTACAGTTTTTAAAACAGGAAGATGAAGAGTACTAGAGTAGTATTAGCTCTATAGGAGCCAATGCATGTGGGCGAACTGGAGAATATATGGAGAAATGTATCAGTCCTTTTTTTTGGCACATTGTTTTGGACCTGTTAGAGCTTTCTTGAAATGAAGTCACAGTTGACATTTAATGCAGCAGTCAGTCTCAACAAGCTGATTAAAATCCTGCATGAAAATGACCTCTGTGAAGAAATGCAGACGGTGCTGTTTTAAAAGACGATCGGTGAACCTTTTGGAATTTCACAGTGTGATATTAAAATTGATTAAAAATTGTGAATAGGCACTTTTATAGCTGTTGTCCTGAGATGATATTGCAGAAAGGCACTGATTAGTATTCTTCTCCATAAACTGTGTGTGGTGATTATGAGACAGATTACATGTATGGGAATGATGCATCGGAGCTTCACACAGTACAGCTGGATTCTGATGAGCTTCGGGCGAGGTATTGACTACATTCAGTAGTTTTCCTCCAATCAAATATGGCAGCTGATGGGCAGGGCGGTCGGTTTCATGGTTCCTTTCTGGCTGACTGGTTGAATCACTCAGCCTTGCAGCTGTAGCCATGCCACATTTTATCCTCAGAGAGAGACAGACTGTCGGGGAATCCTCTGCTGTCTCCCCCTCATGCGCAGACACTCAGGCTGAGTGCTCTGGCTGCTTGTCAACAGGGTTTCAGGAGGGATGGACACTGTGAAATGGCCCCTCTACAGTCAAAATTCAAAAATACCAAAGGGAAAGCAGGACTCTCTGTAACCAAATCCCTCAATCCTATTATATATTAAACCAGGCACTTTGAAGAAAACGCAGCTTTAGTCTAGCTCTTTGGATCCAGCTGTTCAGGTCTTCAAGTTTACCACACTGCAGTTCCAACAACTGGTTTAAGTACAACCGTCATCAGACACGTGTGATAATCACTGTGTGATATAACCTGGATAACTGCTCATAATTCCAGCAGAAATAGATATGTCTATTTATGTAATGCACTAGCATCCAGATTATTCCCAGCACTACAACCACTGCCAGTGAATTATAACCTCATTATGACTATTTCATAATATTACCATCCATGACGACCTCTGACATGCATCTCAGAAACACAGACAGCTGTAATCGGTTGAGCTTGATCTATGTATGAATTTGGCACACTAAATCTGGGCATTAGCTCATGTGTGTGGCCACCAACAGGAATCCTGTTTACAAGGAGGAATATATTGTTGTCATTATCCTGTCAGTGGTCTTGGGAGGTTTGTATTGAAGGATCATTCCGAAACCGGTGGTTTTGCCCCCTGGCAAAAATAACTGGACGCCACCAAACACTTCCAGTATGGTACCTTTGGAACCAAAATTAACCCTTCAGACATGACTAGACTAGACCATAGGTCCGCTTAGTGTTTCTACCGCAAACAGTACTGCTTCATTTGGGCGGGGTCGGTGTCACTCACTGCTTATCATTTATCGTTCACAGAAAGAAGTTGCACATCGACATTTTCAGAACCGAATAGAACAGACTAGAACAGTGATAGTCTCTTTCGATGGGATATATAAAAATAGTGGGTCTGTGCATGTAGTCTCTCTGAGGCAAGTGCAGGGGATTTCTGTTGCTGTAGCCCACAGGAACAACACTCCACAACACTTTTTGAGGATTAGAAAATATGCAGTTCACATAATCTGATTGAAATTTATATATTTTTTTAAACGCTTGAAGATCCACCCATTACTAAAAGTGTACGTCATCCATTAGAGACAATAAAAACTAAAGTAATGGTCAAAGTTGTCACATTGAAATTTAACATGTGCGTTCCAACCATGTCAGCATATGTGATCGAATAGGGGGCAAAAAAAAAAACCACTCCCAATTTAGGCTCAATTTTTCAGGCTAAAACCTGAATGAAAATGGATTCCATGGGTACCCATGACTCGTCCCTAAACTAGAGAAGGGCTTGTTAGTAAATGTTTTGTCCCTTACGATCAGAGTACTCTTTCAAATTTAAATCTGTATATTTGTCTTTTTAATGAAAAGGACAGCCGACCTATTTGAAGAACAATTCATCATCAGCATATAAAGATATATGACACATTAAAACAGAATTGTTGTGCAACTCAAAACGTTAACTTTACAGGTATTGGTCTACATACGGTAGATAAATAGTAACATTAACTGTAAAATAAGAAACTAAAATATGTCAGTATGCGATTCCTTAATGCTCCGTATTGACATAGTTTTCAACTAGCCTCTGTAGACTACTAAAACAACATAATTCCTGAAATTCAGTTATGGCTTTTGGTGTTGGTGCACTACCCCAAGATTTTCACTGGCCCAACTTATGAAAAATTTCTGGGGGTGCCCCTGACCGGTTAAATAAGTACTTAACCAGATAACTTTGTAAAATAATTTAGATATATGCACATGCTGGTATTTTCCCCTCATGTATTTATCAATAATAATCATAATCATTATGATTTGCTTTGTGTTAAGTACTATCAATGTGGGATTTATTATGTCTGGTGTAATGAAACCATGTAAGGTTATCAAAATGTTGTGTTTAAATATCCTTTAATTCAAATCGGAGACTGCAGATTAGATTTACATTCAGTTCTTACTGCCATGTGGGAAAAAAAGACCCTCACATATCCTTTAAGCAGCTCTGGGTAACATTGTTGGCAAGAACCACCAAGTGGTACACAGTACAGTACAGAATTTTAATGTATGGCACATATTGATGTACTTATTTCATATAAGGGGCAAAAATCAACATACAGCACATAAGAGGTTTTTTTGGAGGTTTGTATGTTCAACAAAAACATGTACTGCTTTTGCCCCCCACTGACAAACCCTCAACAACTCTGACAGTACAAGCCCTGCCATGTTCCCAGTCCCCTGTCATCATTCAGGCTCCTCTTCCCTCCAACAGCATACCTGGCATCAATTAAACCATGAACATTTGTTTGTGCTTGTATTTGTGATAAGAGGTGGTGCTCGGGCAAAATTTCATGCTGAAACTGGAACCAAAATTGCACCTTTTTTCCCCACTTGGGGCGAGATGTCAGTTTAGAGCCACAAAATTGCTAAAAAGACAGAATGGCCAAAAAATTCATGCATGCATGAGCTTTATCCTTCAGCCAGATGAGGGAATTATTCGCAGTCGCATTGCTTAAATTCTGTTGCTTGTACAGCTCAGCCCTTACAGGAAAGCACAATAGGTAGAGTAAGACAGCTATGAAAAATGATTTCACAGTGCAGGAGATCAGGACTTCCCTGGCCCATCAGATGATCCCGTGATGAGGTGCTGGGTTATCTTTGAGGGCCAAGGCCATTTATAACCCCACAGTAACAATGGTGGAGACATCACATTATACATGTTTGTGTATGTGCATTATTTGGTCTTGCAGATGGTCACACATGTCCCACGCATGTGCTTTCATATACACACATTTTTCCTGATATCACCATCTAAGATGAGGCTGGCATTGTTAAAATGAAAAGACCAAAATCAACACTGTACTTGACTGGAAGTCTAATGCCCTTTTTCCGCCAAAATAAATGCATGTATGCAGTTTTTAACATGGGAGAACTGTTTTTTAAAAAAGGCAATAGACTGCTTTTCCATTGCCAGTAGACCAACACTTTGTACACAGCTCTGCAATAGACGAGTATGCCTTTCTGTTGTTTTTTCCTCTCTGGTGTGTGGAAAACAGGTTAGTAAACAGTCGAAAGCGCATGAAGGCCAGTGAAAACGTCATAATTGTTACTTCTTTTTATATCTCTTACTTATTCAGTCAGTCAGTTATTCAATCGCTGATAATAACTACCTGTGACTACTGCAGAAAAATAAAAAAAAATAAAAAAAAGACTTTATTTGCTCAGTTACTTCCTGAAGCAGCTGGGCACTTTACATTTTAACAAACATTCAAATAGTAGTAAAAGCATGTGTTGATGGGGAACTATTTTCAGCTGCGGATTAAAACACATTTGATGCTAGTAAATATTGACAGCACCACAATGTTGTTTGTGGGACTGCTACAAAAAAAACTACTGATGTCCATGATAGTGAAGGAATATGTCAGCCATTGTGAAAGTAGGGCTACTTAATGTATTTCCAGTCGTTAGTTTTTGTTCGTTGGTTTTGTTTTTCGACAACAATAGAGGTCTGTTTTACCGAAGACGAAAGCCCAGTTCAGATCAAAGATTCACGACGAGACGAAACGGTTTAAGAACGTTGCAGATTCGAGTTGCAGTGGTGTTAACTGGCCCATCTCAACTGGTCTCAAACTGGTTGATGGTGTCACCTGTAACTCAGCTTGTTAAGTTGCTAGCAGCTGGTTTTAGAACATATTCATATCGGCTTGTAGTGAAGTCAACAGACAGCGTGTTCACTGTCTGTGGCTGACAACAGTCCTCCATCCCAGCTGTCTTGAAGTCCATCTCATCTCCATTCCCATTGCTGTTGACATATAAGTCGATTTCCGTCCCCATGGCATGTCATGTCAGACAGTGGGTCACTGCTTTTGCTTGCTGTATGTGCACATGTCAAATATACATTCTCATTGACTGATGAATTGGCGCTGGCTATATAAATTATTGTGGTGTATTTACTATGAAGCGCAGGTGGTTTTGTTTATGTTTTTGCCCTTCCATCACTACTAGAAATGCAGCTGTAGCCAGTATCTCACTATCACTGTCCTCATTTATATTTAAGAAGCTACAATTTATGCAGCTTCCAAATAAGCCAAAATAGCTGGACATCAAAATGGTGAGGACACAGGGTCTCAAGAGGATATATCAGGCTTTGATTAAACAGACTTTACTTAGTTTAATCAGTAATTAGTTCTTTGTTGGTTTGTTTCTGTAATGTCTTAGTGAAATTTTTACAGTTCTTGGTTGGTAAGTTGGCCCCCTCGGCTGTAATGGGTTACCCAACACCACAAGAGGTGCCTGAAGTTCTCTGTTAACAACAGTGACAAAAATAAAAGTAGCCTGAAAAGCTCGACTAACAAGAAAAACAGCCACCATTGCCACCAAAAAAGAAAACACCATTACGAAAATGAGTAAGAAGACCAACACGTCTAATGTTAAAATCAACACTTGCTCTTTCTTCACATGCTGCAATCCATTCATATAAATGAATGCTCTCTAGAGTTCAGAGCTGAGATGAGGAAGATGTTTAAGTACAAAGTAACGAGAGAGGGAGATAGAGAGAGTCACAGCCAAGTGAATCTACAAGGAGAAGACATGCGCTTCCTCTCTCAAAAAAACTGGGACACTGTTCCTGAGGGTGTAAACAACACAAACAGAGCAGAGACAGAAACACACAGAGAGGAGAAACAGCTCCATACCTGGAGACACCTCTTCCAGTTTTCTTTCTGCATGTACACTGTAACTCTGCTGTACCATGATTATTTCTTTCTTATTGAGTGTGCTCGGACTTGCGGGGGTGTGCATGTGCACCTCAAGAGATTAGTACATGTGTGTGTGTGTGACATGTCTGCTATATGCTTGTCAGCTTATTGCACAGGGCAGACTGCTGGCTTGCCTGACAAGAAATGACTAGCCAATCTAGCAAAAAAAAAACTGGCTGCCTTGACACCAATCTGGCACCAATTTACAGATCAACAGCAGCAGAGTGGACACACACACACACACACACACACACACACACACACACACACACACACACACACACACACACACAAACACACACACACACACACACACAGAGGAGCACTTGAAGCCCCATGCGTGGGTGGTTGCGCTTTGTTTGTGTGTTTGCTCACCTACAGGCTCTCCTACAATGTTTTTTTTCTAAGTATGAGCAACATATTTTTTCTCTTGCAGACTTCACTGTGTTCTTCAGTGATTTATTCCAAGGGCTTACGATGTTTGACACTATCCAGGCGTGGCTTTCTCGCTGTGTTGTTTATCCAAACTGACCCAACGAACCCAGAGTTTGAGTATCACGCCTTCCTTTCCAGCCAGTTTAGGCTGCTGCTTGTTTACTGTTTTTCTCTGCAGCTTCAAAACCCACCAAAATTCACCCAATAAATAACAGAGAAATATATGACTTCAGAATGTTAATGGCAAAAAAAGGCGAATAAATTCAACATTTTGACACATATTTCACTTAAGGGTTATCAGAAGTCCTTTTTCTCGATTCAAATGTTGTCCCTTAGATGACAGTTAATTATTTAATCTGATAATACAAGTGATAATCTTGATTTTCTCTTTTCTTGCAACACATTCTCATTCCCTACTTGTCATATACCGACACTTGGTCAGAGGCCCTATCGGTCAAACTATAACACTGAAGTCAACCCTCCAGTGTTTGTTGTAGACACTCGGGGGCTGCGTGTCAATTTACTCTCATTACATGCATTAGGTATTTTCAAAGTAAGCTTTTGTTTTCCCAGGAAATGTACAGTTTCAGCTCATTAAATGCAAAAAAATGTTGTATTAAGGTTTACCTCCTTGAGTTTGGGTGACAAAAGCACATAGGTTTAGAAAAAAACATCACAGTTTGGCTTAAAATAAGTATGTTTGTTATTATCTTAAATGGTAAATGGACCTGCACTTGTATAGTACCTTTCTAGTCATCGGACCACTCAAAGCGCTTTTAACACAACGAGTCACATTCACCTATTCATGTACACATTCACACACTGGTGGCCGAGGCTACCATACATGGTGCCACCTGCCACTCAGTTTTTAACACACTCACACACCAATGGAATCATCATCAGGAGCAATTTGGGGCTCAGTATCTTGCTCAAGGATACTTCGACTTGCAGACTTGTTAAGCCGGGATCAAACTCATGTCATGTGATATATGTGAAATACGTCATAGTGTGTTATGTCATACATACTAGTGGACTCCCGGACAACATTAAGTAACCCTTAACTTTCATATAAACTTACTTCAAACATTTGTAGAGTCTCTTAGGGTGCTTTCACACCTGCCCTGTTTAATTCGGTTCAGTCAAACTCAAGTTAATTTGCCCCCTAAGGGCTTTTCGTTTGGATAGGGTTGAACACAGCAATCAGACTTGAGTGTGCACCAAAACAACTGGACTGAGACCTTCTTGAAGAGGTGGTCTCAGTCTGTTACAAATGAACTCTGGAGCGGATTGTTTGTGGTGAGAACGTGTTCCGACCTGGAACTGAACCGACTTTTCTAGTTGGAGCCGCGCCTCGTTTTCAAACTGTATGCTTTGACTCAAATGAACAATGACAGCAATATAGTCCACGATGAGCAGCGCTAAAATCAACCTGCGTAGTTGTCCCTCCATTGTGACATTAGAAAGTGTCACATTTATCTTGCAAGTGTACTCTTCTTCAATGTTTTCTTTACTTCCTGGATTTTTCCCACATGGAAATTCTGACCAATCAAGAGCAGCTTTCTCACACAAGGCATTTGATCTGGTCCGCTTGTAAATGCTGCTGTGAGAACACGAACCAACTCTAGGCTATTATGCCCAGTAACAAAATGAGTCCCTGATTCAGACTAAAGCAAGACAACTCTAGGTCTGAAAGCACTCTTATTTGGCAAGCAGAGAACTGCACACAAAGGAAGACACAGTTTGCACATTGTATAAACCCAGATTGTGACCTAAACCTTTGTTGGACTTTGCATGCCACAGGTTCATCTCCCACTGAGAACAGTAACACATCTGTGTAATGTTTCTAAGCATGACTGTTTGTGTGTGTGTGTGGTTGTGAAATGTGCCAAGGGAGCTGTAGTGGGCCGGTGTTAAAGGGTCTCTGCCTTCAGGGAAATTTTATCGAACACTTAAGTGCTTCTGGTCCAAATACCTTAAAGGTGTTAGTGCTTTTTGTTACCCTTTCAGTAAAAGGTATATTTCTGTTCTCTTGGGTAAAACAGGAAGTATTGTAACAACAGCATGTTAAGGTGATTGTATGCAAATAGTCTGGTGGGAGTACATTTAAATAAAGTCATATTTCATCCAGTAAATTTGCAGTGAGGCTTTGGAGTGCGGTCTGCATGCTTATTGTGTTATGCCTGCGGAGATGAAGGTTTTTAGTTATCTGTCTGCTTAGCTGAAATAAACGTCTACAGAGTTCAGAGGAGGATGAGAATCTACTACATCTGTGTCCAGATGACATGGTGCAAAATACTTAAAGGAAATGCAGTACAGTACTGGATTAAGAAGAGTAAATTGAGTTGTTTGCTACACACTGTTATAATATCATTGTCTGTCTTGTCAACACTAATAGCCGCATTTAAGTTTTTATTTAAACTTGTAATATATGACTCCATTGAAACCACTTTGCTCCATGTCATTCATGTAACCTGGGATTATTTGCATCGTCTATGAATTTTGGTGTCCTCATCAGCTGTAGCTAATAATTTGTTTCATTGGAGTCAGTGCTGAAGAGCGTGACAACATACACTTATGCTGTCTGCAGATCCGAGTATCTGTGAAGACAAAGAGCAAAGTCAAGGGATATTTCTGTGGCATTGTGACTTTGAGTTTTAGCCAGGATGTCCTTGATCATATTTGGACATTTGTCCTCTGTTTTTATGTCTCTGAGCCAGCGACAGCCGTGGCTGGGGGCAGCATATTTTTGGGTTGTCTGTCTGTCTGTCTGTCTGTCCCATTCTTGAGTACACAACATCCAAGAACGCCTCAAGGGGAATTTTTTCAAGTTTGGCACAGATGTCCGCTTGGATTTTAAGATGAACTGACTTAATATTGGTGGTCAAAGGTCAAGGTCACTGTGACCTCTCATCTGTCTCATTCTCATAGACACATTATCTCAGGAGGGTCTTAGGGGAATTTCTTTGGAATTTACGCAGATGTCCACTTGGACTTGAGGATGAACTGATGCAACATCAGTGGTCAAAGGTCAAGGTCACTGTGACCTTGCATCGTCTCATTCTGGTTGATATGATATCTCAAGTAGGCCTTGAGGGAATTTCTTAAAATTTGGCACAAATGTCCTCTTGGACTCGTATCAGGGGTTAAAGGTCAAGGCCACTGTGACCTTGCGTCATCTCATTCTCGTTGACACAATATCTCAAAAAGGCATTGAGGGAATTTCTTCACATTTGGCACAACTGTTCACTTGGATGCAAGGATGAATTGATTAATATTTGGTGGTCAAAGGTGAATGTCACCGTGACCTAAGGTCCATCTCATTCTCGTTGACACAGTATCTCAAGAATGCCTCAAGGGGAATTTCATCAAATTTGGCACTGATGTCCACTTAGCATCAAGGATTAACTGATTAGATATTGGTGGTCAAAAGTCAAGGTCACTGTGACCTCAGGTCCATCTCATTCTCATAGACACAATATTTTAAGAAGGCTTTTAGGGAATTTTTTGAATTGACACGAACCTCCACTTGGACTTTCAGGTGAACTGATTCACTATTGGTGGTCAAAGGTCAAGGTCACTGTGACCTCACAAATTGTGTTTTTGGCCATAACTCAAGAATTTATCTGGTTATCATGACAAAATTTAGCACAGATGTCTAATACAGTATAATGATGAAGTGATGACATTTTAAATTCAAAAAGTCAAAGGCCAACTTCACTGTGACATCATAATGTTATGCAAAAAAAACCAAAAAAAAACTTTTTCTGGCCATTATTCAGCATCATTCATATCTCAGGAACAGATGGGGAGACATTTGGTCAGACACTGAATTGGTGACACTAATCTTGGGTATCCACCTTGAAACTGTAATTCTACAGTACTTCTGCGCTGCCAGGTTAAAGATGTGAGTGAAGCATCCACATTTTAGAATGTGAAGCTTCTTTGCAGCAACATCCATCTTTGAAGTATTATCAGCTGTCATGGCTACATGTGAGTCTGGACAGACATGGATGTAATCTGTAACTGCAACTTGACTGATTCTTGTAGGCATCCAACCATGAGACTGTTATTCCAGTTTATTCTGTTATACTCGAGTCTGCAGCTTAATCTTTTGAATACTGAATACAGCCTTTAATTTTTCAATTTTTGAGTAACCACGCAGATGCAAGTGTTCTTAGACCTTCAAGTTATTTTCATATATATAGAAAAAAAGGCTAAATTTATCATCTTTTTATGTGACAATCTGTTTGTCTGATCAGCACATATGCTTCCAGTCATGTTTTATGTATTCAGATCATTTAATGTAAAAAAAAAAAAAAAAAAAGACCAGAAAGGGAGATAAAGGAAACTGACACTGTACACCGTCTGTGTACACAATCTATCCAGCTGTTTACCGGTGACTCTCCTCATTTGGCCGCTGTCTTCTCTTCCTCCTCTGGGTTTGATAATCAGACAGGTCTGCTGAAGCCCCCATTGTCTGTGCACACTGTCGACGTGACTCTTATACATATGAGAGCGGCTTAGCATTGTGAATGCAGCTCAGCTTTCTGGAGGTTGACCTTTTTCCATGGATTAATAGGTTTTATGCTGGCAGCATTAATAAACAATTTCTTCGTTTCCACAGTGGGGTAGTGAGCAGTCACTCTGCATATTAATGTGTGTCCCCCCCTCCCTGTACGAGCCTCCTCTCACCTACTTTCAGGCGGTCATGCTCGGCAATCACGACCCTGTTTTGTGTTTTTTTTTTTCATCCAAAGGATGTTTATTTCAGAGTGACTCTCTTTGCTCTCTTGTCTTTTAAAGCCTATTCACTCTTTTTATTTAAAACTCCCACACCCTCCATCTGTCTCTATCCATTTACCTTTTGTTACGTGTTATTTTTCTGTAGAAACCGTACTCCTCCCAGAATCTGCCCCCTCCCCTCAACCCCACTCCTTTCAATCTCTGCCTTTTGCTGTGCCTTCACGTGATTGTTCATCTCTCCTTTATTTCTGTCGCTGTCTTTTTTGCTTTGGTGACTGGGGCTGATTATGTGGGGCTGAGCAGTTTTGGCCCTCACGCTGTCTGTGGCCAAGGTCAATTATGGCCTTCCCTTTCAGAGCAGGGAGCCACTGATGTGGAGCGCCGGGCGGGGGAGATCGAGTGGGAAGAAAATCAACCGTTCGGTGCCTCAAAAATGATTCGATTTGCCGCTGGTGTGAAAGTGTGCGCCGTGTCCGAGTCTCACTCTCCTTTTTCTTCTTCAATGTCACCCATAATTTTGCAAAATATTAGTTTGATGTTGGGTAGAATTATACGGTAAACAGCTCCCACTTATTTGTATGTTATGTGTACAACGGGGATGTCGGGTTGACGCTGACATATTTTCAATTGAGTGTGTTGTTGCGATAAACTTAAAGAAGGAAAGATGGTCTTTCTATGAAACTGGTCTGTCTATGCATTAAAAGTACGCAAATACGACTGAAAATGGTGCTACAGTGTACGACTAGAGAAAACAAAGGAAAAGGGCTGTGGCATTTACTTTTGCTCAAATTGTAGAAACATTTACTAGGATGCACTTGTGAGCTTGTCCATTTCAACACAGGAAACAATATGGCAGCCAACAGATAACAAACAATCTTGAATTACAGTTAAACTGTAAGCTGAAATGTGTTCCTTTAAACATTTTAGGGGAGAGGTAGGGGACAGCAACAGAATCTTTGTTAATATTTGATCAGCACTGCTTAGTTTTATCATTTGATCTCATTTTTGCAGCCTCAGTTTTTTACGATACATTGAACTACCCTCGCTTCCTGTTCACAAATTCTCATATTACAGCCAAACAGTGCACTAAAACATGTTTCAGAAGTCATCTTAGATGAGAAAAAGGCAAAAGAGTAGCAGAATCTTGGTTTATCAGCACCGTCTTGTTTTACTGTTTGATCTGGATTTGAAAGACAAGAGACACCAAACTCCGATCAAATAGTAAAACTAGGCAGTGGTGATCGTACCTGACCAGCTCCAAGATCTCCCTACTTATGTCTTAGCTCAAACCAGTTGTTCTAGAGCAGGCGTGTCCAAACTGTGTTGAATGATGTAAGAGACAGCTGGCACCCAGGTATTTTCACATGATCTAATCTGGCCCACGATCATGTGAAAATTCCTGGGGCCAGCTGCCCCTCACATCATTTTTTTAAATCACGTAAAAATGAGACAAATGCAACCGTTTTGTCTTTCAGTGAAGAAATATTCAACTTCCCACAACTCCTGAAAGCAGTGGTGCTCACTGCTGATTATACGCTTCTTTGCTGTGGCCATGTCTGCTACCTAACAGGAAATCTGTTGCTATGCTGTTTACGTGCTACCATTAGTTGATGGAAATACATTAGATCGGCTTGTGGACTTTGTACTTGGTGCTTGTCTACAAACTGTATGATAGTATCGCCAACGTAAGGTGAACCAAAACATGCAAAGTGATCTTGCTTGATTAACCAATGTAGTGTTGTAGGCCACAGAATGTATATTTTGGGAGACAAGCCATGGCCTACGATTGGCCCCTGCACCAGACTTTGGACATACCGCTCTAGAGTCTCCGGAGTGTAGAAGAGGATCGAGACATAGAGAAAGAGAGGCGTCTCTCTCTGTCGATCCCCTTCTATACTCTTTGTATCTGTGGTGGGGAGCTTATGAAAATGTGGAAGTACAATCTTAAGTTTGAGCAACAACCCTAAACCAGCTTAAATTTTTTCAACCTTCCAGCATATTTGAGCTGGGAGATCTGGGTAAGATGGAGGCAATAGTTAATTTACACACACACCCACTTTGTTATGATACAAAGCTGGTTGAAAATCGACAAAGTTCCCTTTAACGGTTCCATATTTACACATCAAGCCATCTCTGACATTTGAGTGAAGCATTTTTTATCACAAATGAGGAGAAACGTCTAAAGGAAAGAATCTGTCTTGTTTTGTGGTAAGATAAAGACAGAACATGATAAAAGCATCCAGCTTGTCATTGACATTTGACACACTTACGACGCAATCAACAAACAATGCTTCTCAAGTCAGCTGCCTTCGCTGCTCTGATCTTCAAATCAAACTGATTATGGTGACTGACATCAAGCACCATTCCGCAAACAAACCACCTCCACTTGCCTTTTTGCCTCCGTAAACAAAGACACACTTTTTGTGCGTCTGTGTGAAGGCGTTTGATTAGCCACAATTACGGCCGCAGCACCAGCCTGCGTGATTAGTTTGACTCGAGGCTGTTTTTGTGTGTGCTGTACAAATAATCAGTGCTGGGCTAAACCTGGACCGGCGTCGAAATGTTGTGTCTAATTACAGCAGCCAACCAACCAACCTGCGGTGCCGCTCACCTGACGAGGAAAAAGTGTAATTAATTACCTCATTGAGGCAACTCAGGGAACCATGAAGGTAAAACTGTTTGCCTTCTAATCGGCTCAGCAACAGAGTTTGCTTCAGCATGAAAAGAGCATGTTTAAACATTCTTTCAGAGAACAAAGGTTATTAGCTTTAACAAATGAAGCAGTGCAATTAAGACATTTGTTCTGTGTTGTGGGCCAGAAATCACCCAAGGCTGTGTTTTTTTTTTTCTGTCTCTTTTTTGGGATGTAATAAGTTGTGTGTTGTGTGCAGTGTGTCACATCCTTTCCTGCCACCTCTCCAGACAGGACACAGACCTCTCCTCCTGACAACTTGGACATAATAAGCAGCCATTTGATAAACTGCCGCTCACCGCTGACACACTATAAATCTTAATGTGCACAATAAAATGAATAACGATGGGGTCGAGCCTGCGCGCCGTCCAGAGAGAGTGTTTATTTATATGATATTAAACATGCCAGACGGCCTCGTGGCTCAGGGTTTTATATGTAAGGCTCCATTTTTATTGCCTCAGTCTGCTGCGTGTCTGCCTATCAATGGATTGCCCCGCTCAGCTGTTGTGGTCTGCTACAGAACCAGCATTAATAGTTTTGATCCTAATCCCTACATTTGCCACGAGAATAGCCTGAAGTTAATTCTCTTGTGTAATGTAATCGCTGGCGAGACAAACCAAAGTCAGGATGTAGGATTTCCCAACACATATCTCATATAACAGATCACCGCTCTGACCTCTCCGTGCCTGCACTGACAGTTGTGACTGTTTCTCGCTGTAATTGCAATGTGAGCGCCATCTCAGCCGACGCTGTTGTTATGCATCATGCATTTGTGCCTTGCACTCAGAAATGCCCGCGAGTCCTCAATCAAGGATAGAGAGGACACTTAAAATACAGCCGGGTGCTCCTCAGGATCATTACGGTTCATCCCAAGTGTCTCTCCGCTCCTTCCTGCTCAGCTCTGCTTTCAGCTAAATGCTGTCTGGAGGGTAAGCTCTGACAGGAGTAATTCACCAAAGGGCTAATTACACCATACTCATGGCGTGGTGTGTCCTGTGTTTAAAACTGAGCATTTGGCCCATAAATAATGTCCTGTGCAGCTGCAGTACAGAATATCTATAAATAATCTGTGAAATCAAAGTCTGGGGAAAACATGGAAATGTTAACAGTTAGAGCTGCAAAGATTAATCAGTTTGATGAGTTAAATTAATCAACTAATTTGCTAAATGAATAATCGGTTTTAGTAATTTTTTAAAGAAAAAAAAGCCAAAATATTTTAATTTCAGCTTCTTAAATGAGAATATTTCCTGGTTTCTTTACTCCTTTCTGACAGTAAACTTAATATTGTTGGGTTGTAGACAAAAAAAGACATTTGAAGATGTCAGTTTAACAAACTTTTCACCATTTTCTGGCATTTAATAGACCAAACAACTAATTAATTAATTGAGAAAATAATTGACAGTTTACTCAACAACAAAAATTATACTAGGTTGCAGCCCTAACTGAGAGCCATTACTGAGAATTTAAAAACTTATGGTGATTTTCAGTCCGAAATATCTCAACAACTTTTTAATTGATTGCTATGATTTTTTACACAGACATTCATGGTGCCTAGAGAACGACCTTGGTGATCCCTAAACTTTTCCTCCTGCACCATCATTAGGTCAAAATCTTACTTTGATTTAGAGCTGCGACGATTTATCGATACTATAATTGAACTATTAAATGAATTGCCAACTAATTTAATAATTGATTCATCAGCTGAGTATTTTTTTTTGTTTTAAGAAAAAAAAGTAAAAAATCTCTGATTCCAGCTTCTTAAATACGACAGTTTTCTGGTTTCTTTACTCCTCGTTGATAACAAACTGAATATCAATGGGTTTTGGACTTAAGTCTGGACTTAAGTGTTTGACTGAAAGACTGACATTTGCATTCCCAGGGGAAAAACTTTATAGTTTTTTTTTTAAATTCTCAATAATAGCTCTCAGTTGCAACCAAAAAGTATTTTTGATGTTAAAAAATCTGTTGATTATTTTCTCGATTAATCAATTTGTTGTTTGCTTTATTTGATGCCAGAATATTGTGAAAAATGTTGATTAGTGTTTCCCAAAGCCTCAGGTGACATCCACAAATGTTTTTGTCCACAACCAAAAGATATTCAGTTTACTGTCAGAGAGGAGTAAGAAACCATGAAATATTCTCATTTAAGAAACTGAAATTAGAGGATTATGACTTTTTTTCCATTAAAAATATTCAAATTACACTTGGACTTTCGGAAACACTGATCGAAACATTTTTTTTAACCATTTTCTGACATTTTATAGACCAAACAACTAATCGATTAATCAAGAAAATAAATGACAGTGAAAATAATTGTTGGTTGCAGCCCTAACTGAGAGCTATTAGTAAGAATTTAAAAAATCTCAAGTTCTTTCTAAGGATGGCAATGTTGGTCTGTCGGCCCACTGCTTTGGTTCAGACTGAAATATCTCAACAGCTTTTTGATGGATTGCCATAAATTTTAATAAAGACATTCACTGGGCCCTGAGGAGGAAACCTAATGACTTTGGTGATCCCCTGACACTTCCTGTCACACCTTCATCAGGTCAAATCTTATTTAGATTTATGCTAAACTAACAGCGTTCCCATCAGACTTTGCATTTAGTGCATTTAGTGCTAATGTCAAGACTGTAAACATGGTAAACATTAAACCTGATAAACACTAGTATGTCGATGTTGTCATTGTGAGCATATCGGCACAAAGTAGCACTGTGCTTGCGCAGCCTCTAGCCGCTAGCGTGGTTGTATAGTCATGTCAGTTTTAAAGGGGAACTTCGCCCATTTTTCAAAATTCATGCATATTATTACTGCTAAAACTCACAAGTCTGTGTGAGGTCTGGAGCTGCTCTGGAAACAATGAATTGGTGTTCTAGATGACACTGAGAGCACGCAGGAGAATGTTTGCTATGATAGAATAAAGATAATTTGGGTATAAAAAGAAAAATTTTGTGAGTCCACAAAACCAGGCTCCCATTCATTGTCTATAGAGCAGCTCCAGACTTTATATCCTATGACATTACAAGTTTGAGACTTACTTCTCAGGTTTCTGGGTTTGAGAGAGAGAGTAGCTCATGTTCAACAATGTTGATTGAAGTTTCATAGGCCATGGAAATAACAGGAATCTTTTTTTTTTGAGACATCAGTACAAAGGCTGCAGCTATATACTGTATCACCCTATCATTCAAATACAGTTAAATCAAAGAGGCACAGGTAGATAGAACTTCCTAAAGGTTTCTTTTAGATCTCATCAGAGACCCTGTTAGCACAGCAAGTCATTTGTAGTGTACTGTAGGTTTGAAGATGACACTAGATACAAGAAAAGCATCCTACAAAATCTCAGTTTTGCTCATTTTTCACAAAGAAATCAAAGTATTCTTTTACTTTGGGTCCCTCGAAAATCCTCGTAGAGACTCCAGACCCTGACATTGAGAACCACGGGAGTACAGGAAGTATCAGAGCATTTTTGCATGTACTGTCAGTAGTTCTGTGAGCCAGCTCAGTGTGAACCGCTCACAACAGATGTGGTGAAACTCTCCATTGTGATGAGTGTGCTTTGATTAATACACCCCGATGAATGCCTTTATTTTTAGCCCGGCAGGGCGGACAATGTGGAAACGCTTTTTATTACCCTTCTGGTTGGAGATGAATGGGCAACAGCAGAGAGAGATGTGGCGCCTCCATGTTCATTCATCATTGCCAGATTGAGGTGTAAAGGATGGAGAAGTCACTTGATTAGTTCTATCATTATTCGTACAAAGTTCAGAAGGCAGTCATAGACAAATTGCTAATAGAAGGCAAAGTATGTGGAGAGAATGATCCCATTTGGGTTTTACCAATTAAAAAAAATGTTTGAGGAACAAGGAGTGTCTGGTCAGACATCTGGGGGGGAGAAAGTGCTGATATTTCCAGTGCTGAGGTGCTGGGGTCAGTGCCTAACAATATATACTTTCTGCTGGGAACATGAGCTAATTGACTAAACGAGTGCTCTCACATCTGATGTCAAGGTTAAGGCCAAGGAGAGAATGAGCGTTGCATTTCATCGGAGCAGGTCATTAGGCTCGGCTTGAGACATGATTATAGCAAGATAGACTCTGCAGCGCTAATCCTTTTCACGACAGGTGGAAGTATGAAGTCCATTTCATCTTGCGAGGCAGTTTCTGTACCTGCCATAACATTGTTCCATACACTGCGAGCATAAAGGTGGCATTTGTCCTGGTGACCTCTGTAAAAGTTCACATATGAATAACGACTCTGACATCTGTTTCATGCTGACATAATATGAACCATGAATTATTAATTTGACTCCGCTGGAGTGTCTTCCACATGTTATATTCAAATGAAATTTTCCATGTACTGTTTTCTGGTTTGAAAGAGCCTGTTCTGATCATCCGTCTGGTGCTTGTGTCTGTCTCTGCAGGAACTCTTTACAGCGGAGTGCAAGTTCAAAGAGTCGGTGTTTGAGAACTACTATGTGATCTACTCGTCCATGTTGTACAGACAACAGGAGTCGGGGAGAGCATGGTTCCTAGGGCTCAATAAAGAGGGCCAAGCCATGAAGGGGAACCGAGTGAAAAAAACAAAACCAGCTGCTCACTTCCTGCCCAAGCCATTAGAAGGTACGTACTCTAACAGGGGTGTAGTGATACCTCGATCTGGATCGGTGCATCGATTCAATGATTAACAATCCGATATTGCTGATGCAAAGTTCAAACGTCATATAGATAATTATTTTCATCTTTAAGATACACATGTATTTTCTAATTCTAATAACACATCTCCGTCAGCACTTCTGTCCAAGCATCTCCTTCTTAAACATTCAGACAGTTAGGCAAAGGTTAAAAATCCAAGAAAAAGACAATGACAATTTTTACTGATATTGTCTCTTATAGATAGGCCCCTGAACTGAATCAAATCGAAATTGTATTGTTGCAGCCTTTGTGATATCAGCTAATATCCTATTTGAAGAATCCTATTTTGAGGAATCAATACTATATACTATACACTTAACTGTCAAAGAAACGTCAAAGAAAACGTCTAGAGCTCATTTTGGTTTTGTCTCTCAAATTTAAAAAAGGTATAGGATTTTTTTTTTAAAATTGAACTTTTCAGGATAGATGTGGTGAAATTCTATATTTTTCTTTATGTCAACAATTTCCATGGAAAGACTGGCCTTCATTGTAATAAATGTGGGCACTGTAGTTTATCAACCTCATGCTGTTCCACTGCTGTAAGCACTCACTAGAGCAGTGGTTCCCAACTGGTCCAGCCACAGCGTCCAGATTTCTCTTTAGTCATTAATTCAAGGTCTTCACAGTTTAGTATATTCAGTGTCATACTTGTGTTTGGCTATGTCATCGAGCTAGTTTGCTGTCTCTGTCATTAATCGACAGCAGGAAGCAGTACCTCAAAATAAAAGTTCTTTGCCAGAAATTCACTGCATTTCAAAATGAAGGGTGTTTTCTACAAACTTGACATGTTTGTGAGTCACTTGCGGTCCATTCAGAATGAACCTGCGACCCACTTTTGGACAGCAACCGACCAGTTGAGAACCACTGTACTGGAGTATAGAGCTAGAACAGTGACAGTGAGCTTTGGCATTGAAAATAAAATCTGACATTGAAAAAGGAAACATTGGCACTGAAAAAAATCAGCTGAAAAATAAAACAGCCATTGAGAATTATTGTGATTTTTTTTTTTTTTTTCTCAGTGGCATCATCTGATTTTTTCTTCTTTTTTTTCAGTTTCAGCTTTTTGTCATAGGCTTGGCATGGAGGCTAGGGGTCAGAGGGGAAGGGGCAAGGACAGCGAGATTTACACTGACATTTACATTTACTCTGAAATGGTAGTGAAATGAAGACAAAAAATCAGAAGCTTGTCATTGTAAAACACATCAGAATGCAAGAAATATCACAATAAAACAAAATCATTTTAATGCCTTCTGGACCTTTTTTCAGTGCCAGTGTTTCCTTTTCAATGCCAAACTTCATTTTCATTGCCAAAACCTTTTGTTATGATTCTAGCTCCATACTAGAGCACCAAATATGTATTAATCTGCAAGTAAAAATATTCCCTGACAAATGCACTAATTTCTCCTGAGTATCATTCGCTAAAAACTACAGTGCCTAGCTGTTATAGAAAATTACTGAGCCTTTTTAATTCAAAGAGCACCTTCATGATCTGTTTTTTAAGATTTACATCTTCCTCAGGAACAAATAGAGAGATGAGCCAACACATTACTGGTTTTAGTCTTTTCATGAGATTTGTTGACGTAAAGAAAAAGTACTGAATAACTCTAGCTGTATGCTTTGAATGGTCAGGTCTGAGCTGTGCTTGGTGGACGACCTCCTGAACACACCTCACACTGAGGTGGCAACAGCAATGGATTTCTCATATTTTAGGCTTGAGCAGCTTCCACTTGCCTTAAGGGATTTATTTTAATAATTCAGTGTTTTGGGTGACCTTTAAAAAAATAGGTGAAAGCCAGATAACAGAATCATAATACAAAACATATAGTGTAAGTATAAGCAGCATAAAAACATACTTTAACAGTTTTTACTTTTGTTTTTACTTAGGGGGACTCAAGGGGCAACATTTCCTCCCCATTTTCTCTGCACTTTTTAGCGCCTGGAGGAGTTTTGCAGCTGTCAACATTGCCAGAGACCTTGTTACTGTAAACAATGGTATCTTTTTTGCAGCGGGAAACATAATGTTAAGGTGGAGACATAATTAGATCTGGGTGAAAAAACAGCAAGAGCTGAAAACAATGAGCACAACTGCCCTTGTTACATTACAAGACAGATGCCCCATACCATAAGGCATGATCCTGTAGTAATGGTACGACTATGTGAAATATCTATGTTTGACATATTTTTGTATGTATGCACTAATTGACTGTTTTGCTGCTGTAAGCATACAGTGTAGGAGGCAGGACAGCTCTGTAAGTGCAGTATGAAATGGTGATAGTCCAGCAGATGCCATCGTCACTCTCGTCAAACACCAGCCTGATTGCGTCCCATCATTTAAACATGGAATCAAGTTGAAGTGTCCTGTCAAGACAGCTGTAGTCTAGTGGTTGTAAAGTGGAGGATAATGAGACACTTTTCGCTGTTTTGTTGTAAAGCATGTGCTTAGATTCAGAATCAGCCCTGATGGAGACTGAAGCAGGTCAGGGTGGGAGCAAGAAGCCCATCGGCAAACAATGTCAGCAGCTTTCTTACCATCTGTAAACTGCAGAGCATCTTCTTTTAATGTGTGGAAGTATTTTTATGTGTATAACAACTTTTTATTTTAAGAAAAAAGGGCACAACAGCAAGTATTGTTGGGGACAGATGCTTCTTAAAGGAACAGTGTGTAAGATTTAGGGGATTTAGTGGCATCTAGTGGTCAGGACTGCAAGCTGCAACCAGCTGAAAATTCTCCCTGTTAGATTTCCTCTTGTGTTCATTGTTCAGAAGGTTTTTACCCGGAGCCAAATTATCTGCAGAGGTCTCTTCCTCCCAAAAACAAACAGACCTGGTGATTTCAACCACTAAAGACACTGACTAACGCAGTTTCACATAAAAAAAAATCCACGTCCCCAAAGGAAAACTTCAACATCTGTTTTCAGTCTGTTCATCTCACTTCAGACAATTTGCTTTTTTTTGCAGCAAAATGTATGTAGAGGACTGAAAAAGCAACTGATTATATTATTTTAGTAGGCTAACTAAAGTTTAATTTGGATTTGTATTAATAATTTCTATAATAAAAAAATCAATAGTTGCCACTGTGTGACGATACGATATTTCTACACAAAAATATCGTGATACTTTGGTGTATCGATTTTTTTCCCCCACCCTAGTGACTTCACCTCTTATTAGCCTCCTTGACAAGGACCTGCTTCCTATGTAGATATAAACAGCTAATTTTAAGGTGATGTAAATACAAGGATTCTTATTTTCAGGTGATTAGACATGAAAGAAAACATAAATATATTATTTTTTATTTCTGCCAGTATACCCCCTGAATCCTACACACTGGACCTTCAAATACTTTTACAGGTAAACTTGAGAGTGCAGCACTTGCTAACAGCTTTTCTCCTGTCTCTGCTTTCTCTCCTTATCGTCTGCTCCTCCAGTTGCCATGTACAGAGAGCCATCGTTGCATGATGTTGGAGAGACAGTGCCCAAGGCGGCAGTACCTCCCAGTAAAAGCACAAGTGAGCCGGCAGTGATGAACGGAGGTAAACCTGTAAGCAAGCCCGACAAGCCCACCACATAGCCACACCTGACCAGTGTGTGTGTGTGTGTGTGTGGAAGGGAGGGGCGAAACGTGACGGAGGCAGGGCTTTTTTCCCCGACTAGACTCCAGACCCTCTTTCTTCTGTGGATCAGATCCAGGCGAAAGCTCCCTTCCTTTCTTCTCTCGCTCCTCCTTCCTCTTTCTCCACCTCGCCCTCCCTTTTCTCCAGCTGTCTCAACATGGGCGCACGGATTCTGAGGCGGCTGAGTTTCTCCAGCACAGGAGGGAAGAGGACCTCTGATCATGGAATGCCTTTAGATTCCTCTGAAACTGTGAGAATTCATGTGAATAACGCGTGTTTCACAGCCACGCTCGTGGTACTTTGCTTGCTGACGGTTCATTGAAGAAACCCTCCCCCCTCCTCTCTATAATGCCCTGTTGCAGCAGAGTCTGTGTACCTTCAGATCTATTTTCTATACCACAGTTCACCAGCTATGTTCTGGGATAGAGACTGTATAGATAGAGTAAATATTTGGACTGTCGTCCTCTATTTTTTACGAGTATGTTCCCCTCTCCCTCTCTTTCTATCTCTAGTCACACACTTTTCTCTTTGTCAAGTAACCTAGAAAAGATAAAAACATTTTGCAAGGGAGTTGTGTGATTTTCTAAGAAACACATTCACACAGATGTGGCATAAAAACAAACATATATACAAAAAAAAAAAATCCAAATTTTCATCTCGCCTACAACATGCACACACACTTACAGACACACAAAGTTTGTGGGGAAAAAAAAAAATCAGAGATGTTGCTTTTTACAGCTGATAAAAACACACTGGAGGCTGGCAGATAGCTCCTGCAATCATAGTTGATGAAGTGCTAATTACCGCCACTGCAATCAATGCGAGGAGCTCCCTACACACATACAAACACACACACACATTTATAAACAGATGTGTGTGTGGGTGGGAGAGCGCTGTAAGGAATGGTGTATACATATCACTATCTAAGTCCCACCAGCGGTTCAGTCCGCCTTCTCTGGTAAATAGAAAAACCTGAAGTCTATTTTTCTTTAATCTTATTTCAGAGCGTGGGCTCTAGGAATATCTCTAGGCCTTGTAGGCCTCTGTCCCTCACTCACTGACTTCTTTGGACTACGAGGCAAGGCTTGAGGCTTTGACCCAGATGGTCTATAACTGCAGCACTGGCAGCCATCTTATGGCAGCGTCTACTTAAAGCCAGAAAACAACATGGCTGAAAACCAGTAGGCGACATTTATACTGGCTGCATCCCTATTTGGTTCAGCAAACTAAAGCATGGGCAAGGTTAATATTGTGTTCTCTCTTCTTGCAGCAGTTATACAAGAGATGGCTTATATTGTAACATTTTCACTGTATAAAACTTAGGGAAAATGACTATTAAAAATCATAACTTTTTAAATGACTAGATATTATTATGATTATTATTATTATTATGAGAGGATTTGTCTCCTAGCTCAGCATGCAGAGTCCAGTACTGATCATCTTGGCCTATCACGTGCCTGTTTGGACCTTGATTCCCGGCATGCAAAAACAGGTTCCCAGTCCCCACTGGGCCAAAGGTGCCTCACCCACCCAATACATCCATGTAGAGGACACGTAGCATTACCCATCGAAAAACCACACTCTCAGATGTATTCATTCTGAAATGACCAAAGTCCTTTTTTCATCCCGAGACGAACTGATTCTTTACAAAAAGAAAAACAAATCCGATTCTCTCTGATTCAATCCATCGAAGCTTTCACTGTGATAGCATTTGTCCGAAAGAATCAACTCCGCTCAGACCCCCCTTCCCAAAGGGTCTTCGACTGATGTCATTTTGGAGAAGTACGTATACCTTGAATTAATCACATGCATGTATTTTCTATAAGGAAACAAGGTATGGGTATCGTTCTTCACTCTGTGTAAACTGAAGAGCACTGAAGTTGGGAGTTGAATGGGCATGTTGTAGGCTACAGCACACTCACAGCTAACCTGAAGGTAACCCACTGCACTTTCTGTTCTGCATCCTCATCCTGACTGTTAGCAGTTTGTCACAGCTCCATCTGATCAATCGATTTTGAACATTTGTCTTGTTTTAATGATTTCTTTTCCTAATAGTTTTGTTAGATAAGATTTAGAATATTAAGTAGATTGTTGCTGCTGTGTGCTGCTAAAGCTGCAATTATATTAAGAATTGATTTGAATATAATTTTGACTTTATTGGGATTACACATGATCATTTCTTCTTACAGCACATCAAAGCACATTAGTTAGAATTCAATATTTGTCTGTACAAAGCTGTTAATAACAAAAATGGCGTACTATACACACACACACACACACACGTATACAGGAGCTGGAAACCGCTGTTGTTGTATTTGGGGCTGATGTTCTGTCCTCATTACAGCCAATCATCCTCCACTCTTACAAACTCTACATGCTGGGCTGGCTGCTGCTCCAGCCCTGCAGTCCAGATAACTGGCTCCTCCAAGGCTGACTTTATTTTTGTAAATGACCGGTGTGTAAATGTACATCTCTGTTTGGATCTCTGTAGCCACCGTTCTTTTGGGTTCGTCCCCTTATTTTTCTCTCGTATACGGGTCGTGCGTGATGTCGTCTCCTGATACCAGTCACTTTTTGCTTTGCCCCCCTCCCTCTCTTCAGATGTGTTTCAAGAATATTCTAGCAGACTTAGTTTCTTTGTCGCTTCTGTTTTCAACCTCTTATTTTGTACGTTGTCCCATCTGTTGCATGGGGAGAGGATGGCATCGATGAACTGCATGTAGTAGGCTATGTCTATCAAGAACTGTTGGTATGTACCGCTAATTTTACATACATATATGCAACGAGTTTGTCTACACTATACAGTTTGTGTTTGTTGTATAAACATATACAACATATTGAATAAAATATTTATATAAAAGGTGTACTGTAATGTCAGTAACATACTTAATGCAATATAGTGTGCAGTATATTATTGCACCTGTCATTTTTTTTGGATGGGACAAAGAAAACAGAGGGGTTGGCTAGTTTAAGCATGAAAAAGGCCAAAGTAGAATTTACATTAAATTTTCTTTGTGACTTCTTATCGGTCCTCTTTTCAAGTGGTGACTGAGCTCTTGTGTCAATGCAGCTCTCATCCCCTGATGCCACCTTTTTGAAGTGACATGGACATCCAGCATGCCACAACTGAACTATGTATGCCCTCTCTTTGTTTCCTCCACATAGAATTTAACCTTGTCACTAGTGTGTGTTCGAGTGAGGAATGTCCATCACGTACCCTCAGTACAGTGTGGCTTTCATGGCAGATTGTTTGGTTTGATTTTCCCGGTGGAGAAGAATAGGCACTATTAAAATGATTTATTTTCAAAAAAATATATATACCATTGCAAGTATGCCCATTGGAGTTATGTCATGTTATAACAAATTTGTAACCATGTATGATTAAGGTCTTCGCATTGTTTTCCATGCAAAATGTTGTGTCATGCGGCACATTTAATGTTTTATTATTAAAAAGAAATAAAAACCTCAAACAGTAACCTCTGCCTCGAGCTTTCAAGTTAACTTTTAGTCCAATTTGGGAACAACCACGGACTGTATAATAAAGATGGACGACATGACAGCTCCCCAAAAGTGAAGTCGAAGCATTTCGATCGTCTCCTGGTGACTGGCTGCAGTACAGGTCATGATGGGATAAGCAGATGGGACATGGGCCAAACTAAAAGATCAGAGAAGGGGAGAGCAAGGTTGGTTGTCACACTTTTTACTTTCATTAAAATCCCTCAAAAACTGTCCTGAAGAGATTCCTTCTCAGTGTGTAATAGAAGCCTGACGTGTCAGGTAGGAATGGAGTGACCTTACTCTCCTGAAGCTTATTCTTTTAAAAAAATATGGACTATCAAATACGTCTTGTGTGCTTGTGACAATCCCAATTGTGGGTTTGGTTGTCCCTATGATATATTAAATAGGTAAAATCAGATTATAAAGTTATTTTCATTCAAAGTTTTCACTGGAATAAAACAACCTAAAGTCCATTTCAGACCAAAGATTTGTGACAAGTTCTGCAACGTTCTAAAAACCTGCCGGTTCACACCAATGCAACTAGATGAGATGGTGTATCATCTCTATGCAACAACTCTCTGTACTTCTTCTCTGATTTCCAGCTTTTTAGGCTTATTTTGTGGCTGAATATAATTTGTAGCTTCTTAAGATATGAATGAGGGTATAAGCACATACAACAAGCGGCAGCAGCAACCCGCTTGTCCGATACGGCACACGGGAGGACGGAAACAGAGGGCTCAACAGGGACGGAGCACCTGCCACAGCAAGCAAACACACCATCTGCAGTCATTTTGGCTTGACCAGTAGACTTTACTGCAAGCTGATTGGCTGTAGAAACAGGTGATGTGCTTTATGTTCCAAAACCAGCCGCTGACAATTTGACCAGCTGAGTTGCAGGTGACACCATCAGCCGGCTTGAGTCGAGCTCAGAGGGCCAGTTCACACCACTGCAACTTCTCTCTGAAACGTTCTAAAACAGTTTCGTCTCGTTGCGAGTCATTGGTCTGAACTGGGCTTTACTCATCCCAGGAGAACATAAAATCATTCCTCCAAGTGCATTTTTAATCCTTGTTAAGCAATATACAGAACAATGCATGTGACAACCGACCCCGAGAAGAATGTGTCCCCAACTTTATGCTAGCAAATTAGCTAACAACCACATGTTGTAGCCTAGCTAAGACAAAAAGTAGAGATAAACTATACCTTTCCCATCATACTTTTTATTGCTAATGACTGTTTTATTGTAAACCTATTCTGTGGAAGCCTAGAAAAGAAACATTTTGACATGACAAAGTCCTCTAAATGTCAAGTGTCTCACTCCTGAAATGATCCTGTAGGTGACATCTGACCCCAATTTTGAACATTTCCTTACCAACTTTTTTTTTTTAACAGCGCCCTCTAGGGAGTAAGATCTAAAGAATGTGATGACACACATGTGACAGCCAACCCAGTTCTCCCCTACAGATGAAATAAAATTTTCACAAAGATGGTTTTTGTCATTTTATGTACTTTTTATCCACTGATGTTTGTTCAAGTGTTTGCTTTTCTTTAATTAGTTATTTGATACTATGAAAAGGGGGTTTGACGTCATGATTGACAGCTGTGTGTGTTAATCAGTGTGCTTGTTCATGGCACTGCTTACAATAAGTTGGACAGTTGTATGAACGGCTGCCTATGTGCAGACTCTGACTCCAAATGATGCGAAAATGCCGGCAGCAGTATCGATGATATTTTGGCTTCATTTTTGTGCAGTGGGAGGAAGTGGAGATGCCTCGTCCATCTTTTTATACAGTCATTCTACACAGGATCTACATTATGCTCTGCAGTATCCCACATATTCCAAAAAAGGTACTTTAATAAATCTCTGTCCAACATTTGAATTTGTCTTGTATTGCATCTTATTATATGTAGCCATCTGGAATATGTAAGCATCCTACATTATATTACAAAAAATTACATAAAGCTCTTTTGGAAACAAATGTTTACATGGTAATATGTTTCTTTTACATCTACAATACCCAGATTTATAACGATCATTTGTAACCAGTACAATAAAAGGAATGAATGCTGTTATTGATATGCAAAATTAAATCCATGTTTAGTTTTGTCTTCTCCCTCCTCCTGTGGTTTTCCTGGCTGCGGTGTTTTACCAGTCTGGTCGTGACCGTCGACGGTGCTCCTGGTCGCTCCGGGCAGCCAGGCCTCTTGTCTCTTAACACCAGTGTCCTCTCCTCCTCAGTACTCTGCTCCCAACCAGATCTCGCAAGCGTTCCCCGTCCAGCCATCCCAACACTCGCAGTTGCCGCAATTGCACAACCCATTCCCTGTGAGGAGAATGTGAGAAGAAAAGCTGTGAATTAAGAGCTGTGCCATCATGCCTGACCTTTAACAAGGTTCCTCTTTTCACACCCTGCTTCCCTGGGTGCAGCTCTCTGCTGGGGGATGGAGGCTGTCTGCACTGCTCAGGACAGTTAGTGGTTTTCCACTCCTTCTGCCCACACAGCACAGGAGAAAACTCTGCTTTAATTAAGAGAGTAAAGCCTTTATATGTAAGATATTCACATTTATGCAAAGCTCCGATATCCCAAAACCTGCCTGGTCTTTCTTGTATTATACTGTGGTGGGGATACAGAAATGTCAGACTCGACTGTCCTCCAGAAAAATTGCCTGTAACAACCCATTTTTTTCATGCTCAGTAGCAAAGGAAGAAATAATGTGGTTGGAAGTCTCAGATAGGCATGGATGGATTACTGAACGGGCATACCAGGCACAGACCCAGGGCCCTGAAGGGTCAGGGGCCACTTTCCGTGCATCTGCAAAATGTCACTCAAATTTACATGTACTGACCATGAAGAGACATTAAATGACCACAAAGACATGCAAAGGAACTACAAAGAGACACAAAATGATTGAAAGACACAAATATACCTCAAAGAGACACAAAATGACAATGAAGAGATGCAAAGGAACTACAAAGAGAGACGAAACAAGCAAAAGACAAAATATACCTCAGAGAGACACAATAGGACTTCAAAGGGACACAAGCTGACTACAAAGACATGCAAAGGAACTATGAAGAGACACAAAACGACTACAAAGAGACCCAAAATGACAACAAAGAGATTCAAAGGAACTACAAAGAGACACAAAACAACCAACAGAGACACAAAACAACTATACAGACATGCAGGTGAACTACAAAGAGACACAAAACAATCAAAAGGCACAAGTATACCTTTAAAGAGACACACATGTACCCCAGAGACACAAAATGACCAAAAAAGACACAAAAATACCCCCAAAGAGACACAAACTGACTTCAAAGAGACACAAAATGACCAAAAGACACAAAATGAGTTCAAAGAGACAAAAAATGACAATGAAGAGATGCAAAGGAACTACAAAGAGAGACAAAACAAGCAAAAGACAAAATATACCTCAGAGAGACACAATAGGACTTCAAAGGGACACAAGTTGACTACAAAGACATGTAACAGAACTACAAAGAGACACAAAATGATTGAAAGAAACATTCCTCAAAGGGACTCAAGTTGACTACAAAGACATGCAAAGGAACTATGAAGAGAGACAAAACAACCAACAGAGACACAAAACAACTATACAGACATGCAGATGAACTACAAAGAGACACAAAACAATCAAAAGGCACAAGTATACCTTTAAAGAGACACACATTTACCCCAAAGAGACACAAAATGACCAAAAAAGACACAAAAATACCCCCAAAGAGACACAAACTGACTTCAAAGAGACACAAAATGACAATGAAGAGATGCAAAGGAACTACAAAGAGAGACAAAACAAGCAAAAGACAAAATATACCTCAGAGAGACACAATAGGACTTCAAAGGGACACAAATTGACTACAAAGACATGTAACAGAACTACAAAGAGACACAAAATGATTGAAAGAAACATTCCTCAAAGGGACTCAAGTTGACTACAAAGACATGCAAAGGAACTATGAAGAGACACAAAACGACTACAAAGAGACCCGAAATGACAACAAAGAGATTCAAAGGAACTACAAAGAGAGACAAAACAACCACACAGACATGCAGATGAACTACAAGGAGAAACAAAACAATCAAAAGGCACAGGTATAGCTTTAAAGAGACACACATTTACCCCAAAGAGACACAAAATGACCAGAAAAGACACAAAAATACCCCCAAAAAACACAAACTGACTTCAAAGAGACACAAAATGACAACAAAGAGATTCAAAGGAACTACAAAGAGAGACAAAACAACTATACAGACATGCAGATGAACTACAAAGAGACACAAAACAATCAAAAAGCACAAGTATACCTTTAAAGAGACACACGTTTACCCCAAAGAGACACAAAATGACCTCAAAGAGACACAAGAGACAACAAAGAAACAACAATGACAAGGACACTGAAAATTACCACAAAGAGACTCAGAACTACAAAAAGAGGCAAAACCAGCCCAAAGTCTGGATGTCTTGCTACTATGTAGGAGAGGTAGAGAGGCCTTTTGCACATCCTATCCAGGGACCCATTGATTCATGATCCACCCATGCATGTGGGGGTGTTTTCAGGAATGTGCTCAACACAAGACCCTGGAGTTCACGTCCAATCTCCTGCAATTGTTTGTTAATGTTAGCTCAGCAGCATTAGAGGCCTCAACTTGGAAAAACTACTGTCCAACCAATAGAGAAACCAGATCAACATGTTGTTGTTGTTTTTGTTGTTGTTAGGTATTTGGACTTCTTTTCATTTAGGTATAAGAGACACACAGGGTGGGATAACAGCCTACTCTGGATGTGTTATAATCTCGTAGCCCCAAGCTCCCCACAAGCTCCCTGAGCTGTCAAACAGAGGATGCTGGGGTTAGGAGGAGGACTCCTGCTGGCCTCCTGTCACACAGCTGAAGAGACATATCCACTGCAAAGTATCACAGTGGGAGAGGAGGGACAGAGGGTGATGGACAAAAATATTGGATGACTGTAAGGTGAAAAAAACAGAAGGCAGCAGCAGAGACGGGTAAGTGGGTGAGAAGGGGAGCAATAAAAGTGAGCTGAGCTGCTCGTTGATCTGCTGAATCCAGGCCGCAGACGAGACAGACCTCCCTCTCATTAAAGGATAAGGCTGGCCTTACTCTTTATATTCTGCCTATTGCCAGTAAATCCCATGAAAAGACCAAAACCAACAATGATTTAGTCCGTTTCCCAGAACCTCCCAACTTCCCTACTGCGCTCAACTAGAAGCCCAGCAAACCTTTGGCAAACAGAAGTAAAGGGTGCATTTGTTGGGGACTATTTTCGTCTAGACTCATTTACGGCCAGTTTTGTAATGTACAATTATCAACTGTACTTCAGTACAATCTTAAAGCAGTTATCGTTTACTTGAGTGTTTCAGTTTTTTGTGCTGCTCTATACTTCCTCTACATTTCAGATGGGATTATTGTACTTTTTACTCCACAGGCAGCTGTTCTGCTACACATGGCAGCCGACAACACCCGTTATCGCAAGAACAAAAGTTAATATTTTGTTTTCGTTTAAAAACGAACTTTGCTATCTTGAGAAACAAGTTATTTATTGTGTTATTTGAAGAAAATGAGCTTTGTTATCTTGAGATAATGAGGTCATTATTAGTTTATCTCAAAAAAAGAGCTTTGTTATCTTGATAAGGAGATAATTATTACGTTATTCTAAGAAAATTGGCTTTGTTATCTTGAGATAACGAGGTAATCATTATGTTATCTTAAATAAAATGAGCTTTCTCATCTTGATAATGACATATTTATAATGTTATTCGAAGAAGATTGGCTTTGTTATTTTGAGATGACGAGGTAATTATTTCGTTATCTCAAGAAAATGAGACTTGTTATCTTGATAATGAGACAATTAACCTGTTATAACAAGAAAACAAAAGGTTGTTTCATTTTGTTATCTCAGGAAAATAAGCAGTCTTGTATCGAAATAAAGAGATAAGTACAAAAAGGCCCTTCCCTCTTATAAGACTACTTAAAACATTTATCAGAGATCAGGAGTTCCATGCATGCATTGATGGCGTCTTGACAACTGTACCAGCTGATTTAAACTGAAAAGTTCAGATCAAGGAGTATCTATTATTCATACTATTGAACGCATCAGATGGTAATGGTAATGTGGTGGTAACACAGTGTTCTCTGGTGTGCACAAGAGTGGCTTAATGGTAGTCAGGTGTGTCCTGCCAACACCACTGGGTGCATGTCAACATACTTTTGGTATTTTTGTGGCCAGGCTACCTTGAGGCACCTGTGGCGCATTACTACAGGTGGATGCATAAGAGGCTGTGGCATTCATGGCCCCCTTTATTCATCTGGCTCCTGTCACAATGACGAAAACAGTTCAGAAATCCTGTGCAGAGTTTTCACCAGAGGAAATTCGTTGTCTGAGATGGATCATTATTTTTAAACCTTTGTTATAAACCTTCACAAAGGCTCAGTGCACACAAGAGCACACTCTGTTACCTCTAGATAATGATCATGGTAACAAAATGATAAAGAAAATAAAAGACGTTTTTACTGTTACTAAACAGTATGGTGTTTTTTCGGTGGGCGGGGCTTAGCTGAAGGCAAAACAATTCTCCACAGATATTAGCTAGGGCTAGCTAGCAAGTTCTGTTGGCTTGTTTTAGACAATGGTGATACAAGTATCTCCGAATAGGCGAAATATTAATTCTGAGCGTTGTCACAGGAAGCTTTGAGGTTGATCACTATGCCAATCTTACAGAGGAAGACACTTGAACTGTTTCCTCCAGTTTGTTTTGCTATCAACACTAACGTTAGCTAATGTGCAAAAAAGTGTTACAGAGAAATCCAATCTTCCTCTTAATAGCTCCCCAGTTTCTGATGAGGTGGACATGATAACCCTTAATACACATAACGTTATTCATCCCTACAACAGGAAATACTTTGTCCCTAACCTGATATGAAGTGTGCGCTGCACATGTGAGCATTTTTGATGATGGCCTCCGTCCAGTCCTTTGGTCTTATAAGCATCTTTGTTTTTGTTGACGGGCAGTGGCGGCTAGTTTTGAGCCATGACTCCTTCTATTCTGGCTCCCAATAACATAACAAGACGACATTCTAAGACTCCTATGTAGCCTACAGCCCTGTGGGGGAGAGTTGGGTTTTGCCTCCAGCTAACAAACGGACGCCATTGTGACATCGGCCCTAAAAGGGTTTATTGGCAGGACAACGGTTGTCCATATAGCATCCATAGGTACATTTTCCTCTTAATGCTTATTTACTTTTTTATATTTTGAATGCAGGAGTATGTTAACATGTTCTTATTGCTATTTACTTAACATCTAAATACCTCTTCCATCACTGTTTACAGCACCAAGACAGTGTATATGGAACTAAAAATAAACTGCAGTGTCCATGTTAATGGGAAAACATTTGTGACTCACTTGTGTGTTTTTACAACAGCGGCGCTCTATGACACAGAGGAATAAGACACATCAGGCTTAGGATACACAGACAATACTTGTTAGTAGGGTCAGTTTTCAGCTTTAGTGTTTTCATGGGACTTTGTTGACATTAAGACACATGCAGAACATCATTAGCTCAAACTAACAGACAATGTTGTCACTGTTCGCTGATACTAAAACCTTTCACATCATTGTAATAGATCTGATGGAAAAACAAGCTGATGAACACACCCCTGATAAACACAATTAGATGTGTTCCATGTTGACAAAATTTATTGGTTTACTCACATTACAGACAGACAAACAGCCCTTTGTGTCTCTACTGAAAATAAGTTGCTGAAATTGTCATATTCAGTGCATGAAATTAATCAGCAAGCATTCCTAATACACTGAATTTTCCACATCACTCATTGGTTGTATGTGTAATGAGAATGTACAGCTTTGGAGGGTCCATGAAATCTCCAGATGCAGAGTAATTCCTTTGCAAACTTGCCAAAAATATTGTGTCATTAACATGAAAATAAAACGACTCCATCAGTGCTACCTGGTGAGGCAGTGACTGCTTTTACCTGCATATTTAAGACTCGCTTTTCATGTAAAACACCATTACATTATAAGAGTTCCCATGCATAAGTAATTTCCATATATATTCTCCAGTGAGTAATATGGTAATTGGGAACATTTAACAGACGTTTCTGCACATCGTCTTTGTTTCCTCCCAGTTTTCCATAATTTTTAAGCAACATTTGTCTCATGTGGAACCACCGATGCTCATTTGAGTGACATTAAGGCTGACATTTGGAGTCATGGAGTCATGATGAGAAACACGTCTGAACAGCTGTCCAGATTTGGACAGGCCCCGGGGCAAAAATAATTACAAACATGTACTGAGATTTCCATTATGACTGGGGAGAAGACGGCTCCAGTGGATAAATGGCTGTTCTCTAACTTGCAACCATAGCTGTTCATGGTTGTGGGATTTGTACAAAATCCACAGATTTGAGTGTGTATGTATGAATGAGGTCTTCACAGTACATGCAGTTCGTAATAACCAAAACCCAGTTTGTGAGCTAAGTTGGACTGGCTCCAAATTATACTCACTGTAGTCAGATTGGGTCTTCTTATACGGTCAAAAGTCTCAGGTCTGTTTGTCTATATGTGCCTGAGTGGATCCGAGGGTATTTGGTATTTGTTCAGAACAGTTCGCAAGACATAATCACAGCAGGAAAAAAAATACGTTAAGAAATCAGTAACCTCTGTAAAAAATTGCATGGAAGGGCAGGGAAGTTTGCCCTCTCTGCCTCGGGCGCTCCACATTTGCACATGGAAGGGCAGAAAGGTGTGCTTTCTCTGCCTTAAGGCTTTCCATGTAGACACATAGAAGGGCAGAGAGATGTGCTCTTTCTGCTTTAAGGCTTTCCATGTAGGCACGTGGAAGGGCAGAAAGGTGTGCTCTCTCCGCCTTAAAGCTTTCCACCAAGGCACATGGAAGGGCAGAGAGGTGTGCTCTTTCCGCCTTAGACTTTTTGCGTAGGCCTAGGAAAAGCAGAGAGGCCCCCATACAGAGCCATACCGCCAAATATAATACTGCAAATGGAAATGAAGTTTTCTTTGACTAAAGAGTTCCTCACTAAAGTAAAAGTACTCATTATATGTTGTATATTACTGGATCATCATTAATGATATATTAACATGTAAAGAGTACTTAAATCGTTAGTTTAATTAGAAATTGATCACATGTTTTATATGAAAAGCAACCACAGTAGCATCTACAGTACATGTGTCAGTCTTATTTCAGTCTGAAATATAGGAGCAGAGCGACGAGTCTGAGAGCAGGAGATGAAAATAGAACTTTCAATTATTTCTGTAAATTAGCCTTTGGGGTGCTCAAACAAATTATTATTGAATTAGTTTGTGTGATGTCACATTTGTTCTTAGGACATAATTGTTTTGATGTTGTTGTCAACTGAAGCTGCTGAGGTGTTAGTGTCCTCACTCTGCTAGGGTCAGCCTGAGCAACGTGCATTTTGGATCCTCCGTATTATAAAAACGTACTTATGCATGTCGGGTTTAGATGGCTTTTTCACGGGTCTGTATTTGGATCTGGTCCAACATTTTGGACCCATGAAGACATCTAGCGTGTGTGTGTGTGTGTGTGTGTGTGTCCGACTCTACCTGTGCAGATGAGGCCGTCATGTTTGTCACACTCTCTGTCGTCACACTCGCAGTACTCTCCAGACACCCACCAGTCTTGGGGGGAGCAGATACATTGGCCACAGTGACAGGATCCTGCAACACACACAAACACACAACTTGTTAATTAACATCTCATTTCTCTCAAGCTGACGAACATGTTGATAGTGTATATTTTGCATTTCTTTTTAACACCTCCTCTTGCTGTTTTTTTTCCCTAATAAATGCTGTTTGTATTATTTCCTGTAACTTCTTTATTTTACTCAGAAGATTAATAGTGTTGGGCTGAGTGGATATGAGATGTTCCCCAGGGAAACAGCTACTAATATACTTTTGCCACCAGGAAACCAATCCACCCACACTTTAAACTTTCTCTCCCATCAGTGTCTATTCCTCTGCTTCTCTCAAGGGCAGCAGCAGAATAATAAGGTATTAAGAACTGGTCGAGGGAAACAAATCTACTGCTGTCTGCTTCAGTTTTCTTTCCAAACTTCACACCCAGAGGTCCTGCAACTATGTTTTCAATCTGCCCAATTTATATCAACATACTGCAGGTTACAGGACACCACTTTGAGAGGTGAAGGCAGACAGAGAGAGGAGCGGGAGACAAAGCGAAACAGACGAGAGGAGAGGTGAGACAAGGGGAGGAGCTGAGGGGAGATTGTTCTGGTGTCTGAATGTAGCCGAGCGTGGAGAATGAACATGCTCATCTTCATTTTCACACCCCGCTCGGCTCTGCAGGGCCGGAGCCTCTGCAGCCGGCCTATTTCTGTGGATTCAACGCTACACAACAGAGACGGTACCCTGTTGTGTGGCGTCATTTGCCACCTAATGATTCGTACAATGTCGTGACAATGTGCAGAATCTCATTAGAGATGTATAGGATAAGTTATCAGGCAGTTACATAGGGCTGCAGCTAATTATTAGTCTTTATTATCAATTAAAGGAATACCTCAGCTCCTAAATGACCGTTTGTTTATTAATTACTCCGCCAGCGTTACACACGCATATTCGCTAAAACGTTGCGAGTTTAAAGACTTCCACATAAACTGTCTCAGCTAGGGACAAGTAGCTTTTTTGCGCCATTTATGCATACAATTTTTAAATACTAAGGTTTTAGCAAAAAGTCGTGTTCGAGAAGTACTGAGAGTACAGCTGGGTAAATGAGACGTAGATTATACCGCTTGAGTTGTGTGATTTTGTAAACAGATTTTTTTTATATATAATTTCGCTGTTGTTAAACGCAGTCTTCTATGACTTCAATTTATCAAGAATTTTCTCTATATTTATGCCTCTGTTCTGTGAAAGTTTTCAGGTTGTCTCTCTGTACATCCATCTCTGCAAATGTTCATTAAAGGTGTTTTCACATTAAGTCCTTTTTAAATGAACTGAACCCAGTCCTCTGAAAGTGCACCAAAAAGTGGACCAAGAGAAAAGGGACTCCGTCCTTTTCATTTGAGAGAGGACTCACTTCTCTTTCTGGTCCACTTCAGCTCTGATGGGGCCTCAGTCCTCTTTCTGTTCACACTATATATAATACATATTGATATAGTTTTGTTTTTACTTTGAGGCACTGCGGTGTGGTTATGAGGCCCCTCACTTTCAAATGAACTTAAAATGGAGGAAACCCTCAATGTTTCTGTGCTGTAGACTGTTGCCGTTTGATGTATTCTACGTTCCACATCTGGAGACGTACAGTGTCTTCCGTGGGCCAAACTACTTCTCGTCCTGCTGCCTTGCAAGCGTTACAGGCCAACATGGTTTCGTCTGTTGTTTCAAGCATCCCAGTGCAATAGCATGTGATCTAGAGGGCTGAAAGGAGAAGTCCAGTATTTTGCACTTTGAGCCCCATTCCTGGTTGTTTATGATGAAATAGAGTGGTTAAGACCAAAATCTTGATGATTGCTCCTTCTCTGAGAATTTGAGAGAATTTGTCTTTCCCCTGCCTGGCTTAACAATGCTGTCTATGGCCATGTGTAAATCTGTCCTAAAACCACCTTAAACGTTGGTTTTCAAAGCCATGAAACTCACCCAGTGGTCAGTGGTGTTCCTTGATGTTCCCACATAAAAATCGTAGCAACCTCATGGCTACATATGAGTCTGGACAGACATGGATGAAAACTGTAACTGTAACTGTAACTGTAACTGCAACTTGACTGGTTTGTGGAGGCATACAACGGCAAGGCAGTAATTCTAGTTGGATTCTTTGTTAAAAACAACATACGTTTTTTTTTTCCAGATTCAATGTAAGACATGGTGAGTTAAATGATGGTCATTGTGGATCAAAGTATTCCTTTAATCTAACAATTCTGTTTTAGATTATAGCTGTGACATTGTTTATTCTATAAATGTCAGAAAATATTGACATATGCTCCAAAGGTGACGCCTTTTTATTGTTTGTCTTGTTACACTAAGATGCCCAAACCAAAGGACATTCGAGTAACAACTATACGCAACAGAGAAAAGCAGAAAACAATCAATTCTGAGAAGCTGAAACCAGTGAAAGTTTCAGCATGAGACACAATGGGAACAATTATATGAACACGTTTGTTGATTTCATAGACTAATCTGTTAATCTGGTAACAGTTTCAGCCCTACAGGAAGCCATCTTTTTCAGATTTTGAATTACATACTGCAGCTGCATGTGTTATGAATTGATTCTGGTATAACACATTCCAGTCCTGGGTAAAAGATTACAACATGAAAGGAAGCTAAAACTAAATCTTGTCCAGATGATTACTTTTATCATTAAAGAACAAGGTATTAACCTTTGACAGAGCGAGATGATTGTGAGTTCAAAGTGGAAATTTGATGTTAATCTTGTAAGATCTGTTGTAAAGCGTTGCTATCGGGTTAATTACTTGGTACTGTTCGATTGTAGAGCGTATGGCCGCATATCAGAGCCAGTTAGAGTAAGATAAGACTTAGTTTTTCTGTACAGTAGATAGAAAGGTTTTGATTGAGTTGTTCTGTAAATTTGCGAATATGAGATTAGTGCCAAGACAAATATGCTCTGTATTATTTCTAATGATAACTGAAACATGCTTTTTGTTGAGATTGTTTTGTCAAATGAAGCATCATGATGGAAGTTTATGTTAAAGAACAGACACTGGTGTGCAGTGCAAAGCATTTTGAGCAATATTCCAAAGAGAACATGAGACGAAAACTGTAATCCAGCCTTTGTTAACACGGTGAAAGAGCTGAATTAAACTTGCGTAGGTAACAGGAGAGGATCATTCCATAAATAGCTCATTTTCTGTGATCCTTATAGAAAGAAGACAACTTGTGATATGCTACAGGGACAGTACATAATAAAGCGACATAAAGCATCTGAAGATGACATCGAAAAAGAACAGAGTGCCTTGTTGTTGTTTTCTATACTGCGCCTCTCTTTCTCCAACTTTTTCCTGCAACTGTCTCAAATGTCATTAAGACTTTGCCTCTGGTTATACATTCCTCCAGCCTTACAGATTGCAGAGAAGCATTATTTTAAATCTCAGTGGAAGATGATTGGCTCTCGACAGATGTTGGAGTTAAAACAAATAGATCCACACAACAAAAAGCCCTGGTTTCAAGCCAGCAGCTCTTTCTCATACTTATGAAAGATACTTATGAGTCTTAAATACCCATAATGCATATACAAGCCACATGACATACCACACCTGCTTCAAGAATTCATCCTTAAACAGTAATAAAAATACATTAATTATATACACCATTAAATCAAGGCTATAGTTTTAAAAAGTGGAGAAATACCGATATATAGAGAGTATAACTCATGTACCTCCATATGTACAGTAAGTGCTCCATAAAGGTTTCCAGCTAAGGGTGCTTTCACAGCTGCCCTGTTTGGTTCAGTTCAATCGAACTCAAGTTCGTTTGCCCCCTAAGTGTGGTTCGTTTGGGCAGGTGTGAACACAGCAATCACACTCAGGTGTGCACCAAAACAACCAGACAGAGGTGGTCTCAGTCCGGTTACAAACAAACTCTGGTGCGGTTCGTTTGTGGTGAGAACGTGTTCCGACCTGGATCTGAACCAACTGCAGTCACATGACTCATTGTTTGGGTTAAACATGAGCATGTTACAGTCCTGGAGGATTATTAATGTGCGCCTCCTCCTGTACTGCCTTAATATGCACATTCAGCAAAACATTGTTTTCTAGTTGGAGCCACGCCTCGTTTTCAAACTGTATGCTTTGACTCAAATGAACAATGACAGCAATATAGTCCACGATGAGCAGCGCTAAAATCAACCTGCGTAGTTGTCCCTCCATTGTGACATTAGAAAGTGTCACATTTATCTTGCAAGTGTACTCTTCTTCAACGTTTTGTTTACTTCCTGGATTTTTCCCTCATGGAAATTCTGACCAATCAAGAGCAGCTTTCTCACACAAGGCATTTGATCTGGTCCGCTTGTAAATGCTGCCGTGAGAACACGAACCAACTCTAGGCTATTATACAACTTTGTAATAAAATTAGTCCCAAACTCGGAACAAAGGAAGACAACTCTAGGTCTGAAAGCACCCTAAATAGCTGTAATATATAGCCACTGCAAGTCAGCAGTCAAAACACTGCTGCAGTTTGACGCTTCCTTCTGTATTCCTTCACACTTCAGTATAGTCATTTTGACTTAATATAAATAAATTATACTATATGAATACACGATCCTCCACTGCCAAAAAGTGACTTTACATAAACTTTTACTGCAGTATTTAAAAACACTTGCTCACCTTTTCCACTGCACATGACTCCGTCGGATGTCTCACAGAGCTCCTTGCTCTGAGCGTCGCTCATGTCACAAGACCTGGGGAACTGGCACAGCTTCCCGAACCAGCCCTCCTGGCAGATGCAGCGTCCGCACGAACAGTAACCGTGACCTGGCGGTGGAGGGCAGAAGGGCCTTCATTTAAAAGGAGACAGAATATGGGGCATGGCCATGAGAAAATAGCACAAATAAAGGAAAAAAATAGATACGGCATTCAGAGATGGAGTGAAAAGTCAAGAGAAATGCCACTGGAGAGCAAAAAGAAGGCAATAAAGCATATAAACACAGAAAGTTGACAGTCTAGACACTGAACCCTGACAGTAATAGGCAGTACAAGGAGACAGAGCCACAGGAAGACGGGAGAGACGCAGCAGGCTTATTGTATTTCCCCTGGGGACATGAAAGAAACTGTCATCACTGGTCTTGTCCTGTCCTTAATAAATCTCCAACGCCTCAAAAACCAAGAGAGGCAATAACAGACAAACACACACAAACATCTGCACACACACACACACACACACACACTCACACACACACAAGAAACCAGAGATGTTTAATTGGTTGAATAAGGCAGTTGGGTGCTGGGATGTCTTAATAGCCGACAGCATCACTGTGGTTTTAACAAGCAAACACCCCCCCACACACACACACACACACACACACACACACACACACACGCTCACACTCACTTATACCCTCCATTATCTCCAACGAGACCTTTGGAATACTCGTAGTGTGCTTACTTCAATACAAATCACATCATGTAGACGCAGTTTCATCATTGATTGATTCCTTTATGTTCACATCTGGTTACAGATGCCAGGTTGAAGAGGTGGTAATGAGCAGAGTATTTTTTCCATCATTGTAAATCCATACTGTGCTGCTGGAAATTGTTTGATGTACGGCTGTATTGATTCAGTCAAACAGCTGTTCCACTCAATTTTGATTTTTTTAGCTGAGATTTAACTCCTCGTAAAGTTGCACATTCAGCCCTAGACTCACAGATGAATTGTAAAATGTACTTAAATAACAAAACATTTTTCATACATTTCATTTATACCAAGACACTTATTAATAGAATTTTTTACAAAATTATCAATTTTCTCTGATAAATTCATTTTTTTTTCTAATGCAGCTTTGCACTGATGAATAAAGCTTGTTTACACCCAATATTTTCATGCTGTTACCATGATGACATAGTCCTTGTTGGGGACACATGCGTCTTGGTGGTTGTATACACTCATATTTATCGCTACTTGTGACTGGATCGCTAACACTCTACAACTTGCCCATTTTACAACAAGTTGGAAAAACTGTGGTGTGACCATCCATCATTTTGCCCTATGGAAGGAGTCTTGTTGAAGTCTACTGACAGTCATATCTCCAGCTGTAAGGACACAACTGCTAATGTGACTAACAAGCATGCTAGCAAATGGCAAGCAAAGGTGGTAATGACTGTGCATGGGGCCCTTTGACCTTTAAGCGTAACTTACATGGGCAGAAGTGAAATCTGAGTACAAGTGGTCAGTTGGAGACACATGATAGACGCAGGTGTGAACGGCAATGTGTCTTGGATGTCCCAACACATTCTTACTCTGACCTCGTCACATATCAACGTTTGGTCGTGGACTTTCCACATCCGGATATGACATGCAACATACCCTGGGTGTGTTGGTTGTTGACATTCGGGGATGCTGTGTCAAGTTCTGCCTGTTACATGCATTGTCTTCTTTCAAAATACACTTCTGTTTTCACAGGAAATGTACAGTTTACATACAGTCTCTTTCAAAATAAAAGCACCATGTTGGTACAACACCATGAATTTATGTTTTTTTTTTTCCTTCAACAACAAACGCACATGGTTAGGTTTAGGAAAAGAGAACAGGGTTTGGCTTTAGAACCCCTCTAGAATCACTGCTCTCATGGGTGAAGGTCAGTGTTTGTTGGACCCCTCCCACCAGCCCTACTTGGACTTTCACCACCTTACCTGTGTTCTTGTCCTGCCGTGTTTCCCCCCTGATGCCAACAAGCGCCGTTAAACTATAATGGTGACCGGCTGTGTATCATGCAGACGTTTAAGAACGCCTTTTTTTCATCACTGTCTGACGCCGCAAGTCACTGCCCAAGATTTCGACAACTTCAGAGTGAGACTGGGTTGGCTGTCCACTTGTGTCATATCACTGAAACGCAAACGCCAAGCTAAATGTTTTCCCCTGCTTTCAGCATTTACGCTGTAAGCTTAAGCTAACAGGCTGCTGGTTGTACTATAGCTTCATATATACCGTACAGATATGAAAGAAGTTTTCATGTTTTAACTCTTGACAAGAAAACAAATGTGTATTTCCCAAAATGTTGAACTATTCCTTTAAATCCCCATGTTTGACACTGACGTTTTGATTTCTCTGAGCATTAAATGAGGAAGAAATCAAATCTCCAGCAGCTTGAAGGGCACAGCTCGCAATGGATCATTGTACAGCTATAGATAATACATCAATACTGTCTTTGCTCACTAGCTCTCAATCTCTATCACCCCCCCTTCGCCTGACATTACTTCCTGATGCTATACAATCAGAGGTACAGGTGGGGGATGGTGTATCGAGGATGTGTGTGTGTTGTCGGGAGGTTATAAATGAAAGTTAGCTAGCTTCTTGTCTCAGTTGGAGTGGAGTGGCAGCTATGGCAGGCCATGCATGGCTGCCTCAATCAGCCAGCCTGAGAGAGCGGTTAATTGCTTTGGAGGAACGGCAACCTAGCCCTCATTCAATTAGTCTGCACCTGCCTTTCACAGAGTGTGCATTGTGCTGTAGCATTTAGAGATGGACGGGGAAGGGGAGGTGGTGGTGAATGTGGTATTTAGCTCAGCAAAGATCTGTACTGTATGCAGAGAGAGTCTGTCGGGGGTTAAGAGTTCATTGCTACAGAGAGAGGATGGGACTGAGTGAGTAATGTGAGAGGAAAAGAAAGAAGTAAGGGAGGGGGGATGATCTGAGCTCACCTCTATGCATACAATGTTGCTGCCCTGCAAACATTTCTTCCTTATCAAATCATATCTGACTGCTAATATCCTCACTTTTTCCAGTAGAGATCAAGTTGTTTCAAGAATTTTCAAGACAGGAGTGTGTTAGTGTTGAAACATAAAACAACAGGGCAGATAGATGCACTATGGGAAAATAAATTAATTAAAGAAAAAACATAAAAAAGATTTTTTCATTTCTTTTAACAGAATAAAACTTTAAGGATTTAAAAAACTTAATTTATTTTCCTTTTGACACCTCAGCTGACGTGGCAACATTATGACAGCTTTCGTGGCCGTGTGTTTGGTGCAAGAAGCTCCAGTGATATTTTGGCTGGAGCGGCGGTTGTGTGTTTCCAAATCTTTTTGTTACAAACAAAATTAAAATGAGGAAAAATTCAAAAATGTGTTTACACTTTTATGCAAAAACAAAAAAAACAACGTAATTATTGTCAAAAAGAATTTGATAGGAAGCAGATTTTTGTCTTGTGTGAGTCCCAGTTCAGTTCCTTTATCCTCACAGTTTCACATTTCAACACCAAATCTGTTGCAACAAGCTGACAGGCAGCGCCTTTTTTAATGCTCCAAGAAATGCATCCTTCCTCTGCCTTAACCAAAAGCCGCCACAGTCTGTTTTGCACTGTCAAATGCTTGATGAAGCATTCAGGTCATTCTCTTCAACTCATGATGTTTGGAAATAAAATCTGACCCCTTTGTATTTGTTAGTCTGACTGTTCATTGACCACTGGTAAATATTTCACTTGAACTAGATCAATGTAAGACACTACAGTTAATTAATGTCAATAATAGAAACCATGTGTAAACTCAACTATTTCCTCTTTTTTTTAACTCTGGATGTGTTGTTGCAACCTAATCACCAGAAAAAATGCTGGCATTGTACGTTTCTGTAAACCACCCAATTTTGGTTACACAATCACTTCTGAAAATGCCACACATCTTGCCAAAAAACAACTGTTCTTGTTGTTTGCTGGTCTCAATCAGTGGTCTGCATTGGTCTGTAGCTTGGCAGCCGTCTCCACGTTTTGTTGCCACGATTAAGGCCGAATATGCCACAGATGTGTTGCTAAAAAACATCAAGTTTTGGTGGCACAATCTATGCTGGAACTGCTGCCAATGTCACTCTAAAAACCAAATAGTTTTGTTTTTTGGCATCTTGAAAAATGATCTGCAGCTTGGTAGATGACAAAGTCAGATCATGTACATTGTAATTGTACATTGTATGTTTCTGCAAATCATTTACCTTTAACATTACATTGCTATATTTGTACGTTATTATTTAGTAGATATGTTGACTTTATGTGTCTTTACATTTCATCAAGGTGGTGTGGTTAGGCACAAAAACTACCTGGTTAGGGTAGGGATGCATGATAATATTGACATATCATCAGGATCGGCCAATATTGGCTATTACATACACTGAAAAGCGTTGTATTTCATGTCTCCATGTGCTGGTGGGCCATCACCATAAAGGTATGCATGTATATTATCATGTTAATTCCACTACAGAAGAAACTTTAGGATCACAAAAATCAGATAGGGAAAAAGGTGGATATATCAATACTGGTGTCACTTATCGGTCAAATAAGTTGTTATCAGGTATCAGCAAAAAATCGTGCATCCCTAGGTTAGGCTTAAGAAAAGTTTGGGCTTTAAATACCTGCTTTTCGTGGCACTAACCTGGCAGGAAACACAGCAGTGTCTCACTAAAAAACAACCACTTCCACCCTGTGGAAGCACAGTGACGGATCACCAAAAAACACCCACATTTGGAGGCTAAAAAGTTGCTGGAAACACAGTGGTGACTCGCTAAAAAAATGGCTGGTTTTGTTAGTTGATCTCAAACAGGTGAAAACAGTCTGCACCTTGGCAGGTGTCTGACTCAGGTGACATGACATCCACAGTCCAATGACACAATGACAAAGTCAGCTCATATACTACATCAAACTAGAAATGATACGGTACGAATGAAACGTTTAAGTAAAACATATCTGCAGTTTGCAGACGCGTACAATGCCAACACTTTCTTCTGGCGACTGGGCCAAGTAGCAGAAAGAGCACAAGAGTAGGTCATAACATAAATAATGGCTGCATTCCATTTAGATGTCCTGGTTCCAGGGCCCTGGCCTGGTAATACACATGGGTGTCTTACTTGCATGTCTTACTGAGGCACGTAAATTCAGCCATCATCAATGATACTAGTTAAATTTTTTAATTATTTTTTTGCAATGACATCAAGCCAGGTCTTGGAGAAAGTGGAGCACAGCCTTGATACCCATCAGGCAATCTGACTAAACTGTAATGCCACGCTCATGTCCTATGAGGCTTGACATAATAACTGGTTTCAGACTTTTAAATATCATCCATGTCAACATCCAAGTCATAATCATGTCTGTGAAATTCCAATATTTCGAAAGCTGCGATGCTGTGTATCAGACTTGGCATTTAATAACACCGAAGTGCCTGAAAAACCAAACAGTTAAAACCTCAATCTGTTGTTCGATGAAATTAAACCCACATTTGATGGATATTGTTCCATATTATCAGTGCAAGGTACCCTCATTTAACCAGCTCTGCAGTCATACAACTATCTATACAATTGTTTTGTAACATGAAGCTCCAAAATTTAGGATTGTCAGTATCTCTTCAATCTATTCTCATATCACATGCACACAAAAGAGGCACAGAGAGGCTTTAAGAATGAGCTCTTAGGCCTCAACAGCAGGGTGTAAAGTGGATATTTCAGCTGCTCTCTTCCCCTCCTCTTGTGTTTGGAGAAAACCCTTGAGAGCCAAGTGTGGACTGAGCTGACTGACAAGCTGGTTAACACTGGAGGACTGAATTATATGCAAAAAGCTAGTGTCATTTCTCACTTCTCTCCTCTCTGTTGTCTGCAGGGAGGCCCAAACATCCAGGGGGCACTGACAGCACTGTACTCTGGACTGGGAAGTTTTTTCCTCACAGCCCCCTCGCTACAAAGCTACTTTCTGTTTGATCCCCACTCCTCACTCTGGGTACCTGCTTTAGAGTGCCTCTAAGCTCCTCAAAACACCCAATAACTTCCACAGGCCTCTGAGTATACAGACTTAATTGTCAGCCTGACAGCATGTTTGTGTGTATGTGTGTAAAGTGCGTTGGTGTTTGGTGCTCAGACAGGCTCTCCCCGGACGCCTCATGAAGAATTGTCTCTGGATAGCCCAGCACACAATGAGCCCCAGTAATCCATTCACATAAATACTGCATCCCCCTTTAAAGGAGAAATTTACCCTCAGATGCTGCAATGCACCACTGAAACAAAATGGCACAGCCGACCAAAACAACATTAAAAAGAAAACACTCAGAGGGAGCCACATACACACGCGTATCTGTGTGTTAGCTTGGTGAAACAGAATAGACAGATTGCGTGTCAATTTCGGAATGAACACAAATAGTTAGAGCAACAAATGTCCCAGAGTGAAGCAAACAACAGACTGACAGAGTCTGACAAAGTGACTTCCCTGCTTGATACACCTGTGGGGGGAAACGCTCCTCATTGTTGTTAGAGCGGTTTGGAAAAATCTGTCTGCACTCTGTTTGTTTACTCTTTGGAAAGCTGTGCATGTGTCATGTTGAATCACTTTTGCAGCACTTTAAGTGTAGCGGAGACCAAAAAGCAGATTTCAGTGGTATGTATGTATCCAGAAAATACAGAGCTGTGTGTCTGCTGTGCTCAAATTAAACAGTGGGAGAGATAAACAACACAAAAAAGGCCTTTGAGAGTAATGTTTACTGCTAAAGCCCTTATAATGGATGTCAGTTTTCCCCTCAGACTGTTGGCTTTGCTGTAGAAGAATCCAACTTTTCTCCAATGTTTTCTGCTTCTCTTTTGTAACATCACAATCATTAACGGCACCTTCATCTGACTTGCTCTATTCTCCCTGTCTCTGTCTGACAGCAGCAGAAGCAGCTGCAAAGGGAAATATCAATATCAATCGAGCCTCTAATTTTTTAGTGTGATCTATCCATTACGGCGGTTGTGCCTAAATGGCTCAAATTAAGAGCACAAACTTCCCCAAGACCTCAAACAGAAGCTTCAAAGGCTTGGAGCAATTTCTCTCAAACTCAGCTCAAGGGTTTAGAGGGTTGTGCCTGTGGATATCAAAGAGAGCAGATAGGATCACACTGTATTGATCTTCAAATTCAGCGTCTGCTCCTGGCATAATTTCAAAGTGGGTGAGTGTATGTGTGCACATGCTGTACGCACAAAGTGTGTGTAGTTTTCTGTGCCGTAATTAGGGCAGGAGTGTAAGTGTGTAACCGTGTCCAATGCTTCAGTGCATTTACATTTAATGTTTTCCTTTATAAATGGAGACGTGAAGTGGGTGAGATTGGATGTAATTTGTAAATTTGATAACACCAACATTCCTCAACATAAAAACACAGACGTTTGCATGATAGATTAAAATATTATGTTGCAGTGATTGGTTCTAATTACAGTAGCACCCCTTAAGTTAAAGATGGAACATGCTTTTCAACATTTTAAGCAGCATTACTGTATTAACTTTTGTTTTGTACAATTTTAGAGTAAAAAAAAAAAAGAAAGGAGCACAGTGCAAAAGTTTGGGCACCTGAGACATTTGAGCTCTCAGACAGCTTTTAACAGGGTCTCAGACCTTAATTATCTTGTTAGGGCTCTGGCTTGTTCACAATCATTATTGGGAAAGGCCAGGTGATGCAAATTTCAAAGCTTTATAAATACTCTGCCTCCTGAAACCTTGTCCCAACAATCAGCAGCCATGGACTCCTCTAAACAGCTGCTGAGCACTCTGAGAACTGATATCGTTGATGCCCACAAAGCAGGAGAAGACCATAAGAAGATAGCAAAGTGTCTTCAGGTAGCTGTCTCCTCAGTTTGTAATGTCATTAGGAAATGGCAGTTAATAGGAACTGTGGAGGTCTGGAAGACCAAGAAAACTTTCTGAGAGAGCTGCTCATAGGATTGGTAGAAAGGCAAATCAAATCCCCTATTTGACTGCAAAAGACCTGCAGGATGATTTATCAGATTCTGGATAGGTGGTACACTGTGCAGCAACACCTGTACAAATATGACCTTCATGGAAGAGTCATCAGAGGTAAACCTGAACATGTGTCCTCACCACAAAATTCAGGGTTAGAAGCTTTGTTAAAGCTATTACTATTAAACTTCGAGGATCGATCATGCTTTGGGCTTGTGTCTGACGTGTTCACACTCATCATTAGGACAGGCCAGGTGATGCAAATTTCAAAGCTTTATAAATATTCTGACTCCCAACAATCAGCAGCCATGGGCACCTCCAGAAAGCTGCCTAGTGCTTTGAAAACTAAAATAACCGATGCCCACAAAGCAGGAGAAGACTATAAAAAGATAGCAAAGTGTTGTCAGGAAGCTGTGTCCTCAGTTTGTAATGTCATTAAGAAATGGAAGCTAACAGGAACTTTGGAGGTCAAGTTGAGGTCTGGAAGACCAAGAAAACTTTTTGAGAGAGCTGCTCATAGGATTGTTAGAAAGGCAAATCAACACCCCCGTTTGACTGCAAAAGACCTGCAGGAAGATTTATCAGATCAGGTGCACTGTTAAACTGTGCAGTGACACCTGTACAAATAGTGACCTTCATGGAAGAGTCATCAGAAGAAAAACTTTCCTGTGTCCTCACCACAAAATTCAGTGTCAGAAGTTTGCAAAGGAACATCTAAACAAGACTGCTGCTTTTTGGAAACAAGTCACATGGACTGATTTTGTTAAAATGGAACTTTCTGGATGCAAGGAGCAAAGTTGTGTTTCATGAGAGGAACACCTGTCCAACCGTTAAACACAGGGGTGGATCGATCATGCTTTGGGCTTGTGTTGCAGCTTGTGGCACAGGGAACATTTCACAGGTAGAGGGAAGAATGGATTTACCTAAATTCCAGCAAATTTTGGAATCAAACATCATAGCATCTGTAAAAAAGCTGAAAAAGAAGAGAGGATGTCTTCTACAACAGGACAATGATCCTAAACACACCTCGAAATCCACAGTGGACTACCTCAAGAGGCACAAGCTGAAGGTTTTGCCTCACTTCCCTGACCTAAACATAATTAAAAATCTGTGGATAGTCCTCAAAAGAGCTGTGCATGCAAGGTGGCCCAAGAATCTCACAGCACCAGAAGCCTTTTGCAGGAAGAATGAGTGAAAATCCCCCAAACAAGAATTGAAAGACTGGATACAGAAAGCATTTAGAGGCTGTGATACTTGCCAAAAGGGGGCACAACCAAGTAGTGCAGGGCGCCCAAACTTTGCTTCAGGGACTTTTCCTGTGGTTTTTGGTTTGTTTGTTTTTTTTACATTTTAAGACTGTAAAAGATCAAAATAAAAAACTAATTTTGCTTAAAATATTGAAGAAATGCGTCGCTCTTAACTGCCTTTTGGAAATCAGGTCATCTTTTACTTGCTTAGTTCTTCATAGTAAATGGAATTTTGACTAGGGGTGCCCAAACCTTTGCATGCCACTGTATACTAACATTAAGAAATCATAGATTTTTTTTCTGTCACAGTTTGGCAAGTACAGCAACAATGTCTCTATAGTACCCATGAACCTCAGCAGCTATGGAGAGGGAGGTGAACAGCCTCAGCAAAAAGCCATAGCAAATGCAGAAAGCTTCACTGCAATGACAAAGAAAAAAGCATACCATAGTGGCTGAGTTCATTCAAAATGGACTCAGAATCCAAACCTTTCTCGAGTTTCTATAGAGTGTAATATTTAGCTTCCATTAGCATCACAGGTAATAGAATTTTACCCTCAGTGATTCCACATTTCTCACTGAAATGCTCTGTGGGAGTCATACTTGATTTCTCTTCTTGAATTTTTTATGTACACAGTCTTGTATTACCTTGGAGCAACATTTTCATATCCTTATCCTAAACCTCTCATACTTCTTTTTCCATGAAGCTCAGTTGTATGAGAGTTCCAAGTGGGATTAGGCGAACTCTGTTAACTGCATTAACTTCTTGCAAATTGACTGACTCTGTCAGGCGTAAGCCTGGAGGGGATCATGTGGTTGGTTGTGTGTGGATGTGTGCGTGTGAGTGTGTGTGTATCTGTCTGTCTGAGGCTATTCTCACCAGCTACTGGACCAATTAGCCTCATTTGTTGTGTGCACATTTATGAGTGTATGCTCAGGGACCTCTCGTGGTTGCATGATTGAAAATTGACCTTTTGCTAAGCCCCGCCCCTTTGTGATGGTCCAACAAGCCCACACTGTAACTAACTGCACTCCCTGAAGAAATATGATCATATTTTTGGACAAATGAAACAGTGATTCCAGAGAGAAGCAGACAGAGGGGTCTACAGTCTGTGTTTGAAGGATATATCCAGGATGTCAAACTGACTCAGCAGCAACAACAGGTTAAAAAGACAAAGATAGTTAGAAGCTAAAGCCCAACTATAGGCTACAGATCACAGTGTAAAAGTGAACCACCACATCACTGCTGATCGTCTGCGTCCGGGGGGCGGGACTTAGAGAAGGGTCAATTATGAACGACATGGATCAAAGATGTCAGGCTTTGTTGTAGTTATTAAAAATACCTTCATCCTCATAATAATATTGTTTCTATATTTCACATACAGTGCCTCTTAGCAGGAAACCTCAATCTGCTTTGAGCATCACGCCATGACTCAGTTCTAAATAGAAGAGGTGCGTATTTTGGTGATGCTTCTGAAACACTCTGTGCCGTGTCTGCTGGAATTACAGAAATTGTCCAAAGTTGCCCCGATCAGCCTGGGTGGCCACTTGTCCACCTGGCAGAGATCTGCACTCTACTGCTCTTACTGGAGTTCTGTTGTCGGAAATCAGCAGAGGTAAACATAAGAGGCAGTCTCAGTAGTCTTATTGGTGACCCGAAAACAATAAAATATTAATACAGCTGCCAACAAAGTGTCATCAGAGCTGCGTCGTACTGTGACAGAAAGAAATAGAGAATACTTTGATACCAAGTGACATGCCTAAAAATTTCTTGCTAAAGCACAGAAGTCCTTGACTTAGATGGGAGGGTCAAGGGGACATGACAAGGTTTAAAATACCCAAGAGATAAAGATCATACAGTAGGTTAATGTTAAACCGTCGGTTACAATGTGGGGGATGTTCCCCTGATGACTACCTAAAAAAAGACCCTGATGCAGCTTAACATTATAAGTTGCCATGCCAAAATACACCAATAATATCTAAAATAAACCTTGTCAGATTTTTATTTTGGTTGATACCTGTCAAACACTCGAACTCCACATTCTTTCAGATTAAGGTATTGTAGAGAAAGTCAACAGGTCTGATCAACTCATGAAGTAAGGAGAGTTTTTGAATGCAACAGGTTCTCTTAAACCACTTGCATGTGCCACTTAAGGACTAATCTGTGTGTACAAGTGGTTCCTTTCATTGTTTATGCTGAAAATGAGCAACACTTTTTACTTGTGGAACACTGGAAGCCTGTAAGTACCCTTCTCACCTCTCTACACAGCTTGAACAGTAATCCTGAAACATAGACTTGCCATCTGTTTATTGCCGTCTTCTGTCAATTCCCTCTGTTGCTCACACAACTTGAAAAGCCCTTAATGGATACAAAGATTGGATGTGTGTGTGTGTGTGTGTGTGTGTGTGTGTGTGTGCGTGTGCTCTCACCTCCACAGACCTCTCCACCGATGTCCTCGCACTGACGGTCGTCACACTCACAGTTTTTGCCATGAACACGGCTGTCCCCAGGTGGGAAGCAAGTACACTGTCCACACTGGCACTGACCTATAAAAACAGAGACATTTTCTCACATCTGAGCGGTGTTTCATGGCAGAGTTGTTTTCTTCTGTAGCAGAATATTCTTTCTTTTCCTAAAGTGTGTCACAGCATTCGGAGGTTTTACCTCTTTATTCAACCTGTATTTCAGGGGAGTCATTTGCATTCCTACAGTAGATGACTGATTTTAAACTAGACTTTATCTGCCTGACAACATTCCCTCCGGCCACACAGGGGAAATCTCATATGTAAATCATTCATTCTAATAAACACTCAAATGGGCTACACACCCACACACACACACCTCGAGATGTTGCTATCCCACTTCAATCAGCGAGCTGCCAGTGAAGAAGGCCACAGGGGAACTTCCTGAGTGAGCATGCTTTGCTAATGGTGAAGCTCATTAGAAAAACATCATCTATTCTGAACTATCATTGGAGGTGTGCAGCATACCTGCTCATTGATCATTTTACCAGGCTGCTCAGAGCCATGTTAATTATGGGCTTAGTGTAGGCCACACACAGATACTTGGAGGCTTAAAGGAATACTTTACCCACAAAATGATAATTTGTATATCAATTAGTCTCCCTGTGCTCTGTTGAATTAGTGAAGAAAACTTTGTTTTCCTCGCATGACTCTTCAGTGAAAAAAGAATCCAAAAATGGAGAAAATTCTTGATGAATTGAAGTAAATGGGGGCCACGTTTAACAACAGCAAAACATGCATAAAAACAACTCGTTCACTACAACTTCATCATCCAGTCATGTGTTCAGTACTTCCAAAACATATGCCTTTTCTCTAAAGCCTTGTTTCCATGTAGCTTTGTGTACATATGAGTCAACAGGAAGTCCATTGATTCCTATAAGAGGAAGAGAGGGCTGACACATAGAGACAGACAACCATTCACACTCACATTCACACCTACGGCCAATTTAGAGTCACCAATTAACCTGCATGTCTTTGGACTATGGGAGAAAATTGGAGCACCCAGAGAAAACCCTCACTGACATGGGGAGAACATGCAAACTCCGCACAGAAGGGCTCCCGCACTGCAGGTTCAAACCAGTAACCCCCTTATTATGAGGCGACACTGCACCACCATGCCGCCCAGTAGTACTTAGCATATGACTGGTTAATTGAAACTTCGCTTTTATGGCATGAGTTGCATGAGAGTTTGTAAATGGATGTTTTAAGTTATAGTTGCATGAATAAAGTCCCACTGTCCTCAAACGAGACAACATCCCAGTGTCCTCAAACTAGATGATAGTAAAGTCCCAGTGTCCTCAAATGAGGCAATAATAAAGTACCAATGTTCTCAAACGTGACGATAATAAAGTCTCAATGTCCTCAAACGTGACGATAGTAAAGTCCCAATGTCCTCAAACGTGACGATAGTAAAGTCTCAATGTCCTCAAACGTGACAATAGTAAAGTTCCAGTGTCCTCAAACGAGGCAGTAATAAAGTCCCAGTGTCCTCAAATGTGACGATAATTAAGTCCCAATGTCCTCAAACGTGACGATAATAAAGTCTCAATGTCCTCAAACGTGACGATAATAAAGTCCTAATGTCCTCAAGCGAGGCACTAATAAAGTCCTAATGTCCTCAAACGTGACGATAATAAAGTCCTAATGTCCTCAAGCGAGGCACTAATAAAGTCCTAATGTCCTCAAACGTGACGATAATAAAGTTTGTCAATGCTCACACAGTGCATGATGGATTTAATAAAGTCTCAATGTCCTCAAACGTGACAATAGTAAAGTCCCAGTGTCCTCAAACCAGGCAATAATAAAGTCCCAGTGTCCTCAAACGTGACGATAATTAAGTCCCAATGTCCTAAAACGTGATGATAATAAAGTCTCAATGTCCTCAAACATGACGATAGTAAAGTCCCAGTGTTCTCAAACCAGGCAATAATAAAGTCCCAGTGTCCTCAAACGTGACAATAATTAAGTCCCAGTGTCCTCAAACGTGACAATAGTAAAGTCCCAATGTCCTCAAACGTGACGATAGTAAAGTCTCAATGTCCTCAAACGTGACAATAGTAAAGTTCCAGTGTCCTCAAACGAGGCAGTAATAAAGTCCCAGTGTCCTCAAATGTGACGATAATTAAGTCCCAATGTCCTCAAACGTGACGATAATAAAGTCTCAATGTCCTCAAACGTGACGATAATAAAGTCCTAATGTCCTCAAGCGAGGCACTAATAAAGTCCTAATGTCCTCAAACGTGACGATAATAAAGTCCTAATGTCCTCAAGCGAGGCACTAATAAAGTCCTAATGTCCTCAAACGTGACGATAATAAAGTCCAAATGTCCTCAAACGTGACGATAATAAAGTTTGTCAATGCTCACACAGTGCATGATGGATTTAATAAAGTCTCAATGTCCTCAAACGTGACAATAGTAAAGTCCCAGTGTCCTCAAACCAGGCAATAATAAAGTCCCAGTGTCCTCAAACGTGACGATAATTAAGTCCCAATGTCCTAAAACGTGATGATAATAAAGTCTCAATGTCCTCAAACATGACGATAGTAAAGTCCCAGTGTTCTCAAACCAGGCAATAATAAAGTCCCAGTGTCCTCAAATGTGACAATAATAAAGTCCCAATGTCCTCAAACGTGACAATAGTAAAGTCCCAATGTCCTCAAACGTTACGATAATAAAATCCCAGTGTCCTCAAACGTGACAATAGTAAAGTCCCAATGTCCTCAAATGGGACGATAATAAAGTTTGTCAGTGCTCACACAGTGCATGACAGATTTTTGTCATACATACAAACTTTTACCTCCAAGTAATTTAGTAACAGTAACAACAATTTGTTTCTTTAATAATGTTGCTTTACTGATACATTAGCAACAATGTTACTGAGCAGTGAAATGTAATCAACTTAAAATGCAGAGTGCATTTTTCATTACTATCTTAAATAGAACTCAAGAATAAAAGAGCATAATAGATAGCATTAGCATAAAATGTGTGTTTATCTTCCGTGCTCTATGCTCTACTGACAAAGGAGTAACACACACACGCACACAGTTGGACATCTTTTAAATGTTCCTATCCACCAATACTGCAGACAAAAGACAACCAGAAGGGCTACAAACAGGTAAGCTGCCCACCATGAAAAATAATTGCACAAAGGGAATTTCCCAGCTCAGTGAAGACAGATGGTAAAAACACTGCATACTGAGTGCCTCTCTCTTTTCTCCTGTTTTTTTATTGAGTTGGGTATGTCCTTTCTGCACAATCATTATTCACTGCCAGTGTTTTCCCTGTTTGTAGCCCTGCTGGGTACATTTTGTGTGAAGTGACACCGAATAACACCTAAAACATATCCATAATGTGAATGTGCCTGCCTTTATCTTTTGATGACTCATTGAGGGGGATTAAGGGCAATAAATAGCGCCGAACATGAATTTGCAAGACAGCCACTCGACTGACAGCGTCATCTAATGTGTTGCCCATGTCACATTACTGTCACTTTTTATGACCGCACACACACGCACTAGCAACCTCTCTTCCTGCTTCACATATAACATACCACCATCTGCTCTGGGGACTCTGTTACCCTAGCAACCGGTGATGTCATAACACCCCTGCCTTATCGATTATCTCTGTACTCGTCAAGCGGCCGACACCAGTGTGCGTCTGTGTTGATGTTTAATTTGTCATCCTGTCTACGGTGAACAACACCTTAATGACAAAGTCACGTCACTGAACACTGGCCTGAGACATTTTGGCTCTATTTTCATAGAACAGGATGCAAATGAGTGTACAAACAGAGGTGAGGTGAGGGTGTGGCAAATCCATTTTTGGCGTATTAGTGGGCAGAGGTGCAGTAGTGTTGCAGTGCAGCACACGCTGAAAATGGGCTGGAGCAGGATTAATACATTGTTAAATAGATGAATACTTAATCAGCAAGTAGGCTTGAATAATGGTCAATCGAGTCAGCTCCTCTTATTCCACTTTGTTAAGGGGCGAGGAGGAGAGTCCAAGGAAGCTGCTCCCAAGAGAAAACTGCTCTTTTCCAGGAGACGCAGAGTCTCAGTGTGACCAATGTGACCCGCTTTAAACTGCTTACATGACCACATGAACTGACAACTCCAATAATATCTCCATTTACATCAGTGTACCTATACATGTCCTAGAGAAGATGCTGAGTTTTGCTTATTGTAGGAACATTCATGTAGCTCAGAATACTTGGTCAAAACACTTTATTTTCCTTATACTGTCTGTGCTGGAACACCTGAATTAAACCTCTGTTTGAAACGCTCCATTTTAGTGTCTGTCTGTTTAAGCCCCACCTCCTCTTGAAGAAGCCCAGTCTGCTCTGCTTGGTCAGTGGTTTTGTCCCCACCATATCTCTGCGTCTCTGCCAAACCCCCCAAGAAGACCGCTGGGCTTTAAAGCCAATTTGACATAGTAGATAAACCATGGAATTACAACTCTGGGGTCCGTCACATGATGCCATTGGGTCCAAAAAGACTTTTTCTCATAAACTTAAATTGTGAAAGAGATGTCTGTTAATCAGTGAATACATTTTTTTCTAGCATCACAACCCCACAAAATTCTTTGTTTCACTATCAGGATTTGATTCATTTAATCCAAGAATATTTTGAAAGTCTATAAGCACTGCATGACTGAATAATATATAGGCCCTACAATGCAGAAGCAGAATGGAAGATCCAAGTTATTTTACACAGGGAAGTCAAACTTTTTTGGTTTCATGCACAACTTTCATGGGAACAAACGGGGCCCAACATCCATCCATCTATCCATCCATTTTCAACTGCTTATCTGAGGTTGTGCAACGCTTTCCAGCTCCTCCTGGGGTATGCTGAGGCAGGTCCCAGGCCAGAGCAGATACATAATCCCTCCAGCGTGTTCTGAGTCTGCCCCAGGGCTTCCTACCAGAGGGACATGCCCAAAGCACCTCTAATGGGAGGCATAATTCTTTCAGTCACTACCCAGAGCTCATGACCATAGGTGAGGATGGGGATGTAGATGAACCAGTAAGTCAAAAGCTTTGCCTTCTGGCTCAGCTCTCTCTTCACCACGAAGGTCCGGCGCAGTGCCTGCATCACTGCAGATGCTGCACTAAACCACCAATCTATCTCACGCTCCATTCTCCCCTGACTGATGAACAAGACCCCAGGATATTTGAACTCCTTTGCTTGGGGCAGTAACTCCCTGCTCCCTACTCCCTCCCTCCCTACCCGGAGGGGCCAATCCACTGTTTTCCGGCAGAAACCCATTGCTTCAGACCGGAGCTGCTGACGCTCATTCCAACCGCTTCACACTTGGCTGCAAACCACCCAAGTGGAGGTCAAGGTGTGATAAAGCGAACAGAACCACATCATCTGCAAAAAGCAGAGATGCAATTCTAAGGGCATCAAACAAGGCTCGACATAGGGGCTGTAACAGAGAATAACAGAACTCTGCATCATGAAAAATTGAGAAATAAAAGCTCCTCAACCCAACTGGACATGTTCCAGTGGGAATGTGATCCAAAATTGAGGAAAAATTAACAGCATTAGCAACCAAGATTACAGGTTTCCCTGACGTTAGCATGTAGCTACATGCAGCACTGTACTTGCAGCTGGGGAATTACTGTGAATAGAGGCACTTTCTATGGTTAAAAACACCAATAAAAGCTTCTAAACACAACTGTTTCAGAAATATGTTTAAGCAGGAAATAACAAATGTGTTTCAGCAAGACTTTGAGGGAAAATCAGTAAGAAATTACCATGAGCAACCAAGATTACAAGTTTCCCTGATGTTAGCATGTAGCTACATGCAGCTATGTGCTTGCAGCTGGGGAATTACTGTGTATAAAGGCACTTTCTATGTTTAAAAACACCAATAAAAGCTTCTAAACACAACTGCTTCAGAAATACATTTAAGCAGGAAATAACAAATGTGTTTCAGCAAGACTTTGAGGGGAAATCAGTAAGAAATTAACATGAGCAACCAAGATTACAAGTTTCCCTGATGTTAGCATGTAGCTACATTTAGCAGTGTAGGCTACATAATGTAATCACTTGCAGTTGCATGCGTGGAGCACATGACTCCATTAAATCCATCAAGATCTGATGACAGCTCGTCTTCAAAGTAGAAAAACAGATGGAATCGGTGTATTCAGAACGCCTAAGGTTTTTGCTCACAGGAATTACTTTTACATATGTTAGCTTTCTTATTCAAACTTTGTATATATGACAAAGAGTATGGAAAAGCATGATGGGTCCTCTTTAAGTATCCACCCTGTTTAAATCATGCAGAATTTCCCAAAACTTTAAATTAAAGACAGCAGAGAGAACATGGCTACAGTGACCTCATCAGCCATCATAAATTCTGCAGTGGAGCAGGTCGACCATTAATGTAAGCACTTTCGGAGACACACTGAGGTCGTGTTTTTATGTGAATTTAAATGTGAGCCTTGAAAATTTTGAAATCAAAAGGGAAAGCTGCAAAATTGAAACAAAAATAAAAGATTCATGTGATTTTGGAGACGTCTGTTCCTTCCTCGCATTTGTTCCATTTTCAGTAAAGTGGTCCTGAACCCAGCAGAAATGCATGCCCATTTTCATGTCAAAATGAGCACCAAAATTGTGCGGCATTGGCTAATCTGCATAAATACAACCACAGCTGTGACACTCCTCTCACCAAAGAGCTGCGAAACTAACACAAAGGCAAAAGTGCAAAAAAAAGCTTTTGCATTGCACCTACATATTTGCTTATACTGTCTTTGTGGTCAGACAAAACAAAACAACACTTAAACCCAATGTAAAATCTACATGTATTCACTGATATTGACTGCTCCACTTAAAACAAAAAGTAAGACTAAACCTAGATTTTAGAAATCATTACTCCACGATTTTCATATCACCTCACACCATGGATTGGCAGTTTTAAAACCACTCTGGCAGCCTTGTTATCTTCAAAGCCTGACGTCTCTTTTGACTTGATTTCATTTTCAGTTCTGTGACAGCTGCAATGAGTCCAGCATCACACCAAATCTAATAAATCCAGTCAAACGACGGCCCCCTCTGTGCTTTGTCTCAGCCTGTGGTGTGAATAAAAGCATTCCATTAGCACCCAAAGTGAAGCACCTATCAAACGGGTGTATTGTCAGAATCAGGATGTTTTAAGTGTTTGATAGTTGTTAAAAACACATGCAGTGAAGTGCACAATAAAAGCAGGCTGCAGTAATCAATTCATTTAGATGCACAGGTGAGCAAAACTCGCACCATTGCTACAAACAGGCTCTGATTTTCCACCATTAACAAACAGATAGTGCTGAAGATCTGGTTAAAGCCAATGCAACAATGTTTGAAATGCAAAAATGTTTCCACATGTTTTCATGATTCACCCTGGATTTGGGGGTCATCTAGCCAATCAAATGTGATTAATTCCATCACACTGTATAAAACTGCTCTTACCCATACCTTGAGAGTCATAACAGCTAGCAGAGCAATATCATAGTAGGAGGTCCATGTTTGAAGAGCCTGGATGCAATCTAATTTACAATTTTTTTCCCTTTCCTTTCCCTTCTCCATCAAACAACACAGGTGAGGGAAGTGTGGGTGGAGGTGAACAGTCCTCTCCAGCTCCTTATCTCTCTGCCTGTTGTGTATAGTTTCATATTCACAAAGCTCCTTTAAGCTATCCAATCAAATCTCAAGGATTTGATCAAATCCCTCTTGAAATGACTGCCTGCATCTATACTTTCTGTTTCACTGTGACATAGGTCACATTGTACAAGGTAAAGACACTGACTACCATTTCACTGCACCTTTAATTAACCCATTTGAGAAACTAAAAATTCAGATATCTCATCAGCATCAGCATCAGCCGTGGCTGAAGGCAGTATGCTTTTGGGTTGTCCATCCATCTTTTCATGCTCCCCATTCTTGTGAACTTGATATCCTGGGAACACCTTGAGGGAATTCCCTCAAATTAGGCATGACTGTGCACTTGGACTCAATGATGAACTAATTAGATTTAGGCAGCCAAAGGTCACTGTGACCTTACAAAACACAAACAGGATAAAATGGTGAAATAATGACATTTAACATCCAAAAGTTCAAAGGTCAAGTTCACTATGACATCATGTTCTGCAAAAACGATTTCCTGGCCATTAGTACTATCAGTCAGTGACGATAGCATGTTTCTCACTGAAAATCATGCAGTGGAATCATACATGTCGTATCTTGATACCTTCCATTTTAACAGAAAATACACTTCATTCCTTAGAAATCTTCACTATATATATTATATGAGTCTGGACAGATATTAGAGCTGCAATGATTAATCAACTGACCCTTCGCTAAGCCCCGCCCCTTTATGATGGTCCAACAAACTGTCAGAGTAAGCATGGAGCCCACACTGTAACTAACTGCACTCCCTGAAGGAATATGATCATATTTTTGTTAAAATGAAACAGTGATTCCAGAGAGAAGCAGACAGAGGGGTCTACAGTCTGTGTTTGAAGGATATATCCAGGATGTCAAACTGACTCAGCAGCAACAACAGGTTAAAAAGACAAAGATAGTTAGAAGCCAAAGCCCAACTATAGGCTACAGATCACAGTGTAAAAGTGAACCACCACATCACTGCTGATCGCCACAGAAGACAATGAATATAAAGGGAAACTTTGCTGATATTGAACCAGCTGTGTGGCATCGCAGTGTGTGCAGATGAACGGTGTCTGGCTTCACCCTCCACCACTGGATGGATGGGGAGCTCTGGAGTCAAACAACATTAATCTGCACACACTGTGATGACACACAGCTGGCTGAATATGAGCAAAGTTTCCCTGCTTCCTTCACTGGTTCCTGTACAGCAGGGTCGGTCTTTGTTTCACTGTTATAATCATTACAAAGCAAAAGCAGCATGTGTATACATTCAGTAGGCTATATCTTCAGTAGCTAGCTAGCTAACCCTACACTTTTCAGGGTCTGATTTTGGTTTTGGAACAGAGAAGAAACGTATATCTTTTTCCAACCTCTCCAGGTAACGAGTATCATTAATACACGACGTGCCCCAGGCACAACATTTAGCTCCAAATCCACAAAACCAGCCCTGAAAATGAAGGAAATGTAAAGTCAGTGGAGCACAGCTGTGTCGTAGTCGGACCCTGGTCTGAGCCGGCCCAATGCTACGTTATGATTGGTCAGTCTGCATCCAGGGGCGGGACTTAGCGAAGGGTCAATATAACCATTAACCATCTACCATTAGTTTTCAACTATTAAATTAATCGCAAACTACTTTGATCATTGATTAATTGGTTTGAGCAGTTTTTCGGACAACAAGTAAAAATTCTCTGATTCCAGCTTCTTAAATGTGAATATCTTTGGGTTGCGGACAAAACAAGATATATGAAAACGACATCTTGGGCTTTGGGAAACACTATTTTTTTCAGTATTTTCTGATATTTTATATACCAAACAACTGATCAATTAATCAAGAAAATAATTGACAGATTACTCAACCATGAAAATAATCATTAGTTGCAGCCCTAGCAGACATGGATGTAAACTTATGGAGGCACAAAACTGCTAGTTTAATCCGTCAGTTTGAAGTTTCTAGTAATACATTAACAAGTTGCTGGCCTACCCCTTAAGTACAGTCATGCAGAATGTGTGTATGTGTCATTAAATATTAACAGTCACATAGTTAATGTCTACTACAGGCCACACTTCAGAGAGCAGAGAACGGAATCCCAAGAATCAGCAGAAAGATGTTGAAAGCAGGTGTTTCCTTGAGGAAATACCGCAGTATAAAGAATGTGCTATCCACAAACGCCTTGCCTCCACCTCTCAGGAAGAAAAGCTCTGAAGCTGCTGTTTCAAATTTCAAGGCTTTTCCGCTCAAGCTGCCATCTCTACCAGCCACATTCATCCATGCCTAAGTGATTTTCTACGTCTGTCTCCTTCACTTTCTCTCTTTCTCTTTCTCCCCCTCTTACTCTCCCACCCTGCTTCCTGTCTCGCTCCATTGTGTTTCTCGCAGACCTTCACTCCCTTTCCCTTTTTTTTTCCCCTGCTCATCCTTTGCCTTGCATCGAAGCTTTGCCGTGTTCCAGTTGTTTGTTTCACTAAACCAAATGGGCACCCTATGAAAAATAAAATTAATTAGATTAAACCACACATGCACACATACGAGGCCACCCTAAACACTAAGGTATGCGAGCATGCACAGTCAGCTTTCCTCTTTATTGTTCATTATATAATAGATATAAACTGTTGGCCTCAGCAGGCATTACAAACTCTGACTCTATCCTGCTATGTCTCACAGTTTTATGTATCTGGATCAATTCATTTAGGCGTATGCATCGAAAAATATTTATTCAGCACTGTGCAGTGTGGTGCAAATGTACACTTAAACTGTCACTGAATAGATCGGGATGGTGAAAACAAAATGCAATTTTTAAAAGGAAGAATATATGGATCCCATTAATTGTTCTATTGCACAGGGTAATTTAAAGTTCCATTTTGTTGCAGCAATTGGAGATAATTTAAAGGTACTGCTGGAGGAATTAAAGCTAATTAACTCTCCCAGCACAAGTTAATCTTTGCTGTTTCATTATGTGAGGGGGCCACCATGCCTGCTCAACCCTGTTGTTGTGGAATTGGTTTGAGGCCGTCAAAACCAAAGTCTGTTATGGAACAGACACAATATGTAATGAATAGTTGAGGCATTCAAAGGCACTAAATTGGGTCTATTTGTAGAGCGCACTTAGCCGAGGTTGAGGCTTCATATCGTAGTTACCGTATGTGAGCTTCGTTTGCCGTATTGCTGTCATTGTTCCATTGTTGGCTCATGGTGATGTTAATGTAGCTGTCTCCATGGTAGGGGCCATGCATTATGTGTTTCACATGTCTGATCTAATCAGCAGCTTTCCCATTCATGGGTGTGAGCAACGTCATTGGTCCATGGATGGATTACTGGACGTGCCTACTTGGCACAGGCCCAGCAGCTTAAAGTGTCAAGGCCCTCCCCCCCCGACCTGCAAATGCAAAATGACACTCATAGTAACACGTACTGACCAGGACGAAACACAACAATGCAAAGGAGTGCTAAAAGACACAAAGTGACTACAAAGAGACACAAAGCAACCACAAAGAGACCCAGAATGACTCATAAGCGATGCAAGACAACCAAAAAAAAAAAAAAACCCACAAAATTACATCAAAGACACACAAAGTTACCTCAAAGATGGCCAAATGCCTACAGAAAGACACTAAACAACCACAAGGAGACACAAAAGTCCTACAAAGAGACACAAGACAACCAAAATGACACAAAATTACTTTATAAGACACAAAATTAGCTTAAAACAAAACCAAATTAACTCAAGGAGGTCCAAACTGTTACAGAAAGACACAAAATCACCACAAGGAGACACTGAATGACTACAATGTAAGACAAGACGACCAAAAAAGACACAAAATCACCACAAGGAGACATAAAATGATTACAAAGAGACACAGACTAACAACAAAGCGACACAAGACAACCAAACAAGACACCAAATAAACCACAAGGAGACACAAAGTAACAACAAAGAGACACAAAACAACCACAAGGAGACACCAAATGACTGCAAAGCGACAAAAGATGTCCAAAAACACACACAATTACTGCAAAGACACACAAAGTTACCTCAAAGATAGCCAAGTACCCACAAAATGACACAAAGCAACCACAAGGAGACACAAAATGACTACAAAGAGACACAAGACAATCAAAAATGACACAAAATTACCCTATAAGACACAAAATGAGCTTGCAAAGAAATCAAATTACTTCAGAGAGGACTAAACTGCTACAAAAGACACAAAACAACCACAAAGAGACACTGAATGACTACAATGTAAGACGAGACAACCAAAAAAGACACAAAACAACCACAAGGAGAGATAAATTATAACAAAGAGATAGGGTACAACCACAAGGAGACACAGTCTGACAACAAAGCGACAAAAGATGACCAAAAAAGAAACAAAATTACCTCACAGATGCACAACATTACCTCAAAGAGACCTCAAAGATAGCCAAATGCCTACAAATAGGAACAAAGCAACCACAATAAGACACAAAATGACAACAAAGAGACATAAGACAACCAAAAAGGACACAAAATTATCCTATAAGACACAAAATTACCTCAAAAAGAAACCAAATTAACTCAAAGAGGACCAAAGTTCTATAAAAAGACACATAACAACCACAAGGAGACACAAAATGACTGCAAAGAGACACAGACTGACAACAATGTGACGTAGAATGACCAAAAAAATACCAAACATTCACAAGGAGACAGAAAAATCACAGAAGTCTGTGTGTCTTGCTCCTATGTGAGAGAGTTCAAGGGGGCCTTTACTTATCTGTACCTAAGGGCCCATTGTCCTGTAATAGGCCCATACTATGGCCACTATATTAAGGTACAGTAGGCTACAGTCCACATATCCCCTCTTGTCATTTGGAGCACAGCAGTGGCTGAAATGGTGCAGATTCTCCTGTGACCTCCTCCACAGTCCAATGAAACAGGAAATCAATGCTTCACATTAACCCCTGATAAATCCACAAAATCCTGACACCAAGCAGGTTGTGCTCCTGGTCCTAACGCCCACTGCCGACTATATTATGAAGTTGAGTCACTGTGAGGCCGACAGAATACAGCAGACTGTACTGTACCTTTCCTTTGTGTCCTCCCACTCTGAAGTACAGGAACACTGAAAGGTATTCCCCAGAAAATTACAAAAATGAGCAAAACGAATGGAGAAGCTGTGCAGTGAACAATGCACCATACAGCACTGTGAAGCTGATTGATTAAGGTTGCTGCATCAGTGTAAAACACAGGTACAAGAGATGCCTCAGAAGACTTCTCAGTGTGCTCTGCATAGCTACTAGACAATTTATCTTATTAAAAAATGGCCATAGCGTACTTTGGAACAATGCAGGTTGTCAGTCATTCCAGGAACAACAGTAACGTGAGCATTGTGCATTGTTACCTCTGGACGTAGGCACAGAGGCTGTCTGGCAAAGCTCTACCATCATTTGGCTTGGGTTTTTGCTGTCTGGCAGCTCTAAGGGTGAATTAACTTGCGACTAATGTTGTTTCAAGTAGGCAGTCATTTATATAAATGCGAACCCTTCCTGTAGCGGACTGCACTGGACATCCAATCACATAACAACTAAGCTTAGAGCAGTATTCAAACTTCTATTGGAACTTAAATCTAAATACCATACTTTTGGGATTACTTGGCTCAGAATGTGATTTCACCTCACCCAATTAGTTTTACAATATTCCAGTTTAATGCTGAATATTGCAGACGTGGCCAGAGGCGTTTACATCCACTGCCTGTTAAGATTAATCAGCGCAGCTTTGCAAAAGGTGAGTAATTTGCTCTCCCCTCTTTGGCTGAGAGGCTCTGGGCTGTGTACATTTGTAGTAGTTCAGTGTGATCTCAATTACCAGTTTGTGCATCACTGGATGTAGTAGGTGAGCAGGTGATGGACTGACTGCATGTCTTCCCCTAAGGTTTGAAAAAAAAATTGGCCTCACTCCACTAAATATAAATGAATATTAAGATTGTGGATTTTTTACTCCTGCATGAGAATTTAAGACAAAAATGATAGAAACAATGTTGTTCCCATTTCACGTTTTTTGATCCACCATGAAACAGTTACAAGGAATTGTGGAGCAATGCTTTGTTTTTGTGGTGCTCATATACTCCCTCTCCACCAAAGTAGCTCTGGTTCTTGATCCAGCTTCAACCAGAGCTTGTGAAACCCTGGTGCTATATCAGGTTTGAGTATTGGACTATTGCTGGAGCCATATGATTTGTGTTAATGTATTATTCCGCCACGCCTCTAGGTGGCTTATGTCATTGGCTGAGGCAGGCCATGGTATTTAAGTTCATGCCAGTAAACACAGGTGTTGCTGATGTTAGGAAGCAAATAGTTTTCAACTGTGCTCGGATACAAATTTATATGGCTGTATTTATTGGAAGTTTGTGTTGAAACTTATTGGCAGTTATACGGACATTACGGACACTGGTCAGAAAATAAACATATAATGATATAAAGTAAAGGGAGAGATTGGGAGAAGTTTTTGAGTACACGTCCAAACAGTTCAGCCAATTAGCAACCAGTAGTGGCTCAAGTATGGGGCTAGTCACTACAACTATTGTTTTCAGGGATGTGTCATCAACGGAGGTCGTGGCAGAATGCAAAATGGAAGCAAATAGTAGAAGCAAAATGGCAGATCGTATTGATTACCTGCAAGCTTTTGTTCTGTTATCACAGACATTTGTTTTAATTTTTTTTTTTAAAACAACATGGACCGACTATTAATGAAATCACTGCACAATCTTCTGTTCTGATGACTTCTCCATTATTGCCTTCTCAATTCTCTTTATCTAACCTGTAGAAAATGGCTGACCCACTTATGCTGTCATGGTTCTCACTTCTGGTCAAGAAACAACATCTTTTGGGTTCGAAACCAATTTATTATTCTATGGAATGCTCCAAACTTTCCTAAAGTAGGTGTGGGAAATGGAACAAAATTCAATCCATGTTGGTGGAAAGGGGGTAACGGTGTTGTTTTGACAAGGGTTCAGCGTGTCTGTTTCAATCCAAGTTCATATTCATGGACTACGAATTTTTCTCAGTCAGCTTTTTACAATGAGTGGTAGGATCCTATACAGTATATTTACACATATTACAAGTTAGAGTACTTGTAGTTACTTCAATTGAGAGACTTCTGTCTGTGCTATTTGTCTGAGCTAACTCCTTTAAAACGAGCAAGAGAAGGTGGGAGGAAGCAGTGTCATGTAATTCTGTGTACCAATCAGGATTCAGCAATAGTTTGTTTGAAATCATGTAACTATTGTGATTGTGAGACTCAGAGGGAGGGCAGGAAGTTACAAATCCATACTGAACTGGAAAATTTAGAGGAACGTAACTACATAAAAGATGAACCTGCAGGCAGCATGTATCATCGGAAATTAAAACTCATGTTGGCTACGACCCACACAAAGAAGGGTGATTGATTTGATTTGCCCAGTGTTGTTACAAATTACCTCATTCTTACGACCTACATGGTGAGCCGATGAAAATGTACAAGAGTCTAGTGGACTGTAACTGTTTTGTTTGCCATTGGGTTCACAACTGAAAAGACTGCCATCTTGTTTTTGGATGGATGGATGCACAGCTGTCAAGCTAACATTACTAGCATTGGCTAACTTTGGCTACTATTTTTTACCTACTAGGGTCAATCGTTGCAAGAGGTCTGCTAAAACCTCAAGGCCAACCCTTAAAAATCTGGCTTGTGGCTAAAAACACGGAGAACTTGTCACAGCATTTTGTTGTTGCACATAACTCGAGGCAGTTAGATGAAGTTTTAATGTTATGTTTGTTATTAGTTGACTCTCCTTCAGTCTGAAGACAGAGTTTTTGATCCACACCTGCTGCTGTTTCTCAATTTATATCCTACTGTTTCTGGGGCTTATAAATTGGCCCTTATTTTTCTCAACTTGATCAATAGAAACAGCTGTAAACAGCACAAATCACTGGCACTTGTGCAGTGTTGGTAGTTTCTGCCTCCAGTTGCCTGCCCTCTATCAGGACAGCACACTGCTGTATGATGATGTCATATGCATAGGCACTACATTTGAATATTCCACTTTGCACACACAACAGGCAGATACTGTATGAGTTAGAAACAAACAGCCTCTGATAGCATATTGGGTTTTCTAGGCTGAAAATATACACTACTGTTCTTGGTGAATCTATTCCCCCACTTTCACCTCACTATCATCAATCAACAGGCTCAAGGGTGCATGACTGGGACAACAAGGGGAGCACAACCTGGACTTTTGTTTTTCTTAGCACAGGCTTCCAGTGTTGCTTCAGTATCTGATCTAATATTAGTATTAGGCCTTACATTTGGAGGCTCCGAGAAAACAAGCTTCCTCTGTCCAGAAGGGCCACTAATGAAGCATACAGTGCGGTGTAATAAATCTAGACACATCGACCCACAGCTTGTTCTATTGAGAGAGCTGTTCCAGCAATGGCTTACACTGTTGCAGGCAAACAGTGCACCTTAATCTTACACACGCACACAAACCTGCACGTATATTCATACATATGAGTGTGCTTAACTAAACAAAAACCTACAAAGAACTAACACACATTTACAAGGAGTAATACAAAACCGAAAATATAATCGTGTTAATCATATTCGATATGTGAGTGGGCGTGTCTCATTTCAGAGCTTGTTTGTAGATGCGATCAAATTTGATTGCTGGGCACCCTTGTGTCTTTACAGCCCTCTTAAGGATGGATTAAGAGATGTGAAACACTGGAAATGGCCTATTTTACGCCAAGAGGTGAGGACAGAGTACAGGCCTGCTGCAGTAACCATGGCAACAGGAGCGGATGGGAAGACCAGGTACCTCGTCCGAAGCAGGGCAAATTGGACGTTCCTCGACACTTCTTCACACTGCTCTCCAGGGACAGCGAGCAGGACAGAGGATGCTCGCACTTCTTCCCGGCCCATCCCTCCTTGCAGTCGCATCTGCCACAGTTACACTGGCCATGACCTGCCAGGAGTGAAGAAGAAGAAGAGGTGGACGGAGCAGAGAGGTGAAACAAAGTGGAGGCTTTGTGCTGGGAAAATTCTGAGTGTGCTGAAGGGTTAAAAACAGCACTGAGTGAAGTGGAAAGTGAGCGGGATGGAGAGGTTATGGAGCAGAAAAGAGGACAAAAGGGCAGCAGGAGAGGTAGTAAAATAAACAAGGGGCAGCACATGCTAGAGGTGAGAAGATGAGGGGCGATCCAGTGAGCATCGGCTCAATAAGCTGTCTGACCTCGTCTAAGCTGCTGGATAACCATCACTGATTATACCTATACTATACATGAATGTATGCACCAAAGAACTCTTCACTGTGCATATGCTTGGATGCTCACATACATTTTCTGGTGCATAAATTACTAGTAGGCACAGTGGTAGCATCCATCATATTTTGTTCATTAATCCAGTGAAAAGGTCATTCCCACCCTTCCCTAGTTTATAGTGAAGTTTTATAGGAAGTTCACTTTCATGGCTTTGAACTTGCACCAGAGTCTTACACGCAGACTGAAAGCTGTTGTTGGTGTGCAAAGAACTGCAGTTATTCAAAGGTGAGACGATATATGGTACTGACATAAACAATAATAGTTGTACATTGCATGAACTAGTTCTCTAATTAAGCAGGACTTTGCTGTCGTGCAGAGATTTGGATTAAAAGACTGATATCACTCCCACGTACAGACAGAAGCTGAATATGTGAGCTAACTGAGGCCAGCAACCAGTTAGCTTAGCATAAAGACTGGAGACAGCAGTTAAAGGGGACCTATTACGCTCATTTTCGGGCCTTTGTATTGATTGTTGGACTCCTATCGAGTAGCTACACCGCACCGAAAGCTTTATAGATCTTTGGGACGCTGTGTCTCTCGCTCATTACTTCCTTGTTTTTCCCGCATCCCACGAAAACGGTCTGTTTCATTAACTCCACCCCCTCCCGGCTCCGAGCCCACTCCGCTGTGATTGGTCACACTCCCGAGGACTTCCGAAGGGCTGCCGAGTGCTGCCGAGCCCCATGTCCTTATTTTGCCGGTGCGGAAGTTGAGAGAATTTCACTTTTGAAAATGTCAACTTTTGAAATACAGCCGTATGTGTTGGATCCCGAATCCGATCCGGAGGTAGAGACTGGACAGCCTGAAGTACAGAGGTTACTTCAAGACGTCTCTGAATGGTAAGTAACGCAGCCGTTAGCCGTAGCTTGTTGTTGTCATTACCTGCTTACCTGTGCGGTGTATTCCTGGGCATGCCCAGTTAAGTCCGGCACGCATTGACGTCAATGTGGCTACTCTTTAAAAAAAAGACAGTGAAACACAGCGTGCAGAGCCCTCCGAAACAGCTTGCGGGGCTCACGTCCAAATGCATAAACCTCATTATTTGACGCTTTGGCATCGTTTAATACGAGTATCTCACATTACAACAACATTTATAGGCCAGAAAAGTGGAAAAGCATAATAGTTCCCCTTTAATAGCTAGCATGGCTCTTTCAAAGGTAACAAAATCTGCCAAACCGTACCTCTAAAACTCACTGATTATCTCAGCAGTCATTCATTCACACAAACCCCAAAGTGTACAGTAACCAGGCCCCCAGGAAGTGTGCGAGGCTCTGAGGCCAATTTCTGTAGTGGCCAAACTGTGGAATTACATCCATCACATGATGTCATGTGGCCCAAAAAGACTTTTGTCCCTGACTTACATGGCAATAAAGATATCTGTAATTCAGTGAACAATGTTTTTGAGTGTCACAACCCCCAAGTTAGGGGAGCAATAAGCCGGCAGTAGCTAGCTCAGCTGGTGGAAGTCTCTTGTGCCCCTGCTCAAAAAATTATATGGAAATGAATACTGGTTATATTTTGAACATTTACATTTTTTATAAATCAGTGTTGTAGGCCTAAAGACATTCTTACAATCTCCAATTGTATAGCCTAAGGGGTCCTTGGCCTGAAAAACATTTAAGAACCTTGTACTATTTCTTGGCTGGGCGCAGATGCAAAGCAACCATCTGAGACTCCATGAAATTACTGCAAAAATATAGTCTTGTAGACAGATTTTGTTGCCTTTTTAAAGAGCCATACTAGCTGTTTCCCCCTGTTTTTAGTCTTTATGCTAAGCTAAAGCTAACCAGCTGCTGGCTTCAGCTACGTCTTTAGGGCACGGACATGAGAGTGACATGGATCTTCTCTTGTAACCGGGCAAGAAAGCAGAAAGCAACTACTTCTTAATTATTTTTAAGAGGACTTAGGGTTTCTGTCATTATATTGCAGATGTATTACAGTTATGTGAATCCAAAAACAGCATTCTGACCTGAGCAGAAGTCATCCGTGTATCGGTCGTAGGTTGCATGGCAGTTCCTCTCATCGCACTCGCATGTGTCTCCGTGAATATCTCCCCAGTCGCCAGAGGGATCTACATCATAACAGTTACACTCCCCACACACACAGGTCCCTAGGAGCCACAGTAAACACAACCACACATACACACATGCCATTAATTCACATTGCTCTATTGTAAGTTTCCTTTTTGGAGTCATAAAGTCCAAATAAATCAAGACAAACAAAACAGCTCTAAATATAACTCATTGTCTGTGACATGATAAACAGGAGAGCTTTTCACACAGATGTGGGTTGGGGTGGGAGGATTTAGTTTTCTACTTCAGGCTGCAGCCAACAGGATAAATACAAGTTCTCCTTCTGTCTCGTTTTTCCTTCCTTTATCTACGTATCTGTCTGTCTCCTTCTCATTTGTTTTACATCTTAGCCGGCGCATCAGCTGAGCAGCAGCCAGTGGAAATCCCATTTTCTCTTATCAGCAGTGACAGAGCACGGGGAACCCCAGGGGAGCCAGGCCAGCTGGCAAGCCTGTGGGCTGTGGCTGGCGCGTGTCTGGCCCTTGGCCCAAGGTTCAGTCTCCCTCACCACCGTCATAACCCTGGAGCCCTGGATTTATAGAGCCTGTGCACTTTTATGTCTGCCGCAAATGTCCCGGCCTGGCTTCACCAGAGCAGATTACACCACCTGTACTAGTTACTGTTCAAAAATGTTCTGTAAACGCTCTATAAAATCAGGACTCCATTAGAGAACGCATTTATGTTCTGTATATTCACACAGTGTTTGACTAAAGCCCTGTTTTCCAGCTAAAAAGCGACCTCCCTCTCAACACAAAAGGGAAATAATTCCTCTCTTTGTGCCTCGTGCAACCATATTATCTCCGAGTCAAATTGTTTTGATCAAAAAATCATGTATAGACGCACGCATTTAGCCTCCGGCATTATGTGGCTGTTATCGTTTTGACAGCATGCCAGTTAGTGTATTATTAGCCCAACTGAGGAGGCTAGGTGAACCTAACAGATGGAAGGGGTTGTCAGTTTGTTGGAATGAAACAGAGTAATCTACTGTCAGTCAAATCGTTCACTCATTCATTTCAGAGTGTGAGCGGAGCGGGAGATAAAGGTTACTGTTGAGCTAAGTAAAGGAGAGAGAGGGAAGATATTTCACATTCTTATGCAAAACACTTCACATCGCTACATCTATACAGGGTGATGAAATCAAATCAACCCTCTTATGTAATCATCTTCCTTGATCCGTCTCATATAATCACCAGGAATTATCTTCACAATGCTTTAAAGGAGGATTAATTCAGAGCAAAATGGTTACATGCCATATAGGGATGGGAATTGAGAATTGTTCCCATTATAATCAGCACCAAATTGTCTGACTTCTGAAAATTGCGTTGCACTTGAATGGGGAGAGACGCTGGAATATGTTGGCATATTTTATCAGACTGGAGGGGGTAAAATAGGGCTTTATGATATTCTGAGCAAAGGTCACGCTGCTAACAATGTGCTGTAACATCTGTTGGCAGTGCATGTTTGAAAGTAATGTTTTAAACAGTTTTACAGTACAGATGTGTTGCATTTTGACAAGTGAATCAGTTATGTCAAGTAACATTTAAGTTAAAATCTAATAATCCCAAGGGAAATCATGTGCAGCAGTTGCGATACAGCAATTGCAGTTGTGTGTAGGTGATACAGTGGTGTACTGGTTGGCATTGTTGCCTCACAGCAAGAGGGTTGTTTGTTCGAACCCATAGTGAGGGGTTCATATCTCGGGGTGTGGAGTTTGCATGTTCTCCCCATGTCAGCATGGTTTCTCTCTGGGTACTCCAGCTTCCTTCCACAGTCCAAAGACATGCAGGTTAATTGGTGACTCTAAATTGTCCGTAGGTGTGAATGTGAGTGTGAATGGTTGTCTGTCTCTATGTGTCAGCCCTGTGATAGTCTGGTGACCTGTCCAGGGTGTACCCTGCCTCTCACCCAGTGTCAGCTGGGATAGGCTCCAGAGACAGCTTGGTCTCACTCTGAAGTTGTCGAAATCCAGCGCTTTGGCGGTGACTTGCTGCATCAGACACTGACGAAAAAAGCCATCATCGTTGGCACGATACGCCTCTGGTTGCCAGTATAGGTTAATGGCGTTCGGTGATGTCGAGGGGGAACATGGCAAGAACAAAAATTAAGGCGGCGAAAGTCCGAGTGGGGCGGGTGGGAGTGGTGGTGGATGGGTCCAACAAACACCAACTTTCACCCAGGAGAGCCGTGTTTGCGTTCCTTAAGATTATACAGCCAAACCCTGTTCTTTTTTCCTAAACCTAACCACATGTTTTTGTTGTCTAAACCCAACTACATTCGTTAGTTGTTGAAGGACAAAAAAAGGTCAATTTGTGGCTAGGTCAGAGTGAAAGTGTGTTGGCACAAGGCATTCTCTAGGGTCTTTACATGACACGCAGCTGAAACATGTATTAATATTGTGGAATGATTGTGGTTACGTATAGGCATCAAAACTACTGTACTTCGTTAGGTTCAGAACCAAGGCACCCAGGGTACCTTTCACGTCGTATCTGGACGTGGAAGATCCGTAAACAGTGACTTTTGGTTTCACATCGGACACAAACAGCAGTCTGTTTTGCTTGACCCATCCATCTCCGCTCCCTCTCGTTCTGCATGGACTGTCTCACTCCTTTTACTACATCAGTTGCTCTGAGTGTTTAGTATTGCTGTGGTTAAGTTCATTGAAAGCTTGGCTGCATCTGATAAAGATGCTAAAGGCACCCTTTAGCAATAATTACACACTAAGGGGCGCAAAAAAAGCATTAGTATTTGAAGACCTGGAAAATGATAACGGGCTGATAGAGACTGGCCAACATGACTGGCACACAGAAGAGCAGGTCTTGACCAGATATCCTTTTACTACACCTGATCTCTCAAAATATTGGCCATTGCCCGCAGAGGCTTATCATGACTAGGTTCTGAGCTTGGCTTTTGCTCAACAAGGAGAGCAAAAAAACTAAATTAAAGCCATAAAACCTGCATCTTTTCCACAATCCAACAATGTATCAAAAACAAATCGAAGAAAGGATCAATAAAGAGTTCGACTGATAACAGGTACTTTTAAAAGACTCGGAAAATGCTGTCAAGTTAATAGAGCAAGCAGGAAAAATGTGTATAAATTGATTTAAACTGAGATGAACTCCTTTTTAATTGCAGTCATATTTCCTTTGTTCTTTTATCTGCTAACTCTTGGGATGGTGAAGCCTTTCACTGCCCTTTTCCATACTGAAGAGGAGTACAATGGGCTACTACACCATGAACACAGTGGATGGTTGTTCATGCTGTGTCAGCTGTGCACTTAACCATAAATCATGGGGCTCTGTCCATGTAGCCTACCATTTAGCCCTACCACTTAGCCAGCCCTTAGCCAGTCCACTGTAATTAATTTTAGAGAGCTTTACTGAAATCCCGCAGGATCACTTGAGCTAGGTTAGTGAAGCTATTTCTCTGGCTCCCTCGTCTGCCAAGCTCTGATGACTTTCAGGGAATTTACATGAGGATTTCTTAAACCAGCCTGCTTTCTCTTTTTCCCCTGTATTTCTTCTGCTTGTGTTTTTTCTCTGTTTCCATCTCTTTCTTCACTCTCAGTTTCGAAGGTGAATGTCAGAGGTGACTCCTTTTTATCTGTGATAGCAGAGGATACGCTGAACTGTTGGGTTCTCTCGTCACACACTGGAAACTATGACAGATCAAAACATTTATTTAAATCTATATTAATATATTTATAGTATGAATTCCATTTGTTTCCTCCCCAGTGGTTCACTACCCCTGGGATAGTAACTGTGTCTCAATTCAGGGGCTGCAGTCATTGAAGGATGCGTCCTTTGAAGACTGCATCAGCCAAACCGAACTGTCTCTGAAATGGGATGGTCTGGTCTGCGGAGGATTTCCTGCTTGCATCACCAGTTGTTCTCGACCTGATTCGCTGGCATTCCTGTTACCTGGCAACAGCTGCGCTTGACGAAAGAAGGAGTAAGCTAGTAAGTTAGTTAGTCCTAAATCATGGGCCCAGAGATTATTAATATACTGTATGTATCCTTTTTATTTAATACTTGAGGAGATGATTCACCACCGCAGACACCGCCATTTGTTATATTTCAGGCTGATGGACCATTTTCAGGTAAACGTATTAAGATAAGATTGTTTAAGCTGTGTGCTTTTAGCTAATAGTAATGGTAACAACAGTTAGCCGGTAGCTAGTAAACAACTTGGCCTGATATATAATCGTCACCAGCGCGCAATACATCTTGGGATAGGCTGGGCCAGGAAGGATTCATCTGCTGCAACCTCCAGATTCTGGGAAAAAAGGCTGCATTTCTCGGCCGCATTTGAAGGAGCCTTCAAAATGGGATCACCTTGGTCACGCTGATGTGACGCAATCCGTCTTCAAATGCAGCCTTCGAAGGCTGCAGCCCCTGAATTGAGACACGGCTAGTGTCTTGTCCTCCTCTCAATGACCTTAGATAACAGACAGGAAATGAACCTGATCCCATTTAGATTGTTTGTTTCCTGTTTCCTGGCAACACAATTCAGTTACAGTTGTCACTGTTATGAGGTGGCTTGTAATAGGGTTTGAAGCTGTAGTGACAATTACCAAATTACAGAACTTCCAGGCAATACTTATCATCACAGTGTTTTATTGCTCTGTGAATCAGTGATGATAAATATCCGCACAATGACTGTTGGGAAAAAGAATCTTTCTAATATTGCTGTAGGTACTTAATCATAAAATAATTCAAAGTGGGATCTCGGACTAGGAGGACTGTATACTGTATACAGTACTGGCTCTGAAGCAGTTAACAGACCTCTGTTGCTGCAGATTTTGCCATCTGGAGAGGTGCATCTCCGCTTGCTTTCCCATGGGCTGATGTCACACTGGAATTCACATTTGTCTCCATGCCAACCAGCAGCACAGTAACAGTTTCCACAGTAACACTGGCCATGGCCTGGAAGCAGATTAGAATGCACATGCAACAGCTGATGAGTTCACCTCTCTCAGTGTTATAGACTGACAGTCAGTTAAACAGATGTTGACATTAACTCCTTCTTATTCATTTAAATTTCCAGTTTTTAGGACTTTAAAGGAATACTTCGGCCCCTAAATGACCATGTGTATCAGTTACTCACCCCGTGTAGTAACGAATTTGTGAAGTTTTTCTTGCATGCTGGGTGGGTGAATGAAGAATCCAGAAACTAAGAAAATTCTTGATAACTGCGAGCCATAGCAGTCCGCATTTAACAACAGCAAAACTATTTCAAAATATCTAAAGGCCCAGTTTAGACCAAAGATTTGTGATCAGACGAGTTGAAACAGGCAGCTACTTGCAATGCGCCATTCTGTAACATTGTAAAAACCTGCTGGTTCACACCAATGCAACTAGATGAGATGGTGTATCATCTCTATGCAACAACTCTCTGTACTTTTGTTCTGATTTCCAGATTTTCAGACTTATTTTGTGGCTGAATATAATTTGTAGCTTCTTAAAATATGAAGGAGGATAGAAATAATGAGATACTGGTACAAGTGAAGAACAGAAACAAAACGAGCATCAGATAGACTGTATTCATACATGCTCTACGTTCTAAAACCAGCCGCCTGGCAATTTGACCAGCTGAGTTGCAGGCCAGCTTGAGGTGAGCTCAGACAGCCAGTTCACACTGCTGCAACTTTTCTCTACAACGTTTTAAAATAGTTTTGTCTTGTCGTGAATCATTGGTCTGAACTGGGCTTTAAACAACCTTTAACAACACCAAAGTCACACAATGAGCAGCAGTAGACCAGCAGCTCCCGTGTTCAGCAGAGGTAAAATTATTGCTTTTGGCAATAGAGTCTGACTTTGTAGAGAGCAGAGGTAAGTTTCAGTTACTCATTGGACAGGACTGTCTGTTTGGGAAGCGCAGAGTATACGACTAGATAAATGAGACCTTGGATTATACTGCATGATTTGTGAAAGAGTTTGTAAATGAACATTTGATTGGTTGAAGTTTTGCTGTTGTTAAACATGGACCCCATTTACATTTGCTCATCAAGAATTTTTTTTGTGTTTTTGGATTCTTCTTTCACCAGAGGAATGTATGAAACACAAGGTTTTCTTCAGAAATTCAGCGTAACACAGGGTAAATAATAAAATACAAATGGTTATTTAGAGGGTGAAGTATTCCTTTAAGGACAGTATACTATTACTACAAATGCGGACAATGTTGTATATTCCCAATCAAATAAAAAAACAGGTGACATTTCTTCAATCAAAATATCGTCTATGTTTTACAAATGAAAAAATGACATATTTAACATTTTAATATTGTTTTTACTGTTTTTAATTTTCATTCTTTGAGACTTGCTTGACAAACTAAGGTACCTGTATTACTAACAAAGGCTTGATAAGCAAAATCCATCATTTGTTTACGGCAAATTGACATTAACAAGCAGGCACTGAACAACCTGTGGAGAACAGGGGTGAGTATATCACCATCAAATACAGTAACCTAAGGACAACAGGTCAAACCTCAAATTAACCTTCATAGACACATGAGGCTAATGTGTTTTCTAATGTCAAGCAGAGTGACAAATATGGACAATCCTATAATAACCATATTTTAACGAAGCACCTCTTCTTTCTGGGGGGGGGGGGAGTGAGTGTGTTACACAGGGGCTGCAGGGCATACCTCCACACACCTCTCCGGTGTCCTCGTCCAGACACTCGCTGTCATCACACTCGCAGAACTTTCCTGTCACCAGACCCTTGTTGTCCTTATTGTTGCACATGCAGCTTCCACAGTGGCAGGTGCCTATTAGAGATAATAGCTTTAGACACAGTTTAAGCTTATTTGTTGGAAAAGGTCATGTGTGTGTGTTTATGGTATGTGGCTGGCTGCGGAGGGAATGATGTGTGTACGTTCTCAAGCCGTGCACTTTAAAACCAAGAACCCAGCTGGTTTGCAGATGAGCATTGGAGGCACCGTCTGTGCATCATGTGGCACCGGGTCTAGACTGGTGTCTGACTGCTGAAGGCGGTGAAGGTGTGATTATGCATGTGTGTGCTGGGGCTTTTTGAATGCCGCGCTATAGGGACGGAAGGCTACACAACATGCCATGAATAAATTTGCATTTCTAAACGCTCACGCGGGCCACATACTGTACAGTGCATGCTGTCACACACACACACACACACTGGCACACAAACATACATTTATGCTTCATTTAGCTGGAGGCATTGTGGGCCAGTGGTGAGGTTAAGCCCAGGTGGATGAGGGGCTGTCAGTGAGTGGAAATCAACATCACTCCAGACATCACCTCACAGCTTGTGTCCTCAGTGTGCCAGTGCTCAATCATGTGTCCACAGAAACAAAGGCACAAGCTGAGACTGTGTGCATCAAACAAGCTCTGGCATGTGAGGTTTAAGGCCAACTTGAATTATCAATACTTACAGTATTGTTAATCTAAGATGTCAGTCCTCAGATCGATGCTCATTCATGCGTGTATTAATGTACCTGTGTTAGTGAAATAGATTGTTTATACTGTGTTTGAGAGCAAAGAGATTACAAGTACCTTCCTTAACTGAAAGAAATCAACTCTAAAGAGATTTATAATTTGTAACTTTATTATAGTGATTTTGTTAAAGGTACATTATGCAGGATTTTTCTTAAAATAATGTGTAGACTCATGAAAGAGTAATCCCTCTCAATAATTACTTATGACTCACTAGAAGTCTGTGGCTTTGTATTTATCTGCAGAGACCCTGTCGTCTGCCTGTACTTTCTTATTTCCTTTTTGTTTCGCTATGTTTGGAATGTTTCTGGGCACAGCGCCTAGGTAAGGTGGAGGCTTTCAAAAAGGTAGTGATCAGGTAGTACAAGAGGAAGCTACAAAAATGGCAGATACAGCACAGAAAAAAATAAATATAGCGAGGCAAAAAGCTAAGAAGACGCAACTCAGGATACAGGGGTCGGCTGAAAGAGAGCAGCGCAGAGTTGGCCTGTTTTCTGTTGGACTTAGATCTATAGGCAAATCTCTCCCAACAGTGGTAGGTACCGGTGCATAGACTTTATAAAATAATGGACATAGCCACCGTGATGTCACCCACTGGTTTATGTTCCCTAGTTTTGAAGCCTTGAGTTTGGCATTTTGGCCATTGTCATCTTGGTGTTTTGCAGCCAGAAGTGTCCATGTTTGAACATGAGGGTGGAGTTGTGGAAGCAAGAGAACGATCTGACTCATTGACTATGGTGACGTCTCGCAGAGAGCCTGTCATGCAAGTGGCCCCGCCTATTAATATGAGTAACTTTAAGCCTCAATAAAATGAAAACGGGTTCACCCCCTCTGCACAGTTGTGATCAATTTTGTAATTAGCTAAAAAGACCAAAACCGTTTTTTTGTACCAGGCTGTAAACATGTTTATTTCTCCTGGAGAGTTGAGCATTTTAACATGTGGGTTTATGGGGACTGACTCGCTTCTGGACCCCAGTCTCAAGTGAACATTCATGGAACTGTTTTTGGCGCCGAAGTCATTGAAATCCGGCACTGGGGCAGTGACTTGCAGCATCAGACACTGACGAAACAGCTGTCCATTAACGTCGGCATGATACACGGCTAGTTGCTGTTATAGTTCAGTGGTGGTCAGTGGCGTCGGGGGAGATGCGGAGGGACAAAAACGAAAGTTCAGGTGGCGAAAGTATGAATGGGGCAGGCAGGAGTGGTGATGGATGTGTCCAACAAACTCCAACTTTTACCCAGGAGAGCGGTCCTGTAAGATTATGAAGCTGAACCTGTTTTTTTTTTTTCCTAAGCCTAACCACGTGTTTTTGTTACCTAAACCTAACCACGTGTTGTGTTGCCATAGTGTGAGTAAACTCGTCAATTTGGCTTTTCCATTACAACAAATGTAATATTCATACAATAGTACAGCAGCTTGCAGTGTACACATTAGCAGTGTAGGGGCCAAATTAGAACATATTTACAACCAGTAACTAACAGTTCCTGCATAGTATACCTTTAATGTTTGATCAGTAATGAGCTATACAAAGCTCATACAAACTTTTAAACTGCACACTTCATGGCTTATTGTAAAAAATGTGTAATATTGAATCAATAATGAGTTTCTGACTTGCTAATAAATTAGATCTGTAGTTATTAAAGCCAGTAGGTTTCACAACCAAGAATAAGTCCTTATTAATGGCTCATTATTTGTCTATAAAGCATTTATAAGTGCCAATAACAATTTACAATTTATAAACCTTTAATAGAGACTGTATAACTGGAAAAAGGTACCAAAAGCAAAATACCATAGGTGTAATTTTATGTAGGTGTTGTATGTGTATTTTGTGTGTATATGTGTGTTAACATGCAGTGCTGGTTGTTTGTTTGATGCAGAGTTTAGTTAACGCTTTAGTGAACTCTTCTTGCTACTGTGTATAGACTCATTGTGTGTATACGTGTATAAGTGTGTGTGTGTGCGTGTGGCCGCAGTACCTCTGTTAGAGCATACCACCCCCTGTGGGTTTTTGCAAAGCTCTTTGCTCTTCTTGCCGGTTAGGCTACACTCCTCCTGGAACTGGCAGGCATCGCCGAACCAGCCTTCATCACACTCACACGTCCCACAGTCACAGTAGCCTCGGTCTAAAGGGAAACACAACACACCACATGCTGTTTATCAATGCTGAAAAGCATGCCCGTTGCCAGCGCTTCAAATGACTCTACACTAAGGACACACAAATGTTATTCTATATAGACATGAGGGCATTGCACTACCGGGAGAGTGCAGGGACTGGAGTTATAGGATTGATTCAACTCTCTCGACTTCTTGTTATTGTAAAAGACCAATTGTAGTCCCAAGTGACTCTGTTTCCCTGAATAAATGTACATCTGGTAAGAAAGCAGGCAGACTAATTTGCCAACTATTTTTGTCACAAATTCCAGGTTGATATATTAGCTGTCCCCTTAATCACTCAGTCAGAGCATTGCCTTGCTCCGTGTTCAGAGGACCTACACGGGTAGTTTGGCGTCACTATTTCTCATCATTTGATGGCCATAGTGAGCAAAATGAAAAACAGGAGGAATCATATGATGCAAATGAAGGCTGTTGACAAGTTATTATAAATGTTGCTCCCAATGCATTGAGCAGCAAGGGGCCTTGTATGTCACACTCAATCATTCTCCTGACTCGTTCATCATGTAAACGTGGTGTCCTTTTCAAGGGCTATCCATCAGTCATTAACAGGCAAGTCTCCTGTCTCTTCTCATTATCGATATGTCTCAGGGGACGCTGGCGAACAGATTCAAGGAAAAGAA